>JALMQS010000070.1:11101415-11427027 GCA_024734495.1 Forficula auricularia
TTAGTAGCATTAGATTCTTCTCCGAGAATTTGAGGGGCTTCTATAAAAATTACTTTCATTTTGTTATTAATTGTGAAAAAAGGTAATTGATTGGAAATTGGAAGGTGAACAGAAAAGTGGGGTTTTGTGGTTCTAAGGGGTCGAAAACTGACAGGGAAATCAATACATTTTTTAGTATTAAATAAAAAATTATTTTATATTATAACTATATTTTTCAAGAAAACGACTCTAACGATTTCGATGAACAAATCACGGAATAGGGGTTATTTTTTAAGCCGACATTTGGATCTGTCTCAGGGTCTTATCTTCAAGTAACTTTAATTCGATTATTAAAGTTGTTATAGGGAAATAAGGACTATATTTTTTATGCAGATAATTTATATTTTATTGCAATATTATATTATTTAAAGGTATTTTCCATTAACGAATTCCGAATAAAAAAGCACACACATTAATTTGTATTGAGAAATTGAGATTAAAGAGCTGATCATTTTTTGGTTGAAATTGAACCCAAAATTTAGCGGGAGGAGGGTTTTCAACCATGATTTTTTCTGCTGTGTGTATAAGTGTGTTGGAATTCATAAAGCCACGATAAGAACCACGTCGTGGAAAGTTCGTTCTTGTGCTAAAATATGTTTGTTTTTTTTCAATGCAGAGTAGGTAATTATTCAATTTTCGGCTTTCTAGCTTGAGAACTTCTAGTTCAAAAATGCAAAAATATCATTTTTTAAGCGATTTTAATTAGATTTAAAGACAATGTTATAATTTGTTATTATCATTTCCCTCCATATATAGTATACTAGCTGCAAGCCCCGCCTTCGGCGGCCCTCTTGCTAGCCGGGGTACGCCCCCTGGACCCCTAGACCACAAACCACCCCTCACCCCCCACCCCTAAACCCACCCAGCTCCCCAACACTCCATCCGCACCCTAACCCACGAACCACCTTCCCTCCATCCTCGCACCATGCACCCGTGCCAAAGCCCCGCCCCCACACCACCACCCGCACACCACCCATCTCGAACCCCGCACCACATCCACCCATAGTTTTGGTGAATTGAGATTAAGAGCTGATTAGATTTTGGTGCATATCGACTCAAAATTGAGGGGAGTTAAAAATTTAAAATTATAATATTTTCAAACTAAAAAAAAACAAGGAAAATGAAATATACTATAAATTGAACCTATAATAACGAACATATTTTTTTCTGGCCCCAAAATTA
This sequence comes from Forficula auricularia, assembly GCA_024734495.1. Taxonomy (NCBI): domain Eukaryota; kingdom Metazoa; phylum Arthropoda; class Insecta; order Dermaptera; family Forficulidae; genus Forficula; species Forficula auricularia. The sequence goes on from JALMQS010000070.1 coordinate 11,102,637, forward strand.
GGAGGGGGGGTCAAAAATAAAAATCTGGGCCCTTGGATCAAACTCAACCAGATGTGTATAGTAAAGTCAAGTGGATTGCTACTACAGAACGTGTCAATTTATTTTATTGAAAACTGAAATTGAAATGGCAAATGTCTTATTGACTTTCAGAGGGTGAGATTGGTCTAATGCCTGCGAGCCTTGAGTAGTTATTATCCGATTAACTCCTAAAGGGAGTGCCCCTGGCTATTATCCTATTTACGTATTTGTCACCCCAAGGGGAGTCAGGAGGCATGGATAGATCAGGATCCATTCCAGGGGCTGGTGTCGCGTGCTCGATGGAAACGCGCCCGCCAGACAGACATACAGACAATCATGGCTAGTCACTAGTGACCCCCTTGGCCCCCTTGCTTTCAAACGCTCTATCTATGCAAATGAGATGCAATACAAATTCATCATCATTACACCTGGCAATCATTAATATCACAAGCAGAGATGTAATAAATTATCATTGCATCAATTTGATATTCTTCTTTCTCATATTCTCTATTCTAATTCAACCTTTACGTTTAATTATACATTATAATTTTAAATAATTTGTCATTCAGTATGTAGCTAGTTAGCTCTAGTATGGAGAGAGATTCAGAAGAGTATATAGCAGGGGTGGCTACTAATCTTAACTTTGGGAGCCGCAAATTTATAAAAATTTCAACTGAGCCACATTGTTTGGAAATTAATAACTAATGGTTTATTAAAAAAACACACATTTTTTTATTTTATAAAATATAAATGAAGTAACATATATTTTTTGCTCTACTTACTTATAACATTACAAAAATAATTTTTGTATTATTATTTTTTTAATTTAATTATTATACAGGGTGTGACATAAAGATCTACCACATTTTGAAAAGATATAAAAAATGAAAAAATTTAACTAGGAAAAAACCTAAATTTATTTTTGAAAAGAAAATAAATTAAATTTTTTAAAATGTATTTTTAACATTATCAGACAAAAAAGGCGGGGGCATTTCCCGTTTTGGGTGGTTAGTTTTTGCATTTCTGGCTTTCTGGGGGTCCACAGAATATGTATACAAAATTTAGTTCAGCTTGGTCGAAAGGGCTATAATTTTCATTTTTGACCCCCCCTATTTTGTAGTGAAAATAAGTTTTTACATTTCTAGCCTTCTGGGAGTCGTTACAGAATATGTATATAAAATTTGGTTGAGTTTGGTCGAAAGGGCTAGAATTTTAATTTTGGAACCCCCCCCTTTGTCTGATAATGTTTAAAATACATAAAAAAAAAAATTATTTTATGATCTTTTCAAAAATATATTCAGTTTTTTCCTAGCTAAATTTTTTCATTTTTTATACCTCTTCAAAATGTGGAAGATCTTTGTGCCCCAGCCTGTACTTTTTAAAATTAGTATTATTCAAGAGGGCTCAAGAGCCGCACGAGATTGACTGAAGAGCCGCATGCAGCTGGTATATAGAATTATAGATACGATAATTGCACATTTATCTATTCTATAAGCCAGCGGTTTTCAATCTGGGGGAGGATGCGAGGTTAAAACAAACATTCCCCAAAACCCCATTAATGTCTATTTTATTTATTTTTATTCTTCAATGCGTTAATAAATAGATCAGATTTAATAAAAACTTCGAGCCAAAATAGAGATCAAAATTTTTCATAGGTAGTTTTTTTTTATAATATTGATGTGAGAAGGAGATACTCCAAAAAGGTTCATCCCTAAAAGCCCGCGTTGGCCTCTCCATCGTGAAAAGAAGAAGAAGAGGGGATTTTATAGGCTCGGTAGGGGTTGAAGGTATCTCTGGATGCGGGTCTTAAACAGCTGAAGTTTATAAGTCGCTGGGAAGACGGCCGCTGGAAGTGAGTTCCAGTCTCTGGAGGTCATAAAAGAGTTAACGAAAGCGCTGGTTCAATTTTTATTCAATTTAGCTAATATGTTACCAAATTTCGTGTACGCTCTTGGTCAAAAACTAGTTTGAAGATCAAAACGAAATTTCACATGTTTTGTTCTATATTGAGATTAAAAGAGCTGATTAGATTTTGGTGGGGTGTTTAAAAAATAGAACTATCAATTTAATTTCTAGACCCTCCTTTCAATTATGGGACTATTTTATTAGAAATATCAGTTAACCCCGCCCCCTCTCCTTCTTTGGTCATTATCATCACATAGAGAGTCATTTTAATTAAATCATATAGGGTGAAATCTTGTACAAATCAATCAAAGGGTCTAGAAATTAAATTGATAGTTCTATTTTTTGAAACACACCTCACAATTTTGTCCCCTGAAAAAAAATCAATGACTCTCTTTTATTATAGGTTCATTTTATACTATACTAGCTCCCCCAGGTGTGCCTTTGACACGCCTTCTGAACCTAGGCCATCCGGGCGAGTTGCCCTGGCGGGCAGCGTCTCGAAACGGCCAAAAGTTTTTTTTAATATTTATTTAACGAATTGGCTAAGCACGATCGCTATCTGATGAATCATTCTAATAATTTAACGCTTTGCCATTGGCTATGCACTGGCCAATCAGATCGTTTGGATCATACAAATATATATACATACTTTATATATATATATATATATATATATATATATATATATATATATATTCACTTTCCTTGTTTTTTTTTTAGTTTGAAAATTTTATAATTTTAATTTCTTTATGTCCTCTCTCCCGTCCTTAACTTGTGGCTCGATTTTAATCAAAGTCTAATCAGATTTTAATCTCAATTTTATTTTGATATTCATACTAGTTTTGAGTTAGAAAGTACAAAAAATTTGCTAACATACTAACAGATATTTTGACAAAACAATTATGATATCTCTCAAAAATATAATTTTTTCGATGTTCACTTTTCAAGGTTTCCTTGTAGAATAAAACGCCCTGGATTTGGAGAAAAATTTTGAATCCAAGTTTCAGCCGTTTTTTAGATATTTTGAAAAAACGTAACAAAAAACAACAACACATTTTCAATGCAAGATTACAAACAATACTTGGCTAGCCTGTATGGTAAAGTAAAATCATGTAAATTCACCACTAAGCCTACAGACTGAAATCCAGTCTATTTCTACTTAATGAGATCTTTGTAGAGATATCTCATACATTATGAATAAAAAAGTAGACTTTGGAAGAGACACCATTTCATTTGTCCTTAATAAATTAAATTAAAAACACATCATAGATTTAAAGGATGTTGTGAATAATAGTAAATATTAAATTTGAGTTGACCTCTCTTTTCTGCTGGGGCATTAAGGTATGTATATTGTAGTTGTTTTATTTTTCCACGCCAGCTAGCTAACTAGGTATATATGATAAATTTGAAAATTAACTGAAATTTCTATTATTTCATTTAGGGATTAATTTTCTAATTACCTAGCATCCATAACCCATGTGGTTTTAATTAAAAATATATATCTATAGTAGGTATATATCCATGAAAAGAATATGATACGAATATTTTCTAATTTATAATTAATACAATGAATTACCAATGGAACGTTAAATATTTGTCATACTTATAGGTGAAATTTCATATAAATAAATGTAAATTTTTTTATAAAAAACAATATGAAAAATGAAATTATTTAAAGCCCAAAGGTTTTGGAAGAAATTCTCCTTATTAATGGAAGTTTTAAGAAATTTGAAAAATAGTGGATTTAAGAAAGGATTATTTGATACAGATATTGTTTTAGAGATGAAATTACATGAATAAAAATTAACAATTTAAATTAAAATAATTTAATTTACAAAATTGATTGGCTAGATTGTGACGAGATATAGAGTATATATAAAATGGAAAAGTATGTATATATGTTTGTATGATCCAAACGATGAGATTGGCTGGCTAGTGCATAGCCAATGGCAAAGCGTTAAATTATTAGAACGATTCTGATTGGTCAGATAGTGATCGTGCTTAGTCAATGTGTTAAATAAATCTTTCCTTGTTGTTGAATCAATTTCATTCAGGACATTCTTTCAATACTTACAGTATAATTTTAAATTTCAATTATTAAATTGGTATAAACGAGACGCTCCCCGCCAGGGGCTAGGTGACGCCAGGCCGAAGGCCCAGACGTCAGCTAGCATATACATTAGTTGAAGGAGACAATAAAAGAGTGTTTCTTCTGCTGGAATTATAAATTTTATTTATTTATAACGAGACTATAGTTTCGAGGGCTTTGCCCTCTTCATCAGTCTATTACAATTGATTCACAGGAATTAATTTATGAATGAAAGGTTAAAATCTTTCATGTGGTTAACTATAGTCTCGTTATAAATAAATACAATTTATAATTCCAGCAGAAGACATACTCTTTATTGTCTCCTTCAATATATACAAATTCTGCTCTCGGCAAAAGCTTTCAATTTAATATATATATATAAAGGGAAGACTAAACATTATTTGAAATCTAGAATTTAGGAACATAAACATTTAATTAGAACAGAAAATCCCAGAATATATTATGCTAGGTAGCTAGTTGTTTTTCAACTAATCTGGGACACAATTTTGACTTTTCTAATCCCAAAATTTTAGATAAAAAGCAGAATTTAGAAAAAAAAGATTGATTTTAGAAATGATTGAAATTTTAAGCACATGAAATTCAATTAACAAATGGTCAGATGTGGGCTGTTTTTCTAATATTAATCAAAAATTGTTAGAAAAAAATAAGTAAATATTTTGGTATATTTTTTAATGATTAAAATTTCAAAAAATGAAGGGTAGTTTTTTGGGCAGCATCCCCTGGTTGAAAAGTCACTACCCGGCATTGATATATTCCGATGTATTAAAAGAACAACATTAGATTTCAATACTTTTTCGAACTTGACCTGTTTTTTCACAGAATATTTTGGTTGGGACAATATTTTTCACCCTTTTGCTCAAATTGATGACGACGTTGATAATAAAATTACAACATACTTTGATATTTCAAATAAGGAGGTCTTAGAATTGTGGTAGAAATTATAAATTTGTAAAATGATATTGAATTGAAGTCCCATCATCGCGAAGAAAATTTTTGAAATTTAGTTCATAAATAATGTAATTCTCATTGTTCAGAAATTGTGCTCTAAAAATTAATCTCTCTTTGCCTATATTTTTGGAAAAATTTGTTTTCAAACATGAAGTACCTACATAAAATCGAAGTTTCGATCAACTCTCATTGATGCCCATTTGATCCAATGTCTAAGAACTGGAAATTCGATTTAAGTGCCAAATTACAATAGCTGAAAATTTACAATGTCAAACATCGCATTAAATTTAAATTATGTGCAATATGTTCGTATGTAATAAATTTAAGTTGTGTCTATATATCTATGTATTATTATTCATTCTATATTTAGTACCTGGAGGCACCGAGCGATGCTCGGTAACTTCTTCCTTCAGTTAAAACGCTTATTTTAATATTATTTTTAATTTAAAATTCTGATAAAAAGGTCGATTTTTATTTGAGAGCCGTTTTCAAATTAAAAAAAAATACAAATATATATAGTATTCGCCCACTGTACCCCCACCCGCTTGACCCCACCCCCGAAACCTCGCCCTACCCCCGGATCCCCCACCACTACACCCCACCTCCTGCACCTGTTTTGATTCAACCATATGATTCATTTTTATTTATCCAATTGTTAATAAATAAAACCTATCAAAATGTGTTGTTTTTCCAGAAAATTGAGATAAAAAGAAAAAACAGACCTAAGTGATTTGATGGAGTTATGTCTAAATCACAATTTTTTCCAATACAACGATAAATTTTATGAACAAAAAAATGGCTTAGCAATCGGAAACCCTCTGTCACCATTATTTTCAGAAATTTTTCTAAAACATTTCGAAAAACAATTTTTAAATATAAAGTGCGAATTCTCTCAATATATCAAATATTATTATAGATATGTTGACGATGTGATTGTCTTATGGACAGGGACTGAAAGAATTCTCAATAAATTCATAAAACATATAAATTCATTACATGAAAAAATCAAATTTACCGTAGAAAAAGAAAAAGAAAAAACATTAAATTATTTAGACCTTAAAATTAAAATTGAAAAAATAAACACACATTCGAAATTTATAGGAAAGATACATCTACAGATACCGTAATTCACAACATGGCTTGTCGACCAATGTCACATAAATTGGCAGCATTCCATTCAATGATCCACCGTTTAAATAGTATCCCATTAAAGAAAGAGCATTTTTTAACAGAACTAGAGATAATCAAAGAAATAGCTATAAATAATGGTTATGAAAGCAATTTAATAGATCAAATATTAAAAGGTAAAATTCAAAAATCAAATTTAAATTTAATCTATTCACAAAATTCCCAAATTAACGATCTGCCAAAACTAATATTACCATATTATGGTAAGATGTCAGAAAAAATAAAGCATAAATTAAAATCTTTAGGGTACGCGACAATCTTTAGATCACCATATACATTAGGAAGTGAATTAAGTCAAATTAAAGATAAAATTCCGAAAAATGAAAAATCCGGTGTATATAAATTGACATGCCAAGATTGCAATGCAACTTATATAGGAAAAACGGAAAGAAATTTATCCATTAGGATCAATGAACACAAGAGAGCCTACAAATTAAAATATGAAAATTATGCATTTGCAGAGCATTTAAATGCTCACAATCATAGTTTTCAGATCAATCAAAATTAAATTGATCAAAGAAGTCAATGACCCCTTAATTCTTTCTTTAAAAGAATCCATTGAAATTTTAAAATCCTTGGAAAAAAGCCCAATTGAATCTTTAAATGAAAAACTAGAAATTATCAATGACCCTTTTTTAAAAAACATTCCATTCATTCAGGTAAAACTCATTAGAAAATGCCTAAACAAAAGAGCAACCCAGATATTGAGCCAGTTATATTCTAATCTCCCAAGAAGAAACATGAAGAAAAAGACATTATATATTTTTCAAAATTTTCTATGTATAAATCTTAATTTGTAACTAATTTGAAATATTTGTGATAGACTGATGATGAAGGCAATGCCTTCGAAACTATAGTCTCTAGAAATAATTAAAAATTATTTTATTTAAAAAACAGAAGACTCTCTCATTTTATTTTATTTTTAACCTAAAATATGTCTAACGTTTATGGAGAACAAAATATGTTAAAATCCACAATCACAATACTTCTTCAAGGCCTTTTGAACAACAATGAATTAAGGCAACCCATTGTCTGCCTGGGTATAAAAAGGAAAAGGGAAACCTTTTTAAAACCCTAAGAATGGGATTTGAGAATAATTAATTTGATTACGAAAAAACCCATAAAAAACAATTTTGTCGAAGATGAGACCGTGAGGGGTGGCCTCATATTAATTTGGTCAAGTTCTGATGATTATGATCAATGATGAAATAACGTAAATCTCCAATTCTTATGAGCAAATAATCAAAATTATATTAAATGAAATCTTTTTTAAAATAAAAATCTTAAAACATTCATTTAAAACCCACTAACGTTTCGAGATAATTTCTCTATTTATGAATTGAATTTTATTTTTTCTGATTCATTCGCCCGACGCTTTCTCTTACGAGATGCATGTAAGTTATTATATTAAATCCCTATTAATAACATCACTAAAAAGAGAAAAATAATAATAATTTTTATAAAAAAATAAAACTGACTTCAAAAAACTAAATGCAACAAATAAAATAATGAGAACTCAAAAATAAAATAAAATGCACTAAATGGTATAAAATAATTATCTAATTTAGTTACAACTAAAGGTCGAAATATTAACATGAAATTACTTTTTGAATTTGGTGCTAAACTAACTATATAAGCAAGTGTACCCGCCTAACGTACTAAATAAGATCCGTCGAGTTCGATTCATAAAATGTATACTTTTGGAACCGACTTCAAAAAGTGATTTCAAATAAATATTTCGTTTTTTAGTTGTAACTAAATAAGATAATAATTATTTTATACCTTTTAGTGCATTTTATTTTATTTTTGAGTTCTTATTATTTTATTTGTTGCATTTAATTTTTTGAAGTTGGTTTTATTTTTTTTTATAAAAATTATCATAATACAACAAATTGCCTTTCAATCGAGAGTTCGGTGGCGCCCGCTAAACTTTTATATTTCAGAAATACGTATGTCCGTCTACTAAAAAAGGTTACCGACCCGTGAATCAGACTGACTTCTTTCGATCGTATTAGATTTATCAAAACTGTTCACTTTCTCTTACCATCTATCTATCTATATATTTATAGGTAAATCGTGGGTGGAAATTCTATACGTTGTTTAAAAAAACAATTTTATCATTGATTCAATAATTCAAAGTAGGATTATAAATCCTTCTACGGAGAATGAGAATAGATTAAATCGGTGTGTGTGTGTGTGTGGGTGGAAAGCTTGAAGGATTGACCGCTCCGAGTCCCGTTAGGAAGCTGTGCGAATCTGGACCAGATGGTGAGAGATCTTGGAGAAACCGGACACGTTTATGCTCTCCAGGCATCATCGAAAAAGAGAGCACTCGGTGCTCACCTTTGCGCCAACCTAGATTCGAACCAGTGACCGACCGCCCTTCACTCGCCGCTGATCTAATAACAATGACCTTTCTAGAGGGAAATTATCTCAATCTAAAAATAAGAAAAAAAAAATAATACTTTCAATTAATAACCTCATGGAAACAAGGAATATATTAGACATGATTTAAGTTTAATAATAACCAGTTTTATTTATTTTCTTTCACAATATTTGTCGAAACTTCTTGATCGGATGTAAAATTTTAATTGTTGAAAATAAATCGGGGTTTTGATCAAAAAACAACACTTTTAATCATCTTCGGCCAAAAACCAGAAATGAAAATATTTAAATCCAAAATACCATAAAAAACTAAAAAAAATTGCCATTAATCATAAAGTACGTATAGGTAGTTATTCATTTATTTTTATTAATATTAAAATTTTTAAATAATATTAATTTCATATTAAAATTTTTAAAATTTCTATCCGGGCACAAGGAGCGAACAGGGGTGTACTTTCCTTCCCGACAATGAAGCCAGTATTATAGCAAGCCAATTGAAGCCTTGAAATCAAACGTTGACCATTGATTTTCACAAAACTTTTAAAATTTGTATCCGGGTACCAGGAGCGAACAGGAGTGTACTTTCCTTTCCGCCAATTTAATTTTCATTGACTTTTTGTGAACAAAAATTTTGTCAATCTCAAGAGTAGGTGAAATTAAAGAAATCAGTAAGCAACAGTAGAATCAAGTTTCATTTCACGAATCAACGTTTCTTTTCATATGGGCTTTTAAACACTTTTTCCTACTCGAGTTTTCGAATGGATCAATGAATATATTTTTTTAATCTGTATAATTTGAGCTGCCAATGAAGCCAGTATTACAGCGAGCCAATTAGAGTCTAGAAATCAAGCGTTAACGATTGATTTTCTTAAAATTTTAAAAATTTGTTTCTTGATATCAGGAGTGTACTTCCCTTCCCGCCAATGAATCCAGTATTACAGCGAACTAAATGGAGCCTTGAAATCAATCGTTAATAAACTTTTCTTAAATAACCTTCCTATTCAAAATGAAACTTCATAAAGTTTCCTATAAATTTCATCATTTAGATTTTTTCTCCGACCAACCATTCAAGCGCTAGTTGAAAATTGTCGTATTTTTTATGTTTTTACAAATTCCAAAAACTCGCACTTTTTTGAATTTTTTCCCTTTTTGACCATGAAAGACCACTCATACATTTTTAAACTAGATTTAATTTCATACAATTCAAACAAAGTTTCATCTTAAATGGATAACTCGTATCGAAGTAATGTTGAATTTTTGAAAAACTGCAATTTTTTGCAAAAAATAGCACTTTTCCGCTCATCCTAGAAACTTGATTTCTGTCTCATTCTCTAGGAAATTTTGTTGACTTAAACTTTTACTTGAACCTCTTTTTTGATGAAACTCTTAAATTTATAGATTCCATGACACTTTTGAGGATTCGGATCCTTTGTGGGAAATTTTATGAACTTTCATTTTGAAAAGGAAGGTTATTTACGAAAAGCTGAGAGTTTTCGAGTTATAACGAAAAAAACGCCCTTTAGAGATCAATTTAACTGAATTAAAAAGGAACTTCAAGAAATTAAAAAAATAACATAATTCTTGATTAAACATATGAAATATATTCAATTACAGTTAGTTTGCCATAAGAAACGGTTTGTCGTACCCGTTACTCATCCCATGAATCCTGCCCTTGAGGGGGGGTTCTGACTCCCCCCCCTTGGCTTCGCTTCTGATGAGCCCAAAATTTAGTGAAGGTGGCTCTTTCGTAAATGATTATAAATTAACATTTACTATTATATTCTGAGATTAGAAAAATATGTTGGCCTGTTTTCAATCTTATATATATCAACTCTCTTTATCCAATCATATTAAAGGGATTAGATAATCATCTTGAATCCGAAATTCAATTAAAACAATATTCTCGCTTCTTCGGCTAAAGAAAATCATTAAGCTTTAAGTCAATTAAAGCGAATATCTATATAGGTATATACACGACTTTACTCCTATATATATATATAATCAGTTTTTAAATTATATATCTCTTTAAATGAGATTTCTCATTAATTTCCATTATCTCCATGGCAAAATTCATTAATGAAAGGGTTGAAAATGCGGAATAAATATACGTAATGATAGTGAATGGACATCTATATCGTACCTATATAATTTAATTTTTTAATTTTAATTATTTTAACTCTACCATAGAATCATTTCAATGAAAGATCAATAAAAAAATTAAAAAATTAGTGTCCCACGATCTACACTTAATAGGGCGCTGACAAGCTCACTCTTCAAAATGAATTAAAAATGTTATTTTTTATTTTTAAGAATAGAGTATTTATAATTAATTTCTAGTTATTAATTTTATTATCTCTAACTATATGTACCGGATAAATTTTTGTTATAAGTACCTGGCGGAACGAAGCGTTGCTCGGTAATTTTTAGAAATGGGGCCACATGTGAACACTGAAAACTATAGGCCGGCTGGATATAACATATTATACAGAAATTATATTAATAATACGCTATTATATGGCATTAATATTTAATATAGTGAATATTTGTGAATTAATTCTGTAGAAGCCGCGGGCCTGATTTGGGCAGCGGGCCGTAGTTTGGGGACCCCTGCTTTAGTTAAAACCGATATATTAATATTATTTTAATTTTAAATTCAACTAAAAAGGCCGTTTTTTATTTGCGGCAAGAATTAAACAAAATTGAAATAATATTTAATTTATTTTTTACTTTACCAAACAGTGTATGGTCAAGTATTGTAATCGTGCATGAAAAAAGTGTTGTTTTTTTTTTGTTTCATTTTTTCAAAATATCTCAAAAACCGCTGAAATTATTTTGATTCAAAAAATTGGGCGAAACCATGGCATTTCGGTCTACAAAAAAGCTCTAATAAGTGAACATCGAAAAATTTATATTTTTTGAGATAATAAATATTTTGTCAAAATGTCTGTTAGTCTGTTAATTAGTTAGTTTTCTGTGGATTACCAAATTTTTGTGGACGAGCTAGTTCAAAAACTCGTTTGAATATCAAAATCAAATTTCACACGTAGTTTTGGTACATTGAGATTAAGAGTTGATTAGATTTTGGTGCATATCGAACCAAAATTAAGGGGGAGGAAGTGGGAGGTTAAAATGTAATATTGTAATATTTTAAAACTAAAAAAAAAGACAAGAAAAATTAAATATACTATAAAATGAACCTATATTAACGAAAATGTTTTTTTTCTGGCGCCAAAATTAGGGGGGGTCAAAAAATAAAAATCTAGGCCATTTGAGCAAACTCAACCAAATTTTGTATACATAAACACCGGTCCCCCAGAACACAAAAAATGCCAAAACAAAGCGCCCAAAATAATAGGGGGGGGGGTCAAAAAATGAAAATCTAGGCCCTTGTACCAAACTCAACCAGAAGTGTATGGTAAAGTCAAGTGGATGGCCACATTAGAACATGTCAATTTATTTTCCCAACGAATTGACCTGTTTCTGCGATCATCAAGTCATCGTTGTGCACCAAGTTTTGAATTTAATTGCAATTAAAAATAATATTAATATACATGGGGATTTCTTCGTTGACACTTTTAAACCCTGAAAAAGGAGGGGCGAATAGTCGGGGTTTTTTTTTTTTGGCTTTTCGGCCTTTCAAGCCATAAGCCAATTTAGGATAGGTACCAGTTATATTTTATTAAAATTTGTCTCTAAGCCAGGAGATCAGCCATCAGCCGAACGCCTCGACCCGGTCTCGAACCCGGGTCCACTTGGTTTGCAAGTGAAGACACTAACCACTAGACCAGCCCGACCCACCGTCGAGGTTTTTAAGAGGGTGAAAATGACGTTCTAATAATTCAATTTTATTTCATTCTGGCCTCAAATAAAAATCGGCCTTTTTTCCTGAATTTAAAGTAAAAATGATTTTAATATATCGTTTTTGACTAAAGGAACAATTACCGATCAACGCTCTGTACTGTGAACATTATTTGGCAGCTATTAGTAAGTAAACAAAAAACTAAATTTATTTATTAATTTATTTTTCTCTTTTTTTCAGGTGAGTATCAATCACTATGAGTTCTTCTTTCTCTTCTAACTGCACTTGATTATTTTTCCCATCTTGAATGAATTCATCAAGGTAAGAATTATCTTCAATTATAATACCCATCTACATGCATATACCGTTCTCCTCATGCAGATGGAACGCTCTCTATATTCTATAATGATAACAAAAAAAGAAAAAACCCCATTAATTAATATTTTAATTGACTTCATTTTAATTAGAGAACAAAATAATTTAATGGAATCCATATTTTCTTTCTTCCTTTCTCTTATCCTTTGCGCTTTTTCTTTATTCATGAATAGAGAGAGAGAAAGAGAGAGAGATTCATTCATTTCTCATTCTTACCATATTTCCATCTTTTATATATAAAATTCATTTTATAATTTTATCTTATCAACGAATACGTTTAAAAACAATAATATAGGTAATGAAAATAGTAACAAGTTTTTTTTAATGAGGAAACTATTTTAATTATTATTATTTGCATTATTATATTCTTACCAGCTGAGAAACCCGCCTTCTGCGGGAATCTTGCTTGGTCTCTGTGGTGGGTTTTAAAATAATAATACTATATATAATAGCCTAGATTAATTTGCAGCAACGCTCAGAGAATGCTGCCGACAGGGAGCAAATTTGAAATATAATTGTAATTTGAACTCGAATATCGAAATGAAAGACTCCAATGGATTTTAAATTAAGGAACATTAAATATATTAATAATTATTCCTCCCCTCCCCCTCCGCTCAAAAATTAAATATTCAATTCGCTTTTCTTTGCGCACAGAAAAAAGAATATTAATCACATCTTATTTGATTTATATTTTATAAATTTAATGATTTGCGACTTTTTTATAATTTTTTAAAAATCTAAACTTTGTTATTCTTATTTTTTGATTTTTACAAAATTGAACGACTTAAGACACGCATGCCCATATGAGTTTCTCATGGCAATACTGGATGGAGCAGCCTGTCATACAAACAACACCTGATCTCTTTTAAATATTTTGAGCCTTATATCGATTATCGATCCCAAATTTTAAAAAAATGATATAATATAATTCTCCTCCTCACACGATTCCACTTATTTAAATAAATCTATTTCCACACACAAAAATATCACAATGCTGTAGATTATAGAGAAAAAATACTTCATATCTAGAGCCTCATTTCTGTAGCTGTGTCCGGACGAAAATGAGGCGAAACTTTTAAGAGACTATGTATTTTTGGAGTGTGGTTTTTTAAGAGGAATAAAATTTTTGGACCGAGACGCCGCCCGCCAGGGCATCAACCCGGAGGACCGAGCTTCGAGGGCGTGCCGAAGGCACGCACGAAAAGCTCGTTTAATATAGTGGGGCTTAATGTCTAATTTCTCGTTAATTTTAGTTGGTTCATTTGTCCATTTTAATAATAAATATATGATTTACGGGTTTTTGGACAATTTTTTTTATTAATGTTAAATATCAATTTTCGTACGACGCTTCGTCCTTTTTCAGGACTTTTTCAAGTACTCAATTACTTAAACATTATTTGTTGATACAATAGTGAAACCATCGAGACAATAAATGGTGTATTCATAATATTCATCCTATAATAAGTTAACACAACCAATTTTCAAAAAACAATCTTAAATCATAAAGAAAATTTAATATTAAGTAATTGAGTCCTTAAAAAAACGAAACGTGGTACGAAAATTGTTATTTAACATTAATAAAAAAAATTGTCCAAAAACACGTGAATCTTTGATTTATTTCTCGTTAATACCGACACACCGGATAAAAGCACCAAATTTTTACCAGGTTAGGCACTTACCTTTCAATTTTTGATAGGAACAAACTCCTCGGCCATCTTAGATTTTATAGCGGCCATGTTTAAATATAGGTAGGTATTAGGATGGTCACAAAAAATCGAATTTTCGAATTCTTGGGACCACCCTAATACCTATATTTCAACATGGCCGCTTTAACATCCAAGATAGCCGACGGAAAAGTTGGTTTCTATCAAAAATTGAAAGCTAAGTAACTAACTAGTACCTGGTAAAAATTTGGTGCTTTTATCTGGTTTGTAGGTAAACGTTTTCATGATGAGCGGTCCCACTAATATATGGAATCGTAGGGAACTGGATAAATTAAAACTCTGAGGTTTTTTTTAATAAGCCAGACGTTTCTTCAATTTATTTCGCTTTATCACTCACAGTTTTTACTAAAAGACAAAACATCATATATTCATTAATCTTTCTTTCTGCTTAAGGTATATATTTTTTTGTGAAACGGCGCCAATTTTTAGTTGTTCAAAGCAAAAGTCATTTCCAAGATAATTGTAAGCCATAATTGTGGTGAAAGAAAGATTAATGAATATATGATGTTTTGTCTTTTAGTAAAGACTGTTTTTGACAAGGACTGATGAAACGAGCCACTGAGAAAGTCAAAATAAATTGACGAAACGTCTGGCTTATTAAAAAAAGCTCTGAATTTTAATTTATCCAGTTTCTTACGATTCCTTATATGAATTTTAATATGGAGGCGAATGATATAATAATTTAAATTTCCTAATTATAATAAATTTTATTTGTCATAAACTATTAGTTGGTTTTAAAATTAAAAAAAGCACGTCGGAGTTGTCGCGCAAGTCAATTTTAATAAATATTAATAGATAGATATAGATTTTCTTAATATGACAAAGTTTTAAATGTGATCCTTAAAACAAAGCATGAATTTTTATTAATGAAGGTATTTTGTTTGTAATTTAAATTAATGAATCAAGTAGAGGCCAACCTCTGTGATTTCTTAATATTTTTAAACCAGCTGCGAAGCCCGCCTTAAATTGTTGTTATATAGACCTCAATATATTTCGGGTTATTAAACCATCATCAGGTCTATTAATCTAAGATCCCGACTTAGGTCGACCTTCACCTATCGAGTTTCCTAATGAAATTAATATTTTGATAATATAATGTATTAATTAACAAAACTTGATAGGGTCGACATCCAATTTCCCTGTATAGCTATTTTTAATAAAAAATTAAAGTTGTTAATTTTAATTAATAAATGTAGTTATCAAGTTTCTGGATAAATATATTACCAATCGAGAGTAAAATATGTATATAATTATAATGCCAAAGTTGGGTGGACATCTTTTTCCAGTCCAGGAAGACAGGGTATCAACAGGTAATTTCGAATTAGTATTATGTAACTATAGAGTTTCCTTTATTGAAATATATGAAAATGTAGATAATTAAAAAAAGAAATCCAATAAATTAGATAAAATCGCTATGCAGGGAAATTGGATGTCGACCCTATCAAGTATTTTTTATTATCAAAATCATTATATTAATTTTATTAGGAAGCTAGATAGGTGAAGGTCGACCTAAGCTGGAATCTTGTACTATATGTACTCCTGATAAATAAAACATTGTTGTCTCTAATATGATATCTTTCTACATACATGTATATTTAAATATACATAGGTATATAAAGCTAAAGTAAAAACAAACAGAAAACACAGTAGTGTCTCAATGGATCTGTTCAAAATTTGCTTCAATTCAGAATGAAAAAAATATAAAAAAAAGAAACAAACTTGAAAAGAGAGAAGGAGAAGAAGGCGAACTAACATCCATCCCCCAAGGGAAATAATATTCTTTTTTTTTCTTTTGGTATTTCGAACAAAATTCAATTTCCTCAATTTTTTTTTCTACTTTAAAAGAATCCAAAATCAATTTATTTGATCACATACTTAAGAAGCTTTTAAGATTAAATTTTTAAGCTTAATTTTAATTACAACTAAACTATAAATTAAATAAAACAAAAAAAATCATTAAAAAAAGTTCATATATTAAGTGTGATTATCATTTACTATTATAATCCGCTTAGACGACGGCGTGATCTCTTTGAATAGCCAAAGAGATCCATTGGAGGTCACTGATTGACTGTACTTGGGCTTTTTTCTTATTTAAAGTAATTATTCTCAGTTTTGTCAATAAAATGAGCAATTATTTATTTTTTTCAATTTCCTTTCAATAATTAATAGATTTTTTTAATTTTTACAACCCACTAATAGTTCATTACAAATATTATTATATATAAAAGTTAGGAAATTTAATTAATGAGGGGGAATTGGAGGGGAGAGGATGGGAATAGTGGAATTGAAATAATTATCGGAAAAGAGGTTTTTTATTTAATTAGTTTTTTCCTCTTATTATAAACAAGGACTAAAAAGATGATCAAGGACAGTCGATGGTGGAGAAGTAATCTCCGGAGTCGAAGCTCAAAAACAATGTATGCATAAATTCATGTAAAATAATTGGTTTAATAAAATTTATTTATTTATTATAATTAATGGGGGGGTGGAATAATGGATTAATTAAATGAGAAAAGAGGTTTTTTTATTTAATTAGTTTTTTCCTCTTATTAAAAACAAGGACTAAAAAGATGTTGGCATGCTCAAGAAGATCAAGGACAGTCGATGGTGGGGAAGTAATCTCCGAAGTCGAAGCTCAAATACAATATATACATTAATTCATATAAAATAATTGGTTAATTAATGAGAGTTATTTTCTATAGAAGACGAAGTGGTAGAACACAATGATAATTTGATGCAAAGGCAGCCCAAGGATAATAAAAACCAAAAATTCTAAGTAAAATAATTTATTAGAACGTCATTTCCATTCTTTTAAATAACCCCACGATTCGGAGGATTGTCACTCTTTCTTCAGGGTTTAAAATTGTCAACGAGAGAAAGCTCGTGTATATTAAAGTAATATTATTTTTAATACATAAATCAAAAGATTTGATCATCTTTTTTTCGAAAATATTATAGTTGGAATGCTTTTCAAAAAATCAGCTCTGGTTAAAAAACCATTGAAAATAGAATGAATTTAATATTTTAGGACAAATTCTCGGATTTTAGTAGAAATATTCTTTAATTGTGAAATCAGGGAATTCATCCCCAGGAGTCGAACCTGAGAACTAACATGTTATCTGGACAGTCAGCTGACCTCAGGTTCGACTCCTGGGGGGATGAATCCCTTCTGATTTGGCAATTAAAGAGTGTTTCTACTAAAATTCGAGAATTTCTCCTAAAAATTAATTTCTTTCTAATTGAAAAGTTTTTGTTTTGCCGAGAGAAGCAGAGTTGTTGATTCACAAAGAGAAACAAAGAGGTTGTCCTCTGCTTCAAATAAATAATATATATATATATATATATATATATATATATATATACAGATATATTAAAATTAAATTAGGTTGGAGTTGGTGGTGTTTCACAAGGAGAAAAATTAAAATACAAAGATTTTTTTAAGTTTACTCTATATATTTCGAGCTCTTAACTCATCGTCAGGAGAACATTGACTAAAGATAACATGATATTTTGAACAGAATTTATTTTAATTTTAATATGATGGACAGTTATTTATGACATAGTGTAAATATGAAAGAATTATCAGAAGGTTGGAATGGCTTTAGAAAGCCGAAAGAACAGATGTAGGGACAAAGGGCTGGGATAAAGAAAAGATATTTATACTTGGAAGTTGCCGAAAATTATGTATGTGTTATAAAGGAAGGCAATAAACTATAGAATGCAATGAGGGTGCATAGCGAAAATTTAATCTCTTATTTTCTATTTAAAAAAATAAATAAAAATTAAAAATAAACCCACCATACACTCTCATCGCACTCCAATTCAAATTAAATATCATTGATTAAGATGTCAATTATTGGTGAAGTTTTGATGTCTGTTTGATTGTTCAAGATGTTTTGATTAAGGTGTATGGCCTTTTTAATTTCAGCTGACTCCAATAAATCCAATTTCCTACTTTTTGGAATAAAATGTAAAGGGGGTCGATGAAGGTGAATGGTTGTGGTCAAACAAATGATCTGCAAAAGCCGAGGTATCACTAAGAGGGGGGCATTTGGGTTCAAACTATTCACCTGTAAAAAAAATCTTTGTATTTTAATTTTTCTCCTTGTGAAACACCACCAACTCCAACCTAATTTAATTTTAACAATGTTTCACTATAAACCAACACCGCGTTCCCTAAATTTTATACAGATATATAATTTCGATATATATGTGTGTATGTATATTTGCATCAAGCAGAGGACTCTTTGTTTCTCTTTGTAAATTCTTTCTATTATTTTTAATTATAAATAAGTTCAGAATTTTTTGCAAATTGGTATTAAATATATAAATATTATTATAATTTTATTTCATTCTGAATGCAAATAAAAATCGACCCTTTTAACCAGAATTTAAAAATATTAAAAATAATATTAATATATACCGCTTTTAAAACTAAAGCTAAAAATTACGGAACTGTCCGGTACTAGAATATAACAAAAAAATAAGCTCGAATAATATGGAGCAAGATGTGTTTATTTTCCAAATCTAAAAAAAATACCTATTTTAATAAACAGGGTGGGGCCGGTGGGGCATAAAGATCTACCACATTTTGAAGAGGTAGATATAAAAAAATGAAAAAATTTAACTAGTAAAAAACTGAATATATTTTTGAAAAGGACATAATTTTTTTTTTAATTTGTTTAAACATTAAACCAGACAAAAAATAAGGGGGGGGGGTCAAAAATGAAAATTCTAGTCCTTTCGACCAAATTCAAGCAAATTTTATATACATATTCTGTGAACCCCCAGAAGGCTAGAAATGCAACAAAAAAAACACCCAAAATTGGTTGAGTTTGGTCGAAAGACCTAGAATTTTCATTTTTGACTCTCCCCCTCCCATTTTGGGTGTTTAGTTTTTGCATGTATAGCCTTATTGGGGTCCACAGAATATGTATACAAAATTTGGTTTGAATTTGGTCGAAGGACTAGAATTTTCATTTTTGACCACGCCCCCCCCTATTTTTTTGTTTTTTAATATTAATGTTTGAAATACATTTAAAAAACATTTATTTTATGTTCTTTTTAAAAATATATTCAGTGTTTTTCTAGTTAAATTGTTTCATTTTTTTATACCTCTTCAAAATGTGGTAGGTCTTTATGCCCCACCCTGTATTTACAATAATTTGGGCATCGAGTCAACACTCATTACCCATGTCCATATTTAAGTACTACAATGTCTTTTTGATTATTTCTATCATCATTTTTTTTTTAATTCTAATTGTGGGAAAACATTTTAAAAACCCACTTCTTGAATATGAAGCATATATCGTAGTAGATATAGGGAAATATTGGACTTGACTTTCTTTATGTTATTCACAAAGAAGTGAGAAAAGAGCTTCGGGGGAGATTTCGCAAGTGGAAAGATTTTTTTGAATGAGAAAATTCTATTGGGGTGGCAAGCACAGTAGGTACTTACCTAACATGTACGAGCCAGTAGGTATATTCAAAGAACAAGTTGAAAGATCCATTACGGATATTTAATTAAAGCACACGCACACTCACGGCAAACGAATAAGGAAGAGAAAAATGTTCCAACAGCCTGAGGAATTTCATTAAATAATAATTTAATCGCTGTATTATTCTAATTATTCGCAAGGTAGAGATTATTAACTGACAGATGAAAGAAAAAACACTCTCTTTCATAAAATGAATTCGTTCAAATTGTTTTTCTTTTTTATAGACTTCAAAATAAAAACGGAGAATGGCCTCTGGTCACCTAATAAAAAAAAAAAAAAAAAAATATATAGTGTGCACATGACATGACATTTACTTAAAAGCTGCTTATTTTGGAAAATTATCTATTCCGATTTTCACTTTTAAACTTGAGCATAATCAAATACATTCTACATCAGTTAAAGATAATTTTATTTATTTATATTATTAATATTTTTAATAAAAAGAAATCAATAAGTTTGTCTTCTGCTTGATGCAATAAATATCTTTCTATATCTACACTGAAAAAACGATATATTTATAGTAAGATATTATATTAAGAAATTATATTTGATATGCATAGATGATGAAGTTAATTATGACGAAATCGATCTCTGTTCAATATGAATAAATGATTTACGTATTTTAAGTATTCTCATATTTTTGGAGAAACTCGAGATATAATAATAGCTAAGATGCCGCTATTTGAGTTAAAATAGTGGAATAGTTAAATTTAATAGTTGGGTATTTAAATGGAATAATACGTAATTACGACAAGAAATGATACTTGAACATTTTTTTACTTATAATAAATATTAAATATATGTATTTCTGTCTAGAAGATGATTATATTCATTTGATGAAGAATATCTCAATCAAATGAATTATATAAAAATTTATTTTAATTATTCATTTGTTAGAATTAATTAGGTAAAAATTTGAATTAAATATTATTTTTGAATTAAGGTACAAGATAATCTAATTTTAATATATATAATAGCCCAGATTAATTTGCAGCAACGCCATCGTAATGCTGCCGACAGGGAGGGCTGATGTCGTCGGTATATTTCAAAAATTAAATATTCAATTCGCTTTTCTTTGCGCACAGAAGAAGAAATTAATCACATCTTATTTGATTTATATTTTATATATTTTTTGTTTATTTTTTAATAATTTACCACTTTTTTATAATTTTTTAAAAATCTAAATTTTGTTATTCTTTTTTTTTTGATTTTTACAAAATTGAACGACTTAAGACTCGCACGCCCGAGTTTCTCATGGCAATACTGGAGCAGCCTGTCATACAAACAACACCTGATCTCTTTTAAATATTTGGAGCCTTAAATATCGATTATATCGATCCCAAATTTAAAAAAAATGATATAACATAATTCTCCTCCTCACATGATCCCACTTATTTAAATAAATCTATTTCCACACAAAAAATATCTCAATGCTGTAGATTATAATATAGAAAAAAAATACTTCCTGATTCATATCTAGAGCCTCATTTCTGTAGCTGTGTAAGGACGAAAATGAGGCGAAACTTCTTATAATCTTATAGCGAGATTTAAAATTAAAAAAAAAACAATTAATAATGTAAACAAAATTTTTGTTAATTTTTTTTTTTTAATATCTTAATTATTAAGATATCACTATTTGCAGCAAATCTAAGTCGTTTTATGATAAAAAACAACAACATTTGTTTAGATATAATAAGAGGTTTCACTAGAAGTAAACAAAACATTCATTTAATATTAAGAGATATCTCATAGAATAAAATAGATCACTCAAGTATATAATATATTTGTATTAAATACCTAAAAATTTGGTCATATTTGGAATGATTTCGATATATAACAGGCATCTTGATTATTAATAAAATATCTTTGGAATAAATACGAGCTCATTAAAAATGCTCAACTCTATCAATATATTTATTATAAATAAATTGTTTTTTCAGTGTACGTATCTATCTATACCTACTTAATAATAATTGGCTTGCGCGAAACTTTGCGACTTTAAGGAGTTTTTTGGTCACACTCAAGAAATAAATTCAATAATTTATGTCATTTATTATTGTTTATTTAATCAATTTACTAAATGATTTCAGTCAGCAAATGTGACAATCCTCAGTAGTAAAAATTGAAAAAAATTTTATAAACTTTTACACGAAATAAACCATTCAAATTCAGATTCATACATATACATTTTTGTTCGAGATTTGGAAATTTATCAATTTACACACATATTTCATGCTTAATTTATACAATAGATATTTCATTCATTCATAGACATTCATTCTTCAGAATTTATTTTGTATGATTTTTATCTTGTAAAACTACAGAGTCACTTAAATTTTGGAAGTATACATATATAATTAGTTTGTTTGAGACTATACTTTCGAAGTGCTTGGCTCTCATCAACAGTCTTTTGTATTAGAAATAATAGATAAAATATTTTTAATACGAAAGACTGTTGATGAGAGCCAAGCCTTCGAAACTATAGTCTTAAACAAACTAATTATATATATATAGGGTGGGCCATCTAACGTTTGGAATTTGAAACGGCTATAAAAAAAAACTAATAGATATTTTTTCAAAATTATGAGTTTATTAGAAAAGATTGGACATTTTCATTTAAGAATGAAACACAACATCATTGAAATGACTGCCACGGCTGGCTTGACAGTACTCCATCCGATCAACCCAATTGAAAATGTACTGAAAAATTAGGTTGATCGGATGGAGTACTGTCAAGCCAGCCGTGGCGGTAATTTCAATGATGTTGTGTTTCATTCTTAAATGAAAATATCCAATCTTTCTAATAAACTCATAATTTTGAAAAAATATTCATTAGTTTTTTTTTATAGCCGATTCAAATTCCAAAAGTTAAATGGCCCACCCTATATATGTACGTTTACTCTACTACTCTCGGCAAATCAAAATCTTTTCAATTTTTTCAAAAATGATTAATTAATTTTCCCTTCAAAATCAGGGATTTGTTGACAAAAAAAAACTTTTTTCTTTTTTTTTTATACACGGTAACAATAACAATACTTGAACATATACCTACCCTTGTACATGGTAAAGTAAAAAATAAAAAAATGCCAAATGATATTATCTCAGAGACTTATTCATTTCTACTACCAACCATTCTCAATTGAATTCCCATAAAGTAAAATAATAAATAAATAAAAAAACAAAACAAAACAAAAAACAAAAAAAGTTTGTTTTCTATAATGGAATTTCGCATATCCGTTTTGCAATTCACCATTTTCTCTTGAATGCCTTTTTCTTCATAATTTATTAACTTTTTCTTGATATTTTTGTTTTTTTTGCCCTAAATTGAGTGATAAATTGAAATATTTTACATTCTCTCTGACTGATTTTCTATTTGTTCATTTCTATCTATTCTATATCACTTGAGATTATATTTTATTGAGCCATCGAAGTGTTTTTTTTATGTGAAATCGTGATTGCGTGTGAATTTATTCGCTATAAAACATGCCAACTTAAAACTCATCAGAGTTCGAAATGAATAGGGAATATATATATATATAAATGTAGAGGATTCGTCATCTCTCTGTAAAGGTGACTTGACTCGTTGCAAGGTCTTTGACTTGGCAAATTGAATACCTTTGAAATGTTTCCGACTATTTTTAATTTTTTTTTTTTTTTTTTTATTTTTATTTACTTATTCATAAGCTGATGTAGTACGAAATCCGCCCGCGTACACGCTTATATACATATAAAATTTTAATCTTCTGAAATCTTTTGAATGTTAAAGATAAATTGGAGAAAAAGTGAAAGCTTTTTCAAAACTTAATACGCTCTCCAGATAGATTCATAAATAAACGGTATATATAGGTTTTTAACTTCTAATTTGGACATTTCCATATCAAATTCAGGATATTAAAAATCAAAATCAGACTTTTTCAAATCAAATTAAGAATTTCTATAAAATCGAATATATATTTTATATATTAAATTATAGCTTTTTACCTGAAAACATTTCCTGAGAGTACAAAATGCTAATTTTGAAAGGTTTTAGTTAATGAGCTGAAAATTGGTTAGCAAATATCTTTCAAAGTACTAAATTTTAGATTTTTACCTGAAAACTTTTTCTGAAAGTACAAAATGCCAATATTAAAAGATTTTAATTAATGATTGGTACGCAAAAATAGTAGAATGCAACAAATCTTAGCTTTTTACCTGAAAACTTTTCCTGAGAGTTAAATTAAATTAAAACTTTTTCTTAACTATAAATTTTTTTCTATTTTTCAACTGTTTATTAATAAATTCTGAATTTGATTTTGTAAAAGTCTGATTTTGATTGTTAAAATCCTGAATTTGGTTTGAAATATACTCCTGAATTTGATATGGAAAAGTCCAAATTAGAAGTTTAAAATCTATATATATATATATATATATATATATATATATATATATTAGGTATATAATTTATTTGAAGCTATAGTTTCTAAGGTTTGACCTTGATCATAAGTATTTTAATTAGAAATATTTTATATATTATTTCTCGTGTGTTCACTTATCCGATTGGATATAGAAAAGTTAGTTTTGTTGTTATAGCAAGCTGGAAAAATGATATTTATTTATTTATTATTTGACTAAGAAGGGGACAACCTCATTGATTTCTCTTTATAATCAAAGCGCACAGTGTGCGCAGGCCAAGTTCGATCATTGACTTGGCCGTACACGCTGTACGCTATTTACATGAACCATTTCGAGCCAATTTCGACCCCCTACAGCTCGGAATCCATTTGAGATAAAGAGCTGAAATTATGCACATGTAATTATATAATCCATCTTTAAGAGACTACTAAATTTCAATAACATAGCTTAAATAAATTCTAAGATATGGACCTGAGAAAATAGCTAATTTTGGCACTCACTGACAGGTCATAAAAACCTATGGGCTACTTCCAATCATTCCGTGAAATTTCGCCTTCTAGTTGAGTTTGTGACACAATAAAAGGAAAAATTTCAAAAATCCAAACTTTCTATCTTTCAACTCCTTTAAAATGAGGAGGAGGGTCAAAAATGGAAATTCTAGCCCGTTGGACCAAACTCAAGCAAATTTTGTATACATATTCTTCGGGACTCCCGAAGGCTAGAAATGCAAAAACTAACCACCCAAAATGGGGGGGGGGGTCAAAAATGGAAATTCTAGCCCGTTGGACCAAACTCAAGCAAATTTTGTATACATATTCTTCGGGACTCCCGAAGGCTAGAAATGCAAAAAGTAACCACCCAAAATGGGGGGGGTCAAAAATGAAAATTCTAGCCCGTTGGACCAAACTCAACCAAATTTTGTATACATATTCTTGCTTTTCACGTAGCTTACAAAAAGCAGAGTAATCCCAACCAAAGCATTATTTTTAAAAATAGACCAAGTTCGAAAAAGTAATGAAGTATACTGTGCAGCCAAGCTATATTTTCCAAGAATAATTAAGTTGAGAAAATAGTACTTTCAATTAAAATGCATTCTTTCCATTTTGAATGACAGTATAAATTTATGGATTCTAAATTTTTAATTTAGATTATTTTCAAGAAACTTGGCTATTCACGAATTTAGTACATTAACCCTTAGTACAGTATAATTCGTAATAGCCAAGTTTCTTGAAAATAATCTAATTTAAAAATTTAGATTGTCATTCAAAATGGAAAGAATGCATTTTAATTGAAAGTACTATTTTCTCAACTTAATTATTCCTGGCGACTATAACTTGGCTGCACAATAGATTTCACTACTTTTTCGAACTTGGTCTGTTTTTTAATAAAATGTTTTGGTTGGGATATTATAGTTCTGCTCTACATTCTATCTCAGATCTAGTAGATCACAACCTTATCTTATTTTCTTACATATTGTATCGACACTAATTGGTTTTATGTTTAAACGGAACACTAATAATTTTTAGAAAAAAAACCGACTTAAAAAAAAATTAAATGCAATAAATTAAATAATAAGAACTCAAAAATAAAATAAAATACGCTAAAAAGTATAAAATAATTATCTTATTTAGCTACGACTAAACGATGAAATTGTTATATGAATCACTTTTTGAAATCGGTGCCAAACATATACATTTTATGAATCGCACTCGACGAATCTTACTTAGTACTTTTGATGCGCAATGAAGACAACATCGTGTAAGCTCGCTTATATAGTTTGTTTAGCACCGACTTCATATAACAATTTCGTCGTTTAGTTGTAACTAAATTAGATAATTATTTTATACCTTTTAGTGCATTTTATTTTATTTTTGAGTTCTTATTATTTTAGTTGTTGCATTTAATATTTTTGAAGTCGGTTTTATTTTTTCTAAAAATTATTTTTATTTTTAAAATGCAATTCATAAATAGAGGAATTCTGTCGAAACGTTATTGGGCTTTAAATGAACGTTTTAAGATTTTTTTTATAAAAGATTTTTTATTATAATTTTGATTATTTGCTCATATGAATTGAAGATTTCCGCTATATTGTTATTGATCATATTATGAGAACTTGACCAAATTAATATGGTACCAATCGGAAAGTATACTGAACCCAATTCAAAAAAATCATCAAAATCGGTTCACAATTGGCGAAGAAATCGAGTAACATAGACACAAAAAAAATTCAATCGAATTGAGAATCTCCTCCTTTTTAACCGACTTCAAAAAAGGAGGAGGTTCTCTTTTCGACTGATTTTTTTTGTGTGCCTTTGTTACCTCATATCTCCGCCAATTGTGAACCGATTTTTGAAATATTTTTTTACATTGGGTTCAGTCTACTTCCGATTGGTCCCATAGGTATTAGACCTTTTTTGTTAGGTTTGTTCAGGGCTAACTTCTTTGTTTATGAACCGATTTCGATGATTCTTTTTTTATTCGAAAGGGGGTATTTTAGGGATGGTGTCATATTAATTTGGTCAAGTTCTGATGATATGATCACTATTAATAACATCACTAAAAAGAGAAAAATAAAAATAATTTTTAAGAAAAAAATAAAAGCGACTTCAAAAAATTAAATGCAATAAATAAATTACACTAAAAGGTATAAAATAATTATTATCTTATTTAGTTACAACTAAACTACGAAATATTAACATGAAATTACTTTTTGAAGTCGGTGCCAAACATATACCTTTTATGAATCGCACTCGACGGATCTTACTTAGTACGTTTGGAGGGTATGCTCGCTTATAGGTATAGTTTGTTTGGTACCGACTTCAAAAAGTAATTTCATGTTAATATTTCGTCGTTTAGTTGTAACTAAATAAGATAATAATTATTTTATACCTTTTAGTGTATTTTATTTGTTTCATTTAATTTTTGAAGTCGGTTTTATTTTTTTGAAGTCGATTAGAAAGGTCCCTGGTCTAGATTATAGTTCTGCTCTACATTCTATCTCAGATCTAGTAGATCACAACCTTTTATGTTATTCTCTTACACCTTGTATCGACACTAATAGGTTTTATGTTCAAACGGAACGCTAAAAAAAGTCATAGACATGGCATATGTTTGATTTGATCAATCCTCAAATATAACGCCCTGTAATTGTTTACCAGCCCAAACACGTACATGTCTTTGTTGAATGAGATGCAGAATTTGTTTTACCTGGGCTAGTCTACTTGCATATCTCTTTCTCTCCTTGTGTTTAAGATTTGTCCAGTGTGATTGAACTTGAACGTAGTCGTGACTGACTCCCTCTCCTATAACGCACGATCTTTCTCCGCTAGCTGTCTGCTTCTGCGTCGGGGCTAACAAGCAACCAGCCAGCCGCCAGACATACCTACCTACTCTTTTATTTATCCACCGATTAATATGCATAGGTACATCTCACTGTACTCTCTAGGTAGGTACGTAACTAACTCCCGCGACAAAATATTACCTCCGAGAAGTTAATTTATTATTGCCAATATAAAAACAAAATTCCCCCAATGATTTTATCATACTCTTCTTCATTCTCAATTGTATTTCCATAAAGTAAAATAATAAATAAATAAAAACGAAAAAAAAATGTTAGCTTTGTGTATAAGGCAAGGATTTCGCATATCCTATTTACAATCAGACATTTTTGCTTGAAAGCATTTTATAAAGCGAATGTCTATCTTTTTGTTGCTGTATATATTATAAGTTTTTTTTTTAATAGAATAGCTTCGTAATTAAAAGAAGATATTATTAATTGGTAATGGGTCCAAAATTAAGAGGGGGATTATTCTTCGTAAATAATTATAAGTTATTTTATTAAATATTAAACATACGAGAGGGGCCATGTGGATGGCCACATCAGCTAATTTTACTAATATAATTTAATGTCTCATTTGGAGATGGAGTGGTCTCTGAGTAAAAATTTTGCAAAAATTGTAATTTACAATAAATAATTTAAAACCATTCTTACGCCGCAGTCCAAACCCGTCCTTATGGCATGGTTAAATTACCGGGAAAAACTATAAAGTAGAGAATTTTTTTTTTATTTAAAAATTAAAAATTGTTTAGTATAAGAGCTACTGACCATTTGGAAGATGATTTTAGAATCCAAATAACATATCCCATACTGTAGTGAGATCAGCACACACCCCGAAAGTCAAATTCTTACTCCCCAAATGAGTCGTTTTTAGAGGTAATCGACCCCTGAAGATGTCAAAAATACCGTAAAATCTCCTCAATGATTTTAACTCCTAAACTCTTTACTCTATGGCAAAATTCCATTAGAAGCAAAATTGTAGAGGATGTAATTTTTGGCATTTTTGTTTAAAAAAAGATTTGAATATAACCACCCAAAATGGGGAGAGGGTCAAAAATGAAAATTCTAGCTTTTTCAACCAAACTCAATCAGATTTTGTTTAGATATTCTGAGGGCCTCCAGAAGGCTAGAAATGCAAAAACTAACCACCCAAATTGGGGGGAGGGTCATAAAATGAAAATCTAGCCCCTTGTACCAAACTTAACTTAGTTTTTCCATTTCTATCCTTCTGGGGGTCCACAGCATATGTATACAAAATTTGTTTGAGTTTGGTGAAAAGGGCTAGAATTTTTATTTTTGACCCTCACCCCCATTTCAGGTGGTTATTTTCAAATTTTTTAAACAAAAATTTCAAAAATTGCAACCTTTACAATTTTGCTTCTAATGAATTTTGCTGAAGAGTAAACAGTTTAGGGGATATAATCAATGAGGTGGTTTTACGGTATTTTTGAGATCTTCAGGGGTCGAGTACCCCTGAAAACGACTAGAATTGGCGAATAAGAATTTGACTTTCGGGGTGTGTGCTGATCACACTACAGTATGGGATATGTTATTTGGATTCTAAAATTATTTTCCAAAATGGTCAGTAGCTCTTGGTCTAGTAGGTTTCACACAAATAAAAGACAAGATGCTTGTTAGCATGATTCTATATATATTTCGGGTACGGCCATCTTCAGGAGTTCACAGAGAAATATATATATATAGAGTCATGCTAACAAGCATCGTGTCTTGTATTTTTAACCGACTTGAAAAAAGGAGGAGGTTCTCAATTCGACTGAATTTTTTTTTTCTTGTGTCTATGTTACCTCATATCTTCGCCAATTGTGAACCGATTTTGATGATTTTTCATGCATTGGGTTCAGTCTAGTTTCCGATTGGTCCCGTTTTTTTCATTGGTATTGGATCTTTTTTGATATCTTTGTTCAGGCATAACTTCTTTGTTTATGCTTCTTGACGGAAATAACGTAAATCTCCAATTCTTATGACCAAATAATCGAAATTATAATAAATTAAATCTTTTATAAAAAATATCTTAAAACATTCATTTAAAACCCGCAAACGTTTCGAGAGAATTTCTAAATTTATGAATTGAATTTTATTATCATTTTCTGATAAAAGATCCAATCGACTTGATTGGGGAATAATGGAATTGAAATAATTATCGGAAAAGAGGTTTTTTTATCTAATTAGATTTTTCCTCTTATTAAAAACAAGGACTAAAGATGAATAAGGACACTCGATGGTGGAGAAGTAATCTCCGGAATCGAAGCTAAAATACAAGGTATACATTAATTAATGTAAAATAATTGGTTTAAAGTATAATAATAAATGTATCATTTTCTGATGAATTGGGGGGAGATTGGAGGATTGAATTACCAATCGACTTGATTGGGGAATAATGGAATTGAAATAATTATCGGAAAAGAGGTTTTTTATCTAATTAGATTTTTCCTCTTATTAAAAACAAGGACTAAAGATGAATAAGGACACTCGATGGTGGAGAAGTAATCTCCGGAATCGAAGCAAAAAAATACAATGTATACATTAATTAATGTAAAATAATTGGTTTAATATCATTTTCTGATTCATTCGCCCGACGCTTTCTTTTACGAGATACATGCAAGGTATTATATTAAGTCACTATTAATAACATTACTAAAAAGAGAAAAATAAAAATAATTTTTATAAAAAAAAATAAAACCGACTTCAAATGAGCTGACGCGTTCTGATGTGGCCATCCACTTGACTTTACCATAGAACCTGGCCCCTAAAATTATTTATAATCATGTAGGGGCGGGGGGAGGGTAGTTTTTGCATTTTTATACTTCTGGTGTCCAACTGATTATGTATACAAAATTTGGTTGAGTTTGGTAAATGGCCAAGATTTTCATTTTTCGACCGTACACCCCCCCCCATTTCGGGCGGTTAGTTTTTGCATTTTTAGACTTCTGGTGGTCCACTTATTATGTATACAAAATTTGTTGAGTTTGCTCAAATGGCCTAGATTTTTAATTTTTAACCCCCCTTAATTTTAGGTCGATATCCGTCAAAATCTTATCAGCTCTTAATCTCAATGGACCAAAACTACGTGAGAAATTTGGTTTCGATATTCACACTAGTTTTTAAGCTAGCCGTTCACACAAATTTGGTAACGCACAGACTAACTAACAACCAGACAACTAAACTAACTAACAGACATTTTGACAAAACAATTATTATCTCAAAAACTATAATTTTTTCGATGTTCACTTATTAGAGCTTTTTGTAGACCGAAATACCATGGTTTTGCTCAATTTTTTTAATCAAAATAGTTTCAGCCGTTTTTGAGAGATTTCGAAAAGAAGAAGGAAAAAATACTTTTTTCATGCACCATTACAATACTTGACCATACCCTGTATGGTCAAGTAAAAAATTAAATGCAACAAATAAAATAATAATAACTTAAAAATCAAATAAAATACACTAAAAGGTATAAAATAATTGTCTAATTTAGTTACAACTAAACGACGAAATATTAACATGAAATTACTTTTTAAAGTCGGTGCCAAACATATACATTTTATGAATCGCACTCGACGGATCTTACTTAGTACGTTTGGCGGGTACGCTCGCTTATATAGTTTGTTTGGCACCGACTTTAAAAAGTGATTTCATGTTAATATTTCGTCGTTTAGTTGATAAATAAGATAATAATTATTTTATACCTTTATAGTGGATTTTATTTTATTTTTAAGTTATTATTATTTTATTTGTTGCATTTAATTTTTTTGAAGTGGTTTTATTTTTTTTTATAAAAATTATTGTAAAACCTACCTAGAATTTCATATTCTTAAAATTTTTTTTACTTTCTATACAACTTTGTTTCTAATGGATTTTGACGTAGAGTCAACAGTTTAGGAGTTGTAATGAAACAATTCCTAGGTGGACGGACATAGATATAAACAGAAAGAGGCACAAATGCACTTTGGAATGTGATATAGATTACGTACGTTACTCTCACTATTCCAGTCCCGATCGCATTAAGCTGTTTTTTTTAGAATTTATGCAAATAAGTATTTATTTATTTTTTTGAAAATTTTTGTAATGTAATAATAAAATTCTTCAATGTATCCTAGAATCGTTGCCTCAATGATGATTTATTTAGAAATTCGTTTATTTTTATATGTTTTTTAATACTTTAATCCATATATTAGTTATTTAACGGGGGTGGAATAGGATATAGAGAGAAGAGTAAAATCCCGCGTCAAGGGTCTGTGTCACGTAAAGCTTAGCTCAACTGGTTTTAATCTTGTAAAACGACAGAGCAAAAAGGGGGTGGGGGTGGGGGGAGGCAATCGATATTGATTTGCTAAGGAATTGGGTCCAGAGCATGAATGACTCGCAATTGGATTAAAATAAAACCATCTTCTAAAAATAAAAAGAGAGAGAGAGCTTAATAAATGCTATATATATTTAAATATTTGTTCATCTTGAGAAGAGTATATATATACATTTATACATTTTTCCTGTTTTTTTTGTCAAATATATAAATTGAACGTAAGACGAGAAAGAGACCACCTGCTCTAGATATCGAGGGCCACTTTTTGGAACTCTAGATAAATCTTACTTTTTAATGAAAAAATCTATAATAGGAATATAAAAAACAGATATATATATATATTTATAAGATGGTCCTTATTTTCGAACTTATAATTTTCTTTGAGAATACTCGCCAATATATGAGAAGAAATTTTCTTTTCAGATGGAGACGTAGTGGTAGAAATTTTAATTGATAGGTGATGTAAAAGAAGTCCAAGGATAGGGGAAAAATATTATCTCGAATAAAATAGATTTATTGGGTACCGCGACATTTCAGCCCCCGACAAAATATCCCCCGACAAAATATACAAAGGACAAAATATCCCCCGGCATAATTTCTTCTGACAAAATATTCCCCAGTATAAGGGAGAATACAAAAGAGACACCCTGTCCGACGATTGGCTGTTCGGTTTTCAATGTGTGTTTGATTAGGAAAAAATGGGAGCCCCAAACACACCCCGCCCGACTATTGGCTGGTTCGGTTTTCAATGTGTGTTTGTTTAGAAAAAAAATGGGAGCCCGAAACACACCCCGCCCGGACTAAACTTTCGGAGGTTCGGTTAATATATATTCAGGTCGGCTCGGTTGGGTTCGTATAGCTCCTTTTCGGGCTGACGCCAACCGAACCGTCTAAAAACCAGCCCGAAACTTTACTGAATATATAGTAACCGAACCGGAGTCGATTTGCATTACTCATAAGTTTCACGCGGGGAAGCTGAAATGTTGCGAAATCGATTTATTGGACAATAATTTTTTCCCCTTAAGCTAGAGGAAGGAAAGAAGAAATATTTTGTATGTTTCCCTCTATGACCCCTTTTAAACGCTGAAGATGGAGAGAAAATCCTGCGAAACGTTGGTTTTTGAGTGAGGAAAAAAATGAATGTCCAATAAATCTATTTTATTCGAGATAATTTTTTTTTTCACTATCCTTGTGCTGCCTTTCCATCACTTTTATACTCATCAATTTTGTTCCTATATATCCAAAGTTAAAATCCAGAAATTTTAAGTTTTTCGAATAACGGGAACACGTCCCGATTTTTATTTTTATTTTTTGGAAAATTACATAATTCAAATCATCAGGAAAATGGTATTATATTTTTTAGACGATACTTGTTAATTTTGATCGTTTAGATATGCCCTGTTTAATTTGTCGAAATTTTATATGGTAATTATCGGATATAACGAGAAAACGTCCCGTTTTTTTTTCAATGGAAATTAGAAAAAATAATTGTATTATGGAAGAATAAAAAAGGCAATTGTAAACATATATATTCCTCCTTAAATTTTGTTTATATCATTCTAGTACAAGGAGACAAGGAATTGGGGGTTTCTAGAACAATCACAATTAATTCATAATTTCTCCCCTTGACTAAAGCTTGTCAAGACTTGTCTTTTAGATCTTTGCACGTTCTTACATGTCATTAGATAATGGATAGTCAGGGATTATTATATCCGTGACCCTTTTAAAAAATAAATTATCATTCCTCATATCCTTTTTTAATCCCATTCGATTTAAACCAGGGCTGTCCAACCCGTGGCCCAATATAAAGTCATAAAATTCCTTAAAACATTGAGATTTATATGTA
Organism: Forficula auricularia; assembly: GCA_024734495.1. Taxonomy (NCBI): domain Eukaryota; kingdom Metazoa; phylum Arthropoda; class Insecta; order Dermaptera; family Forficulidae; genus Forficula; species Forficula auricularia. Next base: position 11,136,480 of record JALMQS010000070.1, read on the forward strand.
GATACTGGAAAACACACAACAATTTGGCCTGATAATTTTTTTCTCTAAAATAAAAAATCTGAAAATCTACTGTGAAGTTTTCGAAAAATAAAAGTGCTAATTTTAAATTTTGAATCTGGAACTAGATTTCAAGATTTCCGAAAAAATAATCATCATTTTGGTCTATTTTCGACTTCATTTTCATTAGAAATAAATTTTCTACTTGCAAACTTTCTGATTGAATGTTCTAGAACAACAATTAGATACCGATCTGAAAGAAAAATTGAATATTGTCTCTTTATTAGAATTTTATATTAATTATCTAGCCAGGAAAAAATATAAACAAATACTAATACATAATATCACTTTTATATAAATACTGTAAGTATGTAGGTATGTAAACGAGAAGCTATTTTCAAGTAAAATTTTTTCGAAAAGTAAAATTAGAAGCTTACTATGAGCTAAAAAACTATAATGAAGTTTTTATTTCTACATTATTAAATCTTTATTGAATAACAAATATCAATAGATTTATAATATTTTATCCGCGGTGCGAGACAATTTTATTTTCTTCGAATGTGGCCCATGTAAGACAAAAGGTTGGACATGCCTGTCCTAGACCCTTTGATCGTTTGTACGAAATTTCGCATATGACCTATATGACCTTATGAAAATGACTCACTATGGGAAGTTGATAGTGACCAAAAAGAGAGGTGGGGGGTCAAAAATATTTTAAAATCAAAATCAAAGAAAGCTGATGTTTCTAATAGAATACTCTCATAATGAAAAGGATATATTATTAATTGTTAATGGGCCCAAAACAAAGGGGGGGGGGGGCGTTCTTACGTAAATAAATAATAATATCAATACATTAATTTATCTACTCTTATTAAACGAGCAAAAATTGTATATTTATTTGTATATATATTTGTTTATATATTTGTATCTTGGTTCTATTTTGAAAACGACTCTACCGATTTTGATGAAATTCACGGGTTAGGGGGTTTTCGGGGTGACAATTCGATCTGTCACAGTCTCACCTTCGACAAAATTGTTTTTGATGGGTTTTTTCGTAATCAAATTAATTATTCTCAGGTAGACAAATCCCATTCTTAGGGTTTTAAAAAAGGTTTCTCTTTTCCTTTTGTACCCAGGCAGACAATGGGTTGCCTTAATTCTGTTCTAAAAGGCCTTGAAGAAGTATTGTGAGTGTGGATTTTAACATATTTTGTTCAACATAAACGTTAGAAATATTAATAAACGTTTTATAATTGTTTTTATAAAGAACTTTATTTATTTAATAGAATAAAAAATAATCAAGAATTTATTTAAAAATATATTTTGCATAAGCAGGTCTCAATTTTCTAAAAAAACAATACATTTTGATAGGTTTTATTTATTAACAATTGGATGAATAAAAATGAATCATATGGTTGAATCAAAACAGGTGCAGGAGGTGGGGTGCAGTGGTGGGGGATCCGAGAGAAGGGCGAGGTTTCGGGGGTACAGTGGGCGAATACTATATATATTTGTATTTTTTTTAATTTGAAAACGGCTCTCAAATAAAGATCGACCTTTTTGTCAGAATTTTAAATTGAAAATAATATTAAAATAAAGGTTTTAACTGAAGGAAGTAGTTACCGAGCATAGCTCGGTGCCTCCAGGTACTTAAATATTAAATATAAGAGAGGGGCCAGGTGTATGGTCACGTCATGTAGATGACCACCTCAGAATATTTTTTTATCAGAATAGTTTCAACCGTTTTTGAGATATTTCGAAAAAACGAAGCAAGAGAAAAAAACCACTTTTTTCATAAATGATTAGAATACTTGACTATACCCTGTATGGTAAAGTCAAAACTGTAGAAAATTGAATTTTCCAAAATATTAATCACTTTCCAAATTTCATTTCTAACGTGAAATAATTTTCTCTAGAATATATAAAATTATTCATTTGTAAATTCGCTGCTACTATATCGGTTGGTCTCTAGTGATTTAATTCCAAACAAAATCTCATTAAAAACCTTTCAACTTTTTTTTTCTGTTTAATTCAAATACGAAAAGTAAATAAATAAGTAACTTTGTGAAATGGAGAGAGAAAGGGTGTGAAGAAGTAAAGATATTAAGCTTTCTAATTAAAATGAAATATAAATATTTTAACGAACGCTCCTACTGCTGATGCTGCTTTTCGGATGATTTATAAAATAAACACCCCCCTGAGTAGGAGAAACACTGTGTAAAAGTTTTCTATCGCATGGATTGTTCTTCCCTCAATTCAAAAACACGAATGAAAGAAAGAAAGAAGGATTCAATTTGAATAACATTGTCCTTGTCTGTCTGTCTAACAAAACATTAACATACCTTTGTGTGTAAGAGCAGAACAAGGTTTACCATTCAATTTCAGATGCGTGGTAAATGCGCGGCGGCTGCCTTATGATGATGTACACTTTTATACAGACAAATCGTCGGCCCTTACGCCGTTTTGCATTTATTATTTAAAAATATTCGCAAATTATACATGAATACCTTCGTAGAAATTGCTACCAGGTATATAATGAAATTCTCAGGGAATATTTTAACATTGAGAAATCAAAGAGGTTGTCCTCTCCTTGATGCAAATAAACATATAAGTTTCTCTTCTCTAGTCTTCGGCTATAGGAGAGAGAACGCGGGTTTAAGTACTGCAAGGTGTTCAATTCGGAAATTTTTTAAAAATATTATAATTTCAATTCTTTTAAGGCTCTCAGACCATTACTTACGGAGATAGAGATGTTTAAAGATTTTAAAGACAAAAATTTCGGAAATTTTTTTAAAAATATTATAATTTCAATTCTTTTAAGGTTTCCCAGACCATTATTTACGGAGATAGAGATGTTTAAAGATTTTAAAGACAAAAAATTTCGGAAATTTTTTAAAAATATTATAATTTCAATTCTTTTAAGGCTCTCAGACCATTATTTACGGATAGAGATGTTTAAAGATTTTAAAGACAAATAATTCGGAAATTTTTAAAAAATATTATAATATTGTTTTGATTATTTATGTCCATCGATTAAATTAATAAGTTGTTGTAGGGAAATAAGGACAATTTTTAGCTTATGCAAGTATTTTTTATTTTATGCCAACGTTTCGTCAACTTTGCTTGACATTCCTCGGGAGCTCAAACAAATTAATCTATTTGCATATTTGTCAACAAAGTTGACGAAACGTTGGCATAAAAAATAAAAAATACTTGCATAAGCTAAAAATTGTCCTTATTTCCCTACAACAACTTATTATTTATAATATTAATTCTTTTAAAGGGACTCAGACCATTACGGTGATAGAGATCGTTTAAAGATGGCCATATATGGGACTACTCAAAAATCATATATGCCCATACATGAGTCATATATAAATATTTTTCCCGAGAAAATCACTAGTGATATGCTATGAATAATGGCTATATAGTAGGGTGGTCCTTATTTTGGGTATTTTCGAATTTCTACGCTTTAAAATCTTTAAACATCTCTATCTCCGTAAATAATGGTCTGGGAGCCTTAAAAGGAGTGAAATTATATTTTTAAAAAATTTCAGAAATTTTTTTGTCTTTAAAATCTTTAAACATCTCTCTATTTGGAAATTTTTAAATATTAAAATTTTAATTCTTTTAAGGCTCCCAGACCAGAGATGTTTAAAGATTTTAAGAAAAAAATCGGAAATTTTTAAAAAATATTATAATATTAATTCTTTTAAGGCTCTCAGACCATTATTTACGGAGATAGAGATGTTTAAAGATTTTAAAGACAAAAAATTTCGGAAATGTTTTAAAAATATTATAATTTCAATTCTTTTAAGGCTCTCAGACCATTATTTACGGAGATAGAGATGTTTAAAGATTTTAAAGACAAAAAATTTCGGAAATGTTTTAAAAATATTATAATTTCAATTCTTTTAAGGCTCTCAGACCATTATTTACGGCAAACAATTCGGAAATTTTTAAAAAATATTATAATATTGTTTTGATTATTTATGTCCATCGATTAAATTAATAAGTTGTTGTAGGGAAATAGGGACAATTTTTAGCTTATGCAAGTATTTTTTATTTTGTGCCAACGTTTCGTCAACTTTGTTGACTTCTTCAGGGCTCAAACAAATTAATCTCTTTGCATATTTGTCAACAAAGTTGACGAAACGTTAGCATAAATAAAAAATACTTGCATAAGCTAAAAATTGTCCTTATTTCCCTACAACAACTTATTAATTATAATATTAATTCTTTTAAGGGCCTCAGACCATTACGGTGATAGAGATGTTTAAAGATGGCCATATATGGGACTACTCAAAAATCATATATGCCCATACATGGTCATATATAAATATTTTTTCACGAGAAATCACTAGTGATATGCTATGAATAATGGCTATATAGTAGGGTGGTCCTTATTTTGGGTATTTTCGAATTTTTACGCTTTAAAATCTTTAAACATCTCTATCTCCGTAAATAATGGTCTGGGAGCCTTAAAAGAATTAAAATTATAATATTTTTAAAAAATTTCCGAAAATTTTTTTGTCTTTAAAATCTTTAAACATCTCTCTCTATTTTGGAAATTTTTTAAAAATATTAAAATTTTAATTCTTTTAAGGCTCCCCAGACCAGAGATGTTTAAAGATTTTAAAGAAAAAAAAATCGGAAATTTTTAAAAATATTATAATATTAATTCTTTTAAGGCTCTCAGACCATTATTTACGGAGATAGAGATGTTTAAAGATTTTAAAGCGTAAAAATTCTAAAATACCCAAAATAAGGACTACCCTACTATATAGCAATTATTCATAGCATATCACTAGTGATTTTTATTGATTTAAAAATATCATTGTTCAAAGTACGCCAAATAGTTTTGGAATTTCTGCGAGAAGACATACGTTGTAGTTTCCTTGTAAGATGTAGGTAATATAGTCACTCTTGACTTATGGGTATCGCTACTTATTCTTTCATCCTTATTATTATTAACAAAAAATACATTATGGGAAGCTTTTCTTTGACTGGTAAAAAACCTAATTAACCAGGCCACGAGACAAATATTGCCCCCTTTGTTTTGTTGATTTTGATCATCCTTTGACATTAAAAAAGAAAAAAATAGCTATTGGCGCATGATAAGAAGATAATAAATGGATATTTGCCAGCAGTACGGAGATTAATTAACCATGTTAATCAGAAGATTCCTTTGCTTAATGGCGTTTTGTGAGTAAATAGGTAACCCTCTGCCCTATATATAAGTATATATATATGGCCCCCTCAATTATACCTAGTAAAAAATAGCCTGGCTTAATTTATATCATTCGGCCGAATCGGAATGTCGATTAGAAATGTCGGTTGGATTTTTTTAAGCCTTGACCTAGGTCTAAGGATATTGAGGGTGGATTCTGGAACTATTTTAATTGGTATATGTAAAGATTAGTGTCTGTTTAAAAAAATATCTCACTTTACTAAATTGGGTCTGGTCACTTGTGAAAACTTTTTCAAGAAGATAGGAAACAAATTTCAATGATTGGTAATTTTTTGTCAGCAAACGTGTGTGCCAAATTTCAGCTTAAATTATAGTTCCTGGCGGACTGAGCGTTGCTCGGTAATTATTTGCTTTAGCTAAAAGCGATATATTATAATAATATTATTTTTAATTTTAAATTCTGGTAAATAGGTCGATTTTTATTTGCAGCTAGAATTAAATAAAATTTAATTTATTTTGTTGCTAACTTTTTAACTTTCCGGCATCATTGTGTACAAAGTTTTAAAATTAATTGCAATTAAAAATAATATTAATATACACGGAGGTTCGTGCCTTGGTTGACTCTTTTTCAAGCCCTGAAGAAGGAGGAACAATCCTACGAATCGTCGGTTTTTTTAAGAGAATGAAAATGACCTTATATATCTTCAAAATTCTTTTATTCCGAATTTGTAGTTTCCATAATACCCTTGTAGAAAATATGTCTAATTAATTAAATTTTCTAATTTTAATATATAATAATATTTATAATGAACTATTGAGTGGGTTTTAAAATAAAAAAAAAACATTAACTAAATAAATATAATTATATATTTTTATTGACAGCCACCTCTTAATAATTACTTCAATTAAGAAAAAGAACAATCAAATTAAACTTACCCAAAGATGTGACCCTGGCAGATCAATTTGTTCACTCAAAATACCCATAATCCTTAATTTTCAACGAAATTAGAGCCGTTTTCAAAAACCAATTCTATACATGAGAGTATTTATCGTCGTATTTATTTATATTAAGTAAAGAAAATTTTGAAAAAATGTTTGGAAATTATTTAAAATTTAAAATATTAAATACTAGATAGGTTTCACATAAATAAAAGATCAGATGCTTGTTTAGAACGACTCTACATAAATATTTTTAAGTGGTATAAGCCCATCTTCAGGAGTTCACAAAGGACACTACTTTCTAGTATTTTATATTTTAAATTTTAAAAATTTTCTAAAAATTTTTCAAAATTTTCTTTACGTTATTTAAAATAAGCTGACGTGTTCTGATGTGGCCATCCACTTTACTTTACCATACAACTGGCCCCTAAAATTATTTAAAATCATGTAGTGGGTGGGGGGGGGTACTTTTATACTTCTGGTGTCACACTGATTATATATACAAAATTTGATTGAGTTTGCTCAACCCCCCCTCCACCCCCCTCAACCCCCTTAATTTTGGGTCGATATGCACCAAAATCTAATCAGCTCTTAATCTTAATGGACCAAAATTACGTGTGAAATTTGGTTTTGATATTCACACTAGTTTTTGAGCTAGCTCGTCCACAAAAATTTGGTAACGCTGAACTAACTAGCAGACAACCAGACTAACAGACATTTTGACAAAACAATTATTATTTCGAAAAATATAATTTTTTCGATATTCACTTATTAGGGCTTTTTGTAGAGCGAAATGCCATGGTTTCGCTCAATTTTTTTAATCAAAATAATTGAGCCGTTTTGAGATATTTCGAAAAAAAGAAGAAAAAAAAACACTTTTTTCATGCACGATTACAATACGTATGGTAAAGTAAAAAAACCTACACTATTCTCCCTTAACAAAAAAAGTATTTATCTATATCTATATACATATAAAAGATTATCATGAATTTTTAGAAAAAAATATTTTTCGTAAATTTTATATGCCTATATTTTTATTCAAAATAATGTCCGCTCCATGGCATTGATAAAGTGAGAATTTCTCCCGCAACATTTGGATTTTGATAAAAGAACTGTATTTATTCAATATATGTAAATTCAAAAATAGAAAAAAAAAGTTAGATAATAAGGATTTCAATAGGTATCGATATTTAATGTTCAAATAATTCATATAGGTTAGCCTGTGTTATTTCTTCAAATTTTACACATGTGTTAGTAATTAAATTCCATGTGATTTTTTAAATTGTCCATGTGATGAAAACTCTAATAAAACTATCATAATAACTAACCCTCAACCACTCAAGTCTGCTAGCTATCTCATATATTTTCATTTCAAAATACTAACTTGTGAAAATAACAACATCAGAAATTCAATTGAATGCTAACAACATGGTATTTTTTTTAAGGGCTACGAATTAAATTCCACTGAATTTATTAATGCGCCCATCTAAAAGAATGAACGCGAGATTAAAAAGAAAAGCTTCGCATTATTATCCGAATCTCATCTCTCTTTTAACTGTAAATGACGGTAATAAAACTGTCAACTTTGTTTTTCGATTATGTGCAGCTCATTGGACAGACGGGCTCGAATACCTCACAACAACCCAAATGGCATTTACATACATACAAACATACAATGGAATTCGTAAATAGGGATAACTGCAGTTATAATGTTTCAGATCATTACTAATGGAATAAATTAGAAGAGAAATAAAAACTGAAATGGAATGTTAATTCATTCATTCAAAAAGGAGAAGCTAACTATATTATCAAAGTTTTTCACTAGAACGACCAGTAAAACATAGAAAAAAGTGCAATACTTTCACAAATTTCGAATCCTTATATCCATATTCTTATAAATACTAGTGCCTGGAGCACCGAGCGATCCTCGGTAACTTTTTGCCTCTAAATAGTATAAGTTTCAAATTTCAAGGGTCTGCGACTTACCTAAGACGAGATATGAACGATTAAAATATTTATTTTACAACACTCCTAATTTACACCCCCTTCCTTTATTTCAATCTGATTAAAATCTATACACGACTAATAGCTCATGACACTTGATAAGTATACCTATTAAAAAAAAAAAAAAATTGTTTGTGCCGTTTTTGAAAAAAAAAAATAACGAAAAATCTTTCATGTAAATTTCAACTTCCGGTGTTCCGATTTCAAGCAAAAGTTTCCTGTACTCCTTCTCTCCTATATCGAGCTTAAGTTTCGAATTTCGTAGCTGTGAGTTTTATGGTTGCGGTACGCAGGGGGTACATTCTTACGTACGTAAACATCAACTTCCGGTTCTTTTATTTTAGCCAAAATCTTCTGCTACTTCTTGTAGTCTCTAAATAGCTTAAGTTTCAAATTACAAGGCACTGCGACTTACCGAAGACGAGATATGAACGATTAAAATATTTATTTTGCAACATGACTAATTTACACACCCTTCCTTTATTTCAATGTATACGGGGAGTCGAGTAGCTCAGTCAGCTAACGCACTGGCTTCGCTTCGGCATCGATCGATTATGATGATGTTGAAGTGGAGGTCCGGGGTTCGATCCTAGCTGGCAAATAAAAATTTCTACCGGCTGAAAACTCGGCTCCCTCATTAACCCTACTAAAACTCTACTTATGTGCTGTCTGAATGGGTTTTGTTCCCGGTGACATTAAATAAATTTAAAAAAAATGTATACACGACTAATAACTCATGAGACTTTATAAGTTAATCAATTTCTTGCGAAATCGTTAGAGCCGTTTTCGAGAATCCGATTGTATATGTATACAGGGTGGAATTCGGCCTTACATTGGTTACCATTAATTGTCAAAATATCAAAAATGGAATGTACCAAGGTTATTCCTCCAGTATTAAATGTTAATCGATCGTTATTTTTGATTCTAATATCATTAAATAACAATCTTTTCAGTTTAAAAAAACTATCCAGCGGATAGCCTTCGGGCAGCGCAAGCACAGCCAGTATAAAATATCACTCAAGGTAATTTAATCCACACACAAACAGAGATTAGTCATAATATATTTTATTTATTTATTTGAAAAGTCTTAAGTCTTTCACTTTCCTATTCAAAGATGTAATAGGATATGTTTAAGATTGTTAGTCACGTTCGTGATAAGAAACGCAGACGCCAGGCTTACCCAGTAGAAAACGCCTTATAATTACAATCCCCTTTCGGCTGTAGACGTAGCAATTTTGTCCTTCTATAATGAAAAAAAGAAAAGAAAATTAATTCAAATTCTTTCTGGGATCATTTTAATTTTGGTATTATTAACAACTTTATACAAAAATTAAATAAAACAGAGTATATTCTAAATAGAAACATCTTTTAACTAAGCTTGCGTCTGCTAAGTAAGAACAAAAACTTTCTATACTGACCACATGAAAAATAATATTTATAATTAACTAGCTTCATGGGGCCCGCCTTCGGCGGGGCTTTTGCAATTTACTTTCAATTTTAACCTTTGCGGGACAGACATGCAAGTTTCTCATCTAAATTACATGGGTTTTTGGAATTGAAATATCATCTTTTTATCCCGGCCAAAGTAATGGTTCAAAAAAATTGAAACTCTCTCGACTTTATCCTTATAATAGTAGTTATCCATCAGAATTTTTACAGATTTTTAGCTATTATATTTTTGGAGTCTATAATTTACCAACACTAAAATATAGCAGTAATTTATCTAGCTGTAACTCCAAAATTATAATAGTTACAAATCTGTAAAATTTCTGAAGGATAACTAGTATTATAAGGATAAAGTCTACAGAGATTCAAATTTTTTGAACCATTGCTTTGGTCGGAATAAACAATTGATATTTCAAAGCCAAAAACCCCAAGTTATATATGGTAGATGGGAAACTTGCATAGCTGTGCGTCACAGGTTAAAATTGAGTTAGAGACTTGAAACTTGGGGGAGAGAGATATTTTTTAAATTCGAAAATACCCAAAACAAGGAACACCCTAATGAACACGGCTAGATTTTTTTGGAGGCTCTCCCCAAAAGAAATAATGACTCTCTTTTTTAGAATAGAACCATTTTATATTAAATTCCATTTTTCTTGTTTTTTTTTAGTTAGAAAAATTTATAATTTAAATTTTTTAAGAACCCCCCCTGCCCAAGGCCACCTTAACTACAGGGGTAAATGGGCTATAGCTCCAGAACCTTTTTGGAAGGCAATTTTGATTGTTCTCAAATCAGTTTGACGACTGGAGCTAGGAAACTAAATATTTAAGTTATACATATAATAAGTTACTTCTGTTTTTGTTTATATAGGTTATTTGAATTTTGTATTTTTCTTTGATTATTGGTAAAATATACCTACTGACTTTCTCTAGATCCGAAAATTTTGTAAAACTTCACCGATCACCCCGCAACCTCCAGTGTATATTTTCTTATTAAGAGGGCGCATAATTGTTAGTAGTCCATGGGCGCCAAATATCTTAGGACGGTCCTGTTCCTGCCCCCTTAATTTTGGGTTCGATTACAACGAAAATTTAATCAGCACTTAATCTCAATACTCAGAAACTATAAGTGAAATTTCGTTTTGATATTCTCATTAGTTTTTGAGCTAGACCGAACACAAATTTAGTAACATGTATACCAACTAACGTACTAACAGACATTATGACAAAATAATTAATATCTCGTGAAATATAATTTTTTCGATGTTCACTCTATTAGGCTTTTTTGTAGACCGAAACGCAATGGTTTCGCTCAATTTTTTTTTAATTAAAATACTTTCAGCTGTTTTGAAAAAACGAAGAAAAAATACTACTTTTCCACTCACGATTACAATACTTGACCATCATATCCCTTTTATGGAAATTAAAAAATTGTCGAGTAAAGCTCGACTCTTCCAGCTACTAATCAATTTAGTAAAAACTTTTGTTTAAAAAAATTTAAATATTCAATGTAAAACACATTTAGACTTACATTTTGATAATCCACATACTTCAGTATTAAGGTTAAAAAATTTCAGGCTAACTTTAGCTCAGACATAGAAGAAAGAAACACAGACAAAGAGAAAATCAATTGATCGTTCTCTGACCTCAAGGATTAAAAAAAAAAATTAAATTTATATTATAGTCGATCATTATTAATTTGAAATTCAACAGTATAAGATGATAATTTAAGTTTATTTCAATTCTCAAGAGAAGAAAGGCTTTTTTTTAGCGAGAATGAATTCTTTTCATCAAAAGTTGCGAGTCTGCCTATTCTATTTTCACTCTACAGAGTAGGAGATAATCACACGTACGTGTGTGTGTGTGTGTGTGTGTGTGTGTGTGTGTGTAGCTATAGAACAGAGAGAAGATACAAAGTGTCCAGGGGAATCCCTAAAATAAACCGGATTATAATTAGTAGAAATCCACGTGGATAGAATTGTACCTACAAACTCACGAGTGTTTAACGTGATTAATGAACCTAGGGGACATATATTCGTTACCACACGAAGGCATTTTTCCGCCAACATACTCACCTGTCAGCAAAACTAAAAAAACAAAACAAAAAAAACTATTTCGATGAAACGTCTTCAGATTAGTCAAACTATAAATAAAACAAAAACAAAATAATATTCATGATGACTGGGGATGTTGTTGGTTAACTACGTATTTTACGTATTTAAACGCAAGTTTAAATAATACAAACTTTTATTTAAAAAAAAAAGACTAGAAGTGCGCTAAAAATATTAATATATTTATTTGGGTGATCCTTATTTTGGATATTTTCGAATTTTTACTCTGATATGGGCTCATATGGTTCAAAATAAATTTAAAAAAAATATCCTGCAAGTTTCAAGTCTCTATCTCAATTATTATAATCTGTGCTCCCAGCGATGTAAGTTTCTCATCTAAATAACATGGGGTTTTTACCATTGAAAGATCAATTTTTTATTCTGGACAAACTAATGGTTCAAAAAATTTGAAACTCTCGAAACTTTATCCTTATAATAGTAGCTATCCCTGAGAATTTTTACCGATTTTTAGCTATTATAATTTTGGAGTCTATAACTTAGTAACACTAAGATATAGCATTAGTTTATCTAGCTGTCACTCCAAAATTATAATTGCTAAAAATTTGTAATAATTATGATAGATAGCTAGTATTATAAAGATAAAGTATACAGAGTTTCAAATTTTTGAACCATTACTTTGGCCGGAATAAAAAATTGAAAATTTAATGCCAAAAACCCCAAGTTATTTAGATGAGAAACTTACATCGCTGGGGGCACAGGTTATAATTGAGATTTAGACTTGAAACTTGGGGGATATTTTTTTTTATTTGTTTCGAGCCATATGAGGCTTTGTCCGCGTAAAAATTCTTAAATACCTAAAATAAGGACCACCCTAATATGTATATAATATGTGGTTACTTTCTGTTGCTCCTGAAGATGGGTTAGTCACCCGAAATATATATATCGAGATTAAAGACTCTCCAAAAATAAATTCGTTTTATTTTTATATCTTAATGTGAAACCTACCAAGTATTTTTTATCCAATAATGTATATATTAGATGTTTTTCCACGGAGACTGAATAGATATTAAACTGAGGTTTAAATAGAAGCCAGTTGATAAAAGAATAATTTTCTTTTTAAAACTTTTGAATCGACGTTTCGGATTGATGATGGCAAGACAAAACTCACAACTAACGAGTAATGAAGGAAAATTGTTACATGCTTCATTCATTGACCATTTGAACACTGAAAAAAATAATTTTTAAGAAAAAAATAAAACCGTCTTCAAAAAAATTAAATGCAACAAATAAAATATACTAAAAGGTATAAAATAATTATTATCCTATTTAGTTACAACTAAACGACGAAATATTAACATGAAATTACTTTTTGAAGTCGGTGCCAAACATACATATTTTATGAATCGCATTCGACGGATCTTACTTAATACGTTTGGCTGGTACGCTCACTTATATAGTTTGTTTAGCACCGACTTCAAAAAGTAATTCCATCTAAGAGCTTACTTGACAGAGATCATCCGTAGCGTAGCTGGTTAACGCGTTCCTAGTCCAGAGAGGAAAGCCGTGGTTTTGAATCCTGTAGGGTGCTCAATTTCATTTTTCTTTTTCAAAAATAATAAATATTTTTAGATCTGCACAATTATCAGTCAAAAACTATTTAAAATAAATTATTTAACTTTTCCAGTACAACTGCTTAAATATTCATATATCGCTATTGTAACTAAGGGCGGATCCAGGGGGCGCGAGGGGCGATCGCCCCCCCCCCTATAGAGGCCCGTGCCTGGCAAAAAAAATTTGTAAAAAAATAAAAAAATAATTTTTAAAAAAATTCTTAAAAATTGAAAATAAAGTTCATATATTATGTGTGCGTGGGGGGGGGCGTCTCGCCCCCCGCTTGGACAATTCGATCGCGACACACTTCCGAGATAAAAAGTAGATCTTATATAAATCGGGCATCTTATATACATTCACCCCCCCCCCCCCATAAAAAATTCCTGGATCCGCCCTTGATTGTAACTAAAACAAAAAATTACCGAGCAATGCTCGGTCCGCCAGATAGTATTATTTTAAAGCAGATAGTAGCTTAACGTTTCAAAATAAATGAAGGAAAAAGGAAGCTTTGATAAATTGTACAGCCGAGAGATGCAAGAAAAGCTTCCGCCAAGCCGACAACTCGTGTCCGATTGTTTTCCTTTCACTAGTAGAAAAACAGATGAGATTTGTAAACGCAACCTTGATGCTGAGACTCGATGGGGGAATTCTTTTTTTTGCCGTGGATGTCCGTTGAACCGAGAGGCGATCTACTCTGCCCGATTAGGTACACTCTTCTCCTTGCTCGGGTCAATTTTGACCCACGGCTCCTTGTTTCTTGACCCACTTGTTGTTTTCAAAGCTCAATCGCCCTTTTGCCTTGGACTCAATCAAAACCGCAATTGGCTCCCTTGACTAATTAATTCCTATACATTGAACCTCATATTGATTTTCAACGCCCACACATGAATGAGGAAAACTTCACCCGAGCGAATTTCATCATCTAATAGGATCATGTTTTTTTTAACACATAAAAGATTGTTATTATTATTATTTATTTATTTTTAGTTTCAGTTTCCCTACTAATAATATAAATGTAACACAAATCTAACACACACCTTTTTAAACGGACGCGCAGCATAGTGGGAAAAATTAAAATTTAGGGCGCCAAAATTCTGAAACTTGTCACAGGGGGGTTTTCCATAGCGCTGAGTCCATTTTCATGTCATTTTGACCCAATTTTCAAAATTGACCCCTGGGGGATGGGTGGCACACCTGAAAATTTTCAAAAATCTCGTGTTTGGTATGGAAATATATGTTTTTAGCCTCCTAAATCTGTTTCTCACAAAATTATAAAAAAAAAAAAAAATGAAAGGAATCCCTAGGGGTTGGCACACCTGAAAATTTTCAAAAATCTCGAGTTTAGTATGAAAATATATATTATTTAGCCTTCTGAATCCGTTTCTGGCAAAATTTCTAGAAAAAACTTCTAGAAAGGAATCTCTAGGGGGGAGAACCACACCTGAAAACACCTCGTGTATAGGTAACATACGTACATCCATCCATCCATCTATACTTCGTATTGCATAAAGTAAAAATAAGGAATTGCTTGTGTCTTGTTTTGCAGGGTAGTCATAGCCTTAACTGATCTGGTAAATTAGTTGTCTATATAGCAGCTCTCCCAATATACGAGGTGTTGCTATTAAATGAGCTGTCTGATACTGCAACAGGCAAACAGAAACTGGCAAAGAAAAATGGAATATACCATAATGTCCCCTGCAATCAAAAAGAGTCACTATTTTGGGGGGGGGGGCCAAAAATAGTGGGCTTCAAAAATTAGAACTAAAAAATTTGTGTAAAAAATTGGTATCTATTTGAGAAAAGAAAGATTGAGTTTTTTTCTCAAAATCAACTTGTGACATGAATCAATTAATTTTGTGAACATGTTTTGGTCATTTATCAAAGATGTTAATAGATGGGTTTGTATTGCATGTAGGAGGGTTTTGTCCCCTCGGGAGTCGAACCCAAGCACTAGTATGCTTTCCGGGCAACTAGTCCAGACCCTTGAGACACTTACCTCCAAACATGCAATATATATAACGAAAGCCATTCATTTTCACTCCATTCAACTCGATTGGAATAGTAAAAATTAATGCTTAACTGAAATAAAGATTCAGCATCGGACCAATGCGAAGGCAAATTTATGTAAAGAATTGAGTATCTATTTGAGAGAGAAGATTGGAGTTTTTCTCCAAAAAATCAACTTGCCGAACCTTGAATCAAATTAATTTTATGAGCATGTTTTGGTCATTTATCAAAAGATATTAAATAGATAAGTTTATATTGCATGTAGGAGGGTTTTGTCCCCTCGGGAGTCGAACCCGAGCACTAGTATGCTTTCCGGGCAACTGAGTCCAGACCCTTGAGACACTTACCTCCAAAGCATGCAATATATATAACGGAATGGCGACTCGTTATATATATTGCATGTTTTGGAGGTAAGTGTCTCAGAGGTCTGAACAGTGCCCGAATATACAGCTGGGTTCGGCTCCCGGGGGACCCTATGCTATCTGTTAGTATCTTTTGATAAATGACCAAAACATGTTCATAAAAAATTTATAATTATATAAACCCTTTGATCGATTTGTGCGAAATTTTGCATATCCACTGTATACGACTTTATCAAAATGACTCTATTTGAAAATGATCTTGACCCAAAGGAATAAGGGGGGTTAGAAATAATATAAAATAATTAAATTTTCAAATAAAAATCAAGGAAATATAAATATATTTTCAATAGAAAAGTTTACTATCTAAAGGGGATATTAATACTAATAGTTTGGCCCAAATTAAGGGAGGGAAAAGGGGTTCTTTCGCAAATGATTATAAATTACATTATTAAATATTAAATAAACGAGTTGTATGGATGTTAAAGTTATGTAGATGGCAACATCAGTTTATTTTTTTAATATGTTAATTGCCACAGAGGAAATTTTGTATATCCTAAAGATCTAAAGAGGTCAAAAGCAAAATATAGAATTAAAAAATAAATCAGTCTAGATTTTTTTCTCCGTCTAAAACGCCAGGGTCATAAACCAAGTATAATACGATTTATCAAAAGTTTAAACATTAATTCAGATTTTTTACTAGCATTCCTTCTTTAAATATTTAAATTATCTAAATTGCTCTGTGTAAATATTATTTACGAATTAGAAAGAGAGAGAACAACAAGTTTCCAGCCAGAGAGAGAATGCGTGGGCGTTTCTCAAGCCCGAAATCTCTTCAATTAGCAATTTACAATGTGTATAAACATAAATGGAACTTTAGTAGTTCTCTCCTATGGTTGTATAGTTATTTAGTATAGTAGTAGTAGTAGTAGTAGAGCAAATGTGTGTCTTGAAATGAAAACATGCAAGGATGTTTTTGACGTTTATCCATTTCGCTACTTTGCAAATGATTGATAGTAGCAAAAATTTATGTATCCCCACAACAAACTGTCAAAGCTTGGCAGAAATGAAAGCGCAATTTTCGCTTTGTTGCTTGTTTATTTAAAACAAACAAAAAAGACATGAAATAATATTAAAAAAAAATCCCTAATTCTTTATTAGCAATTCTAAGATCCCTAAAATAAAATATTAATATTTTAAAGATGTGAATTTTTTTCAATTAAAAATAAGCTGACGTGTTCTGATGTGGCCATCCACTTGACTTTACCATACAACCTGGCCCCTCACTTATTTTTAATATTTAATAAAATTATTTATAATCATGTAGGAGAAGGGGTTAGTATTTGAATTTTTAGACTCCTGGGGGCCCACTGATTATGTAAACAAAATTTGGTTGAGTTTGGTACAAGGGCCTATAATTTCATTTTTTGACCCTACACCCCCCTCCCCCCATTTTGGGCGGTTAGTTTTTGCATTTTTAGACTTCTGGGTTCTCACTGATTATGTATACAAAATTTGGTTAATTTGAAAAATGGCAAAAATTATAATTTTTTGACCCCCCCACCCCATTTTGGGTGGTTAGTTTTTGCATTTTTAGACTTCTGGTGTCCCATTGATTATGTATACAAAATTTGGTTGAGTTTGCTCAAACTGCCTAAATTTATAATTGTTAACTCCCCTCCACCCCCCTTAATTTTAGGTCGATATGCACCAAAATCTAATCAGCTCTTAATCTCAATGGCCCAAAACTAATTCTGAAATTTGGTTTCGATATTCAAACTAGTTTTTGAGCTAGCTCGTCCACAAAAATTTGGTAACGCACAGACTAACTAACAGACATTTTGACTAAACAATTATTATCTCGAAAAATATAATTTGTTCGATGTTCACTTATTAGAGCTTTTTTGTAGAGCGAAATTCCATGGTTTTGCTCAATTTTTTAAATCTAAATAGATTCAGCCGTTTTTTAGATATTTCGAAAAAAAGAAGGGAAAAAAACACTTTTTTCATGCACGATTACAATACTTGACCATACCCTGTATAGTAAAGTAAAAATGATGTTATTATTCGAAACGTTCACCTCACTCTTAAATTTTTTTTCAAGATAAATAAATAATCGGATTTTTTAGATTTTGCTAATTTTCGAAGTTCTTTTTTTGAAAATTTGAAAATCTTATAATCTTGAAATATTAATAAATTAAATCCTTTCTCTATATGGAAATATTTTCTTGATTATTTTTTAAATGAATTAAATACAATCTATTTACAGGGTATCCCATATCACAACAATAAACCGTGAACAGGGGATAGGTTATTTTATGATAGGTCAGAACCTAAACATTTTTTAAAATAAAAGTCTTATAGTTTTCGTGTTATAGGTATTTTTTTGAAAATGATGAAAGTCGTTACCCTACACTAAATATTTTTTCTTAGGTAATTTAAGAATAATGTAGGTAAATAGAAACTTATGATATAAGTCGGTTCTGTAAATAAAAAAAAAATTATTTTTAATTTTGTTAATTAATAAAAATCTGAAAAGTCACTTCGGACTTTCGACACTTTGAGAGCTTCTATCTCTGAGGTGAAAAAAGAATTCGAAAACTATCAGACTTTTATTAAAATAAAATTTTATGTTCAGGACCGTCTTAAATTGCCCTATCCCCTCTACACGGTTTATCGTTGTGATACTGGACACCCTGTATATTATAGTATCCAGTTAGGATTTCTGTCTCTCTGCAGATTTGTGTTCATTATAGACGCCAAAACAAATGATCATATATTCCCCAATTTGTGTCTATCATGTATGCAAGAGTTCTTGCCAGAATCACATTTATTTCTCGACTCCAAAATCTAACCACTTAAAATGGGGGGGGGGGGGCTAAAAATGAAAATTCTAGGCCTTTGGACCAAACTCAACTAAACAGTGTATAGGTAGGTACATAATCTGTGGGCCCTTAGAGATTAAAAATAATTTTATATACATCGATTCATTATCATTGGATTGTCTTTGCATCAATTCAACATTCACCGCTCCGTTTTTAATAAGAAATATCTTTAATTAATTAAATTTTCTATTTTTAATAACTAATAATATTATTATGAGAGATTTCAATTTGCCGATGGTAATAGATTTAAACTTTCTTAGAAAATCATAAGATGGTGTCATCTATTAGATCCGATGGAATGGAACAACCCTTCTGACATATAATTAAAAATAATCCACTCCATCGGATCTAATAGATGACACCATCTTATGATTTTCTAAGAAAACTAATAATATTTGTAATGAACTATTAGTGCGTTTTAAACAACCAATTAATTCATAAAATGAAATTTAAATATACTATTTTATTGAGACACCCACCTTGTGAATAAATCATTTAATTAAAGAAAAAAAAATCAAATTAAAGTTACCCGAAGATGAAACCCTCGTGGAGGGTATATGGTCGTATACGCGGGGTATAAGCCATGGTATCTAAGCAAATAGCGTATACGCTGTACTAGTTGAAATTTAAAATTAAAAAGATTTTATTTTTAATTATTTTGTATAATATTTAACGTAAACCCTCGAATTTTAAAAATCCATATAGCATATACCTTTTGTTGATTTTACGACAGCACTGTCTAAATCCGTGATTTTTGTCGAAATCGATAGTACCGTTTTCGAGAAACCTATTCTATATAAATATATATCTATAAATAAGAATATCTTATTTAATATAATAAGAAAGATATACATTATTAGTATGAGCCATCTCTTTTTCATAACAGTAACGAAACCGGATTCTCTTGTTGTGTGAAAATATAAAGTAAGTAAAATATCACCCGATACTTTTTATATATAATTATTTAATAAAGTGTTAATTATTATTTTAATACTATTTAATTATATTGAAATCAAAGAATGCTCTTATATAGGTCATCAAGTGAGTGCTCAAAGATTCTCTCCTCCAAGTCAATTTTCATTCCAATTTCTTCTCATTCAAATTGAATTAGAGTAGAATAATCGAAGAATCTTGATGATCTCGATTCTTTTCATCTTTCACATCCTGTAATCTACATCAAATCAAAAAAAAGTTACATTTATTTATTTAACTTCCTGATTGTGTTCACTCTTAATCAACAATCCATGAAATGAATTAATTAAAGAGTAAAGAAGACATCAAATAAAAAAATATATTTTGAGCTTCTTTTCGCTAAGGAAAGGCAAAAAAGTGATTTCAAAACATTCATAAATCAAAAAGAAACGCTATGAAAAATATTTACTGTGTTCATTTTTTTTCTTACTTTCACATATATGTATTTATAAATATAATTAATTATATCTTATACTATTAAATGAGCAATTCTCGTATGTACTTATATATAAATTTATAATTACATTTTTTTAATAGTATAAGAAATATATTTAATCAATCAGCTGATGTGAGCACCACACGACTTTCACATTAGCTTCTTCCTTATTTGAAATCATCATACCAATTTTTTTCATTCAAATTACTTCGATCTGGTTTTGAGAAAACAGGAGAAAAGACGAAATTGCAAAATACTAAAAATCTTCAAGAGAACATTAACTTCCGTTTCTTCGATTTTAGCTTTAAGTACTTATTGTAGCCGCTAGATAGCTTAAGTTTCAAATCCCAAAGCTCTGCGACTTAGCGTAGACGAGATATTAACGATTAAAATATTTATTTTGAGTCATTTCTAAATTTCCACCCTCTTCCTTTATTTCAAACGGATAAAAATTTATACACGACTATTAACTTATGACACTTGATAAGTAAACCAGTTTAAAAAAAAATCGTTATAGCTGTTTTTGAGAAAATCACAAAAAACGAAATGTACGATGCCAACTTCCTGTGTTCCGATTTCAACCAAAAGCTTGCTGAACTCCTTCAAGCCTATTTCGAGCTTAAGTTTCAAATTTCATAGCTCTGCGACTTAGGGGCCGATTGTATGTCGCAAAGTAAATGCTTTTTACCACTAACAAACGGTAGATGGTAAATGGAGGGACTGGGATGGCCAATCAGATGACAGGCACTGAAAGTGGCTGTCATCCGATTGGCCATCCATCCCTCCATTTACCATCTACCGTTTGTTAGTGGTAAAAGCGTTTACTTTTCGACATACAACCGGCCCTTAGGGTTGCGAAACTCAGGGACCGATGGATTTTTAATCACTTTTTTGCCTCTGGGGACCACAATATCCAGTTTTTTGTTCTAAATCCGGTTTCAAACTTTTAAGGACAAGGATTCCTTCCACCTAGAAGTCACTAAGTAAAATTATATTTTTTCACCTCATAGATATAAGCTCTCAAAGTGTCGAAAGTCGGAAGGGAATTTTTAGATTTTTATTAATTAACAAATTTAAAAAATATATTATTTTTTTATTTTTTTTTTTAAATCATATTTAAAATAATTAAATACAGAACCGACTTGTATCATAAGTTTCTGATTTACCTACATTATTCTTAAATTACCTAAAAAAGAATATTTAGGACAGGCTAACGATTTTCATATTTTCAAAATAATGCCTATAACACGAAAACTATGACTTTTATTAAAAAAAATTCTCAAACAAATAAATAATATAGATATATACATATCTATATTTAATATATTTGTGCGTATGTTCGGGTTAAAAACCATTTAAGAGAGAAATAATTTAAAGTTTGTATCTATTTTTTTCTTTTTTTTTTGTATTTTAAATGGTCTAAAATTGTAAATCAAAGGGGCTAGTTGCCCCTATAGATAGAATATTTTTAGAAAATAATTAAATTTATCAAATCAAATAATTAGCTAGCGACACTAATATAGTCCGTTTTACTTTTGAACGGAACCCTAAATAATGTTGCTTTTAGCATACAATCCGACAATATATTAATCCTATTTAGTATTTAATTTAATCAATTTTTATCAAACCTCAATTCCCATTACTAAATCCACTAATGGATTATATTTACAAAAATTTTCAATAAAATAAAGCCTTTACTGAAAACCATTATTAAATTGTATTCTCTCTCAGTTTATCTAAAAACAAGGTCAATCCTTTTAAGTTGTCTATTTGGAAAACTGCGCTCGTAAAATCAAACGCGAGCCCTGGGCTTGCTTGCTTGTTTTCAGCGATACTAAATTTAAAATGCTAATGCATATATATCCAGATCCACTCACTAGCTTTCGCTTATCTCAGATACATTTTCAAGCTAAACAGATTGTTTTATGGCCACGTTTAGCCATTGAAATCATTAACCTTGTATTAACTATCTACAACAATATAAAGGGCAGGTAAGGGGGATTTTAAATGTTCCATTATCAACGAAATAATGAAGATTGTTTTTGAGTTTATAATAAAGGTGTTGATTAGGCAGATTCAAATTTGAATTTCGTTTCTAATTGAACATCTATTTTGTAGTACTTATAGTTTATCAGACAGGGTTTGGTCAATTATTATAATCGTGCATGAAAAATGTCTTTTTTTTGTTTCTTTTTTTTTTGAAATATTTCAAAAACGGCCTAAACTAGGTTAATAAACAAAAATTGAGCGAAACACTGGTGTTTTGTTCTAGAAAAAAGCCCTAATGAGTGAACATCGAAAAAATTATATTTTATCAGATATTAATTATTTTGTCAAAATGTCTGTTAGTATGTAAGTTAGTTCGTTACCAAATATTGTGTACGCTCTAGCTCAAAAACTAGTGTGAATATCAAAACGAAATTTCACATGTAATTTCTTTATATTGAGATTAAGAAGATCTGATTACATTTTGATTAAAATTGAACTAAAAATTAAGGGGGGGGGGGGTTCTTATGAATTAAAATGATAAAATTTTCAAAAGAAAAATGGAATTTACTATAAAACGGACATACAATACAAAATCAGACATTTTTCGGTAACTGAAATAGGGGGGGGGCTCAAAAAATAGAACTATCAATATAAGTCCTAGGGCCTTTTGTATGAAATTCCGCATATGTTCCCTATGTGACAAAAATGACTCTATGGGAAATCGAGAGTGATCCAAAGGAGGGGGATGTCAAAAATTATTAAAATTATAAAATCTTCACACAAAAGTACCTGAACCTATTTCCTCTAGAAGAGTTCTTTAGGTAAAAGAAGATATAGGTGCAAAAATGAGGGTGGGCTTAAATATATAATTTGTTTTGTACATACCTTAATCTCGACAACGCCCAAAAATCTGAAAAAGTACATATTATACATAATATATACTCTTTTTTAAACCTGAAGTTTCAAAGTAAAGAATTGAAACATTTTTGTAATCAGAAAGAACGCTATTTCATCATTAAGTAGAATAAGAATATTTATTTTTTAATTTAATTTTTTAAATTCATTTCACTTTACTGACAGTATAACTGTAGTCTAACATAAGAAAGAAGATCCCCCATGGTGTGCGACTTGCGATTCTAGAGTCACAGTGGATCACATCCTAATTGATTGTCCCGTATATAGTTTGGCTAGGACTATATTCCAAATAGAACACAAGCCTATCGTAAGGGAATTCAAGAAAATTTTGAGTTTCTACATCGAATACAACTATTTTATTTTATTTAACTTATAGGTATTTTATTTTTCATGGAACCTAACTATGGGCAGACTAACTATCTGTGATATTTGTTTTGTTGATTATATATTTATTAGAAGCCCTTATACAGCTTCATGATTTATTATATTTTCTCTTATATAGTTTGTATCTCGTTTTACATTTTTTTAATTCTATATAGTTGATGAATAATAATAATACGGCTCATAATAATATAGAGTATTGGGTTTAAAATATATATCCAGAGGTCGGCGCTCGAAGTGTTACCATCTACCGTGAAAAGATTTTAAAAGATGGTTTGTAACCTTGGGCACATAAACAAATCGATAGAAACCATTCGATGTTTCAACAAGACTCGGCACCATACCATAAAGTCCGTGAAACCCAATTTTACAAGAAAAAGTTCCCAGCTTCATTTATTCACAACAATGGCCACCATATTCCCCGGACATAAACCCAATGGATTTTTCCATATTGTCCATTCATGAGCCCAAAGTATCAACTAAAAAATATCAGACGGTCAGCGCCTTAGAGATTGCTCTTTGCAAAATACCATCAGATCACGTTCGTGCAGCGTGTGAAACCTTCCCCGAAAGACTCGATGCTATTATCCGCGCTAAAGGTTGCTACATCGAACAATAACATATTGTTCTTAAAATTATTAAACAAGCAAAAATTGTATCTTTATTTATTACATATATATTTGTATCTTGGTTCTATTTTGAAAACGACTCTACCGATTTTGATGAAATTCACGGGTTGGGGGGTTTTTGGGTTGGCAATTCGATCTGTCGCTGTCTCATCTTCGACAAAATTGTTATTGATGGGTTTTTTCGTAATCAAATTAATTATTCTCAGGTAGACAAATCCCAATCTTGGAGTTTAAAAAAGGTTTCTCTTTTGTTTACTTTTGTACCCAGGCAGACAATGGGCCGGGTTAATCCTTTATTCCCAAAGGCCTTGAAGAAGAATTGTGATTGTGGATTTTAACATATTTTGTTCTCCATAAACGTTAGAAATATTAATAAACGTTTTATAATTGTTTTTATAATGAACTTTATTTATTTAATAGAATAAAAAATAATCAAGAATTTATTTAAAAATATATTTCGCATAAGCAGAACTCAATTTTTGAAAAAAAAAACACATTTTGATAGGTTTTATTTATTAACAATTGGATGAATAAAAATGAATCATATGGTTGAATCAAAACTGGTGAAGGAGGTGGGGTGCAGTGGTTGGGGATCCGCAGGTAGGGCGAGGTTTTGGGGGTGAGGTCGAGCGGGGTGGAAGTGGGGGCGGTACAGTGGGCGAATACTATATATATTTGTAATTTTTTTAATTTGAAAACGCCCCCCAAATAAAAATCGACCTTTTTATCAGAATTTTAAGTTAAAAATAATATGAAAATAAAGCTTTTAACTGAAGGAAGAAGTTACCGAGCATCGCTCGGTGCCTCCAGGTACTTGTTCTTAAAATTTGAAATGCTTTTACGATATACTGAAGTTTTTAAATAAAAAACTAATAAAAATTGACAAAATTACAGCTGTTTTAAATGGTAACACTTCGAGCGCCTACCCCTGGATATATGGGTGTGTAATTAAAAGTGTAATGTATTCAGAAATTCCAGGTGCTAATGACCTTAGCTGTCGATGCTCCTTTAAGCCCTCAATAATAATAATAAAGATTATACTACTTTCGGGTATAAAATGTTTAATTTTATTGTTCGGGAAAGTAAACTTGATTGAGTTCATCAGTAAGGGCTCCCGACAGGGAGCTAGGCAAGTCTTTTTGTATTCATACATCATACATATATGATTCTTATTATATGTCGTGAGAATCTCATCTTTTAACATTACTTCCGTTACGTTGGCGTTGTCGTTTTACATTGTCTCGCGTATCTGATCAACTTGACTTAATTCTTTGTCCCTCGCTTCTGCTGCTGTTGGCTATTCTAATAGTCCTAATGTTTCCAGAAGAAGCACCCCCCCCCCACCCTGTACCCCGTTACTTTCACTCTCTCTATTTTTCCTTTTAAATATTGTATCTGTGTATATAAAACCTTTACAGCAAGTGCTTGCTGCTGTCTCTGCTTGTTCTCCGACAATAGAGCAATGTTTGATATCGGGCCCCTTTTGTTTGAATCGAACACAAAAGAGAGCGAAACAGACTTTACAAGTTTTTTCTTTTTCTATTCTCATCCCGGGCTTTTCTTTTTTTCCACCCCCACTATTATATACATATATACTACCCCTTCTTCTCATTTGTTAATTCATATCTAAAGAATGGTAATATTTTTTTCAAAGCTTTTTCGTTATTTTCTCTCCATTTTTTATTTTTATTCTCGATGAAAACTCATCTATGATATTTGCAAGCTGTTTTTTTTAACTCATCTTATCTCTGCCTGCGTTTTATTTAAGCCGTCAGCCATTAGACAAATGAAACTTCGGATGCTCATTCGTTTCCTTAAAAAAAAAGTTGAAATTAATATCCAACGATAAACCTGCTGAGAGAAAAATGTTCAATCAATGCCATCAATTTGATCAAAAACTCTTTTATCTTCATCATCAGTTGATATATTATATCAAAGAGATCGCTTTGAGAAAGAGATTCTTATTAGTTAATTGAAAATTGAAAAAATTCAATTTCTTTTCAATTTTGATCAAATATATATACAGTGGCGCAACCAAGTTTTTGTAAAATGAAATCACCAGGTTGACTCGCTTGTTTATCAAGTAAATTACAGAAATTTTGAAATTTGTGAACTAATAAATGCTATATCTAATTAAATATTACTTGTATAAAATAATGTTATATTAGATGAAATCTTAAGCCTTTTTTTTGGTAAATAAAACAACACAGTTATTTTGAAATTCGGTTCACGAAAGGCCGACTTATAGCCTGAAATCATTTTTAATAGAGAAAATCTATACAAAAATCTATAGAATATGGAATCTCTAGTTTAACTCGCTTGTTTATCAAGTAAATTACAAAAACAATGTGTCATTTTGTTCCCAATGAAATACTTAACATTTTAGTGTATAAAGATAAGAGTAAATAAATATTATATGTAATATTCATTTACTATGAGTTAAGTTCTATTTACTCTTATCTTTATTAAAGATGTTTCACCTTGCACCAACACCACAATCTCTACTAATTATTTTAGTGTATGAAAAGAAATTTGATAAATGTAATAATTACCGAGATATAAACGAATGAAAAATTGACTTGGCCTAAATGTTGAAATTTGTGAACTAATAAATGCTATATCCAATTAAATATTACTTGTATAAAAAAATGTTATATTAGATGAAATCTTAAGACTTTTTTAGTGAATAAAAAACACATTTATTTTGAAATTCGGTTCACGAAAGCCCGACTTATAGCCGAAAATGATTTTTAATAGAGAAAACCTATGTAAAGATATATAAAATATGGAATCTCTAGTTTAACTCGCTTATTTATCAAGTAAATTACAAAAACAATGTGTCATTTTGTTTACTATTAAATATTTAACATTTTTGTGTATGAAAAGAAATTTGATAAATATAATAATTACCGAGATATAAACGAATGAAAAATTCACTTGAACTAAATTTTGAAATTTGTGAACTAATAAATGCTATATCCAATTAAATATTACTTGTATAAAATAATGTTATATTAGATGAAATCTTAAGCCTTGTTTGCTGAATAAAACTAAACATTTATTTTGAAATTCGGTTCACGCAGTGGCGTAGCCAGAAAATTTTCATGGGGGGTGGGGTCAATCCACAAAGCCCCGTGGCTACGCCCCTGCTTTCAACATATTCTTCTATTTGTGTTTAGCAGACGAGTAAATGAACTGTCATGCACTTTGACCAGAACATAGCGTGGCATTTGCCATAGCGAAAACGCTACGAATTTTTATGCATCAACCTAAAAGTTCTGATCTATCCATTGCTTGATCCGTTGTGGTGATGATGATGTTTTAATTTCCTCGGGCGCTTCGAACTTGATTTGCAGTTGAAAGTTAAATTTGCAGGTCTCCTCGTTGTCTGCTTCTTATAATTCATTTTCCCTTTCAATAAATTAGAACCTGAAAATAATTTTGAATTAGTAAATAATATATTTTTTTTTTCAAATTAAGCCACTCAAAAGTTACTAGAAAATCAACGAAAAATGCAACAATAATTATAATAGCGTTTGTTCGTACTTTAGGTTGTGATTTATTAAAAAGAAACTACATGCAACGTTGGTTGATTTTTTTTTGCATTTTTTTCTATGTTGCATCACGAAATTTTGTTAGCAATCCTCAGATTCGGATTCAGCACCCCAAAAAACATAGGTATGGGATGGAAGAAATCAAAATTACCCCAAAACTTTCCCGCTAGGGGCCCTTTTGAACACAATTTGACTGGGCTAACTTATAATAATTACTAACCTTGTCATCCTGAGATTTGTCTATTTGAAAACATCGAAAATCCAGAGAATTATACATGATCAAGATTTAATATATTTTAAAAAGAAAATAGAATCCGCCCTGAAGATGACAGATTGTATATTTGTCAAAAAATTGGTCGTCGAAGAGAGAGAGGATAATGCTTAATAAATTTATGTTTATTTACTTTAATTAGTTAATCTTCTATATTTACCAGATCTTTTAAACATTTTCCTGAAAAAATAAAATTATTTTTATATTCCATCATAATAAAATTCTAAAAATAGATATAATAAACTGCTGCGCAAAATTATCGCATCACCATTGATTTTACTAAAATATCAAATATTTATCAAATTAAATAACTTTGTATAACAAAATAAAATATCATAATCATCAAAATAATAACAAAATACTCAAATAATAAAAATTATTAAAATAAAATATTATCTTTTATTGAAATAAAATCTCTTAAACGAATTGGTTCTCTTAGGTTTATTTTAATCATTGTTTTAAAAACAATTTCTCTAGCCCAAACATTTTTCTTTGCATTACCAATCACTTCAAATTTTCATAAAATAATCACATATTGAGTTCTAAAATAAAACTCTAATAAAAATGAATCGTAATTACCATTTATCGGAACATGATTCTGTTAGGATCATAACATTATTTGAAGAAGGGTTGAGCCAACGTGAAATTGCAAGACGCCTTCAGATTAATCAATCAAGTGTATCCAGAGTTCTTCAAAGGTTTAGAGAGACTGGAAATAATACCCGAAGACCTGGACAAGGCCGCCCAAGAAGTACAAATCAGATGGATGACCGATTTATTAAACTTGCTGCTTTAAGAAATCGCTTTTTCACAAGCAGCCAGTTGAGAGGCATGTTGGAAAATGTTCGAAACACCCAAATTTCTGGTTCCACAGTAAGAAGACGCCTTCATGAAGTTGGAATTAAATCAAGAAAACCAGCAACAGGTCCTCTTTTAACCAGAGCTCATCGAATTTCGAGACTGAGATTTGCTCAACAACATGCAAATTGGACATTGAATGATTGGAGACGAGTTTTGTTTTCAGATGAATCCAGGTTTGTCCTACACTCACCTGATGGAAGGGAAAGGGTATGGAGAAGACCAATAGAGAGATATTCAGAGTGCAACGTCTCACCAAGAGTAAGTTTTGGAGGAGGTTCCATTATGGTATGGAGTGCGATAAATTTCGATGCCCGTACGGAACTTCATAGAGTAACTGGAGGTTCTCTGAATGCTGAAAGGTACATGAGAGAAATCCTAGAGCAATATGTAATGCCCTTTGCTCCTTTAATTGGAGAAAGATTTCAGTTTTTACATGATAATGCTCGTCCTCATACTGCTCATGCAGTAAAAGAATACCTGAAAGAAGTCGGTATATCTTTCCTGCAAGAAGTCCTGACCTCAATCCTATTGAACATTTGTGGGACATAATGGGGAGACGCCTAAGAACACGAAGTCAACCTGATTGGACACTTGGAGAATTGGAAATGGCATCAATTGAGGAATGGGAGAACATCTCCCAAGAAGAAATACAAAATTTAATTCTCTCAATGCCGAACAGAATCCAAGAGGTATTAAGAGCAAGAGGAGGAGTTACAAGATATTGCTAAACTGTTTTTTAATCAAAACATTTAATAAAATTAGTTAAATTTCATTTTTTAAATTTTCCTCATTTTCATCAAATGTAAGTAATTTCAAGTTTTTGGGTTTTTTATATTTTTTATTGATTAAAAGATGAAAATATTGTTATTAATATGAGTATTTATCATTTTTTATTATTTTTTATCAATTTAATATGAAAGACGATACAAGTTTATTATATTTATTAGTAAAATTAATAGTGATGCGATAATTTTGCGCAGCAGTTTATTTAGCTTAACTTAACTTATTTAACTTGTGAATAAATAAAAACTAACCTGAGAGGTTTGAATTTTCAAAAAAGAGGAAGAACGAAGTTGTCCGGAGTGTTCCGAACTTTCACGAAAGCAAAGGAGCGGGGCTTTTGATTTGGCTTGAACAGCCACGATGCAATTCGCAATACTTCAGGGAAGAAAATAAGCTGGCGTGTTCTGATGTGGCCATCCACTTGACTTTACCATACAACCTGGCCCCTAAAATTATTTACAATAATGTAGGGGGTTAGTTGTTGAATTTTTATACTTCTGGGGTCCCACTGATTATGTATACAAAATTTGGTTGATTTTGGTAAATGGCCAAGATTTTCATTTTTACTTTACCATACAGGGTATGGTCAAGTATTGTAATCGTGCATGAAAAAAGTTGTTTTTTCCTTCTTTTTTTCGAAATATCTCAAAAACGGCTGAAACTATTTTGATTAAAAAAATTAAGCGAAACCATGGCATTTCGCTCTACAAAAAAGCTCTAATAAGTGAACATCGAAAAAATTATATTTTTCGAGATAATAATTGTTTTGTCAAAATGTCTGTTAGTCTGTCCGGTTGGCTATCCGTTAGTCTGTGCATTAACAAATTTTTGTGGACGAGCTAGCTCAAAAACTAGTGTGAATATCGAAACCAAATTTCACACCTAGTTTTGGTCCATTGAGATTAAGAGCTGATTAGATATTGGTGCATATAAACTCAAAATTAAGGGGGATGAAAATTAAAAATCTAGGCTATTTGAGCAAACTCAACCAAATTTTGTATACATAATGAGTGCAACTCCAGAAATCTAAAAATGCAAAAACTAACCGCCAAAAATTGGTGGGGTGAGGGGGGGGGGCCAAAAATGAAAATATAGGCTCTTGTTCCAAACTCAACCAAATTTTGTGTACATAATCAGTGGGCACAGATATTAAATATAAGTGAGAGGCCAGGTTGTATGGTAAAGTCAAATGGATGGCCACATCAGAACACGTCAGCTTATTTGACCCTGCACCCCCCACCCATTTTGGGCGGTTAGTTTTTGGATTTTTAGACTTCTGGGTGTCCACTGATTATGTATACAAAATTTGGTTGTGTTTGCTCAAATGGCCTAGATTTTTAATTTGTAACCACCCCCCCGCTCCACCCACCTTAATTTTGAGATCGATATGCACCAAAATCTAATCAGCTCTTAATCTGCAATGGACCAAAACTACGTGTGAAATGAACGATTTTTAGCTATTATAATTTTGGAGTCTATATCTTACTAACCCTAAGATATAGCAGTATTTTATCTAACCGTAACTCCAAAATTATAATAGCTAAAAATTTGTAAAAATTCTGAAGGATACTTACTATTATGAGGATAAATACTTCTGAGTTTCAAATTTTTTGAACCATTACTTTGGCCGAAATAAAAAACCCCGTGTTATTTAGATGGGATACTTGCATCGCTTGAGGCTCAGGTTAAAATTCAGATACAGACTTGAAACTTGGGAAATATTTTTTTATTTCGAACCATTTGAGCCTCTGTCAGCGTAAAAATTCGAAAATGCCCAAAATAAAGACCGCCCTGAAGAGAAACGCTTTTATTAATGGATTTTAATTTTAGTATTATCAATCGATTTATTAAAGCTTAACAAATAGTTACTCTAGACAAAATCGATCTGAAGAAATAGTCTCACTTCTCCAACATTTAATGGAAATAGAATCATTCTTTTGTCTTAATTTATAGTCAAAATATTGATTAAAATTTAGCAAATATTTTTTTTTTCATTTCTATTTGATATTTTTTTCATTTTTACTTTTACATTCATTTTTTATCCTTTCCCTAGCGGAAGGGGGAGTTTCAGCCCCCTTAGCCCCCCTGTGGTAGCTCCACTGTATATATATAAAATATATGTTGAACCCTTTTAGTCGCCTCTTACGACAAGCAGGGAATACTGTGGAGCAATTCTATCCCCATTCCACAGTGTGGTGCGATGATAATATTAAAATTTTTAATTTTTAAAATCATCAAAGATTACTTTTAAAAACATTTTTAATTTTCCAGAAGAAATCAGAAGTAGGTAATATATCGAATTTGATACAATATCAAATTGGGAAATCTGTCAAGTCAACTATTTTGCTAACGTTTTGACCAGGTCCGATTATCTTGATAGTAGCGCATAAAGTTTTGAACTTAATTGCAATTAAAAATAGTATTCATATTCACGGAGGTTCCTAAGTTGTCACTTTTAAACCACGAAGAAGGAAAAATGATCCTCCGAATCGTTTAGTTTTTTAAGAGGATGAAAATTACCTTAAATACGTATTTTAAAAATTATTTTATTCGGAATTTGTAGATTTCATATTATTATAATTCTAATATATCCATTTAAAAAATACTTCTAATAAATTAAATTTTTTTTTCTTTTTTTTTTTAAATTTTATTAAACCAATTATTTTACATGAATTAATGTATACATTGTATTTTAGCTTCGACTCCGGAGATTACTTCTCCACCATCGAGTGTCCTTGATCATCTTTTTTAGTCCTTGTTTTTAATAAGAGGAAAAACTAATTAAATAAAAAAGCCTCTTTTCCGATAATTATTTCAATTCAATTATCGTCCCTTTTCATTAATTCCTAATAAATTAATTTTTTTTATAAATTTTATTAAACCAATTATTTTACATGAATTAATGTATACATTGTATTTTAGCTTCGACTCCGGAGATTACTTCTCCACCATCGAGTGTCCTTGATCATCTTTAGTCCTTGTTTTTAATAAGAGATAAAAAACTAATTAAATAAGATCGATTTGTCGACCCTAAAAACCCCTAACCCGTGATTAATCGAAAGCCATTTTCGAAAAATTAATTCTACATAAATATATATTCAAGAATTTCTCATTTAATATATTAATATTAAAATATTTTTGCGATATTTAATTTTAAAGACTTTTGTGAGTGACTAGCGCTACCTCTTTCCATATACACCCTTAGGAAAATTGAGTTCTTCTAACCTTTATACATCTAATTATAATTTTTTTTTCTAAAATATATTTTAGCTTTGTAGTTTCAAGTGAGAGAGACATTTCAAGTGTCAATAAAACGTTCAATGAAACTCTCTGCCTCTATACATATAATATAGGTATTTTTACCTTTAAAGAGAAAAACAACATCAAAGGGAAAAATCACAAATTAATTATTGAATACTAATTACCTGCTAAATAAATTAAAAAATAAGAGAGCAATGAATTACTAATCAATTGGGCAAAGTGTTTTTTCCTTCATTTATTTATATATCAAATGGAAACATATAATAAATAAATTAAAAATAAATAAATCCACGTTCTTTTTAATTTAATAAAATTAGAGTAGGGATTTTTAGCTTATATGTTGTTTTATTGATAGTACCTGAAGCACTGAGCGAGCGTTGGTCGGTAATTTTTTGCTTTAGTTAAAAGCTATATATTAATACTAATTGAAAATTGGATGGATTAGAATTGAAAGATTGAATTGGAATAATTATCCGAAAAGAGGTTTTTTCTTTAATTAGTTTTTTCCTCTTATTAAAAACAAGGACTAAAAGATGATCAAGGACAGTCGATGGTGGAGAAGTAATCTCCGGAATCGAAGATTAAAATAATGTATGCATAAATTCATGTAAAATAATTGGTTTAATAAATTTATTAAAAAAATTAATACTAATTTCATTTTAAATAAGGCTTTTAAATGCTTTTAATCGACATTACTTACAAAATTTTATTTTCCGTACATGAAGTTTCTTAAATGGTATGTTGTTATAAATGTAATTCTACCAATAAAAATTTTTTAGAGCAAAAATTAACGATTTTATGATCATTTGAAAAACACCCTATTCCTCTGGCTCACCCTTTATATAGTCGTCGACCTGGATCTCTAGATCTGTGATCGAAACCTCTTGTATTATTAAAATTAATAAATATATTTAACAGCAATAAAGTGGTTCTCACCCTTCTATTAAACTATTCAACCACCAAAGCTTTAATCCATTCACTATTTTTAATCTACATGTAAACAGATCGATTTTTATTCATAGAATTAAATAAAATTTATTTTATTTTTTTAGCAACGTTTTGGCCTGTTCTGGACATAATCAAGGCATCGCTGAGCCGAAAGTTTTGAATTAATTTCAATTAAAAATAATATTGATATCAAAGAGTTATTACGATTTTAGATCTTTGTGAGAAACTTCTGTGAAAGATGGTAGTGAATATATACAATGTATATGTTAGAGACTATAGTTTCGAATTGGTATTCATCGTCAGTCTTTTTATATAATAAAGTAGAATCTATGAGAAATTACAGATAGAATATTAATAATTAAAAAGATTGATGATTCACTCTATCTTCTAAAGAAACTAACTGTAATTAATTAAACTTCCTAATTTTAATATACATATAATAATATTTGTAATGAATATATATATATATATATATATATATATATATATATATATATATATTAGTGGATTTAAAAAATTTAAAAATCAATTAATTAATAAAACTAAATTGAAAAATTTAATTATAAATTTTTACTAACAGAATTAGTTTAATTAAGAAAAAAACAATCAAATTAAAATTACCTGAAGATGAGACCCTGGCTAATTAAAAAGACTGATGATGAAGGCCAAACCTGTGAAACTATAGTCCCTAACTAATATATATATATTATTTAGCTTTAGAGTGTAAACCTGCTAACTCACAACAAGGAAATTTTACAGGGCAGAGAAGAAAAACAAAACAAAATTTAATATTGTTGATATGGAAGGAAACTATTTTTTACATTTTTTATTCTACAACTTAATTTTAAGTAGCAATTTTGCTTGGACGATGCTGCATCTCTTTTTGTTTCGAACGGTATTAATATGTCATATATGAGAAAAAATGGAGTTAGCAGGTTTACACTTTAAGGCGACGATATAATAAAAATGGATTTAACAGGTTTACACTCGAAGGCGACGATTTATATTCGTTATGTATATGAATATGTTTATTTGCATCAAGCAGAGGACAACATCAGTGATTTCTTTTAATGAATTGTTAATTTATGAAAATTTTCTGAGAACTTCCCGAATCTTAAAAGAGTTAAAATGGTTCCATAGTTTTCAAAAGATAAATACATGGTGGGGGATAAAGATCTACCACATTTTGAAGTTGGTATAAAAAAATGAATAAATTAACAAGAAAAAAACTGAATAAATTTTTGAAAAAGAACATAAAATATTTTTTTTTATATGCGTTTTAAACATTATATCAGACAAAAAAGGAGGGGGGGGGGGCAAGAATGAAAATTCTAGCCCTTTCGACCAAACTCTGGGGGTTCACAAAATATGTATACAAAATTTGGTTGAGTTTGGTCGAAAGGGCTAGAATTTTTATTTTTGACCCCCCTACCCCCCTCTTGTCTGATAATGTTTTTAATACATTGAAAAAAAATTATTTTATGTTCTTTTCAAAATATATTCAGTTTTTTTCTAGTTAACTTTTTCATTTTTTATACCTCTTCAAAATGTGGTAGATTTTTATGGCCCACCCTATACAATTTCAAAAAGAAAAGAAAAAGTAATTTATAATCAATTGTGTAAGTTATTTATTGTACAATGTATCAAAATAAATAAATCGACAAGTGACGTGTGTGTCCTGATGGAAGATCTAATAATAATAATAGGATTAAAAGTAAATTGCCAAGGGATTGGAGTTTGTTGAAACTAGCAAGCTGTGCTCGCTGTGTGTTTATTTAGACTTCACTGTCGATGTCTTTCGGCAACGGATAAGTCACCGAGCTGTATCTCTGCAGTTCACACTTGGACGTTGTTTCTTCTCGCTCAGGAGAGGACAAAGGGAGAGAGAAACTTGCAATCTATTCAGAGCAAGGAATTCGCTAAGGCAAACTTTGATAGACACACACTTTAATAATCATAATAATAATAATAAAGCTCGCCTATCTTCCGCCACTTTCTTAACCAGAAACTCACCCCATATTGCATTGTCTTCTCTCCTGAATGATTCTTTTCACTTAAGAAAGAAAATACTAGACTCGTTTACAATTTTAAAACAAAGATAAAACAACTTTTTGACGGGAATGACGTCACATGCTCTGAATGACTTTATACAATAAAAGTTTTCATATGGGTAATAACGAGGGGTGAACCGCGACCTAATATGATGTACACCTACTTCCACTTGTACTTCCAAATATTTCCAAGTACTTCCAAATATTTCCAACTAATTCCAAATATTTTCAAGTACTTTAAAAAACTTCCAAGCACTTCCAAATATTTCCAAGTACTTCCAAGCATTCCAGTACTTCCAAATATTTCCAAGTACTTCCAAAATACTTCCAAAGAGGTGTACACCTACTTCCAATCGCGGATCACCCCTCTGGTAATAATAATAGTAGATAAAATAAAGTGAAATCAATAAGGTTGACTTCTGATTGATTCAAATAAACATATACTATATAATTATTTATTCTGATTCAGGTTCATACTTTTAATAGATTATACAGAGTTCAGGCTATAAAGAACAATTATTGAATTTTTCACTTTTCCTCCACAATTTGAACATTTTCAGATTCTTAGATTCTTTCGAGCAAAAAAAACTCCAAGAATCTGAAGAAGTCTAAATTGTGGCCGAAACTTTGTGATTAGAAAATAATAATGAAAAAAAAAATAATAATTGCTTTGGTTCTTTTTAACCTGAATACTAATTTAATAGTATATCTATCTATCTATCTAATACATAATCCGCTTAACGACAACAGCCTAATAAAGTAAAGAAATTTTTTTAGAAAGTTTTTAAAATTTAAAATATAAAATACTAGATAGGTTTCACATAAATAAAAGATCAGATGTTTGTTTAGCACAACTCTATATATATTTCAGGGTATAAGCCCATCTTCAGGAGTTGAGTGCCCTTTGTGACCTCGTGAAGATGGGCTTATACCCCGAAATATATATAGAGTCAAGATAAGAGTAAATAAATACTAGTAATATTCATTTACTATGAGTTAAGGATTCTTGGTCACTTGTTTCACATTAAAAACACGTGACCAAGAATCCTTATCTAATAGTAAATTAATATTACATATAATATTTATTTACTCTTATCTTTATTAAAGATGTTTCACCTTGCACCACACCACAATCTCTACTAATTATATATAGAGTCGCGCTAAACAAACATCTAATCTTTTATTTATGTGAAACCTGCCTAGTATTTTATATTTTCAATTTTAAAAACTTTCTAAAAAAATTTCTTTACTTTATTTAATATGTTTCACCAAGAACCTACACCCTTGACAAAAAACGACAGCCTAACCTGCCTGATTGGCCAAAGAGATCTAATGGAGGTCACTGATTGGTTGTTCATATGCAATTTATTAATTATCATTTACTATTATATTCCGTAATTAATTAATTATTTAATTACGGGGGGGGCGAAGCCTCCTGGTCATCAAGATGCCCACCGAAGGAGGGCTTCGCAGCTGATATATACAATACATATTTATTATTTATATATGTATATGTTTATTCTCATCAAGCGGAGGACAGCCTCTTTGATTTCTATTTATGAATGAATCAACAACTCTCCTATTCTCGGGAAAAAAAATATTTTCAATTAAATAATAGTAATATTACTTTTATAAATAAGTAATGCATTTTTAAAGTAATTTAATCTTTAATTAAAAATTGGAGGAAAACGTGAAACTTTTTTAAGACTCGGTACGTTGTTTAGAGTTCCGGTGAATTAATCATTTTAAATGATAAATATCTAAATATGATTATTAATATTTTTTTTCTTACCTTAGACACATAAGGCCGTTTCTAAAATAATAGAAATTAAGAAATTAATTTCTACTAGTCCGAAACAGGTCTGAACTTGTAATTCCTTATCCCTAGAGGAAGAGAGATCATTCTATCTGTGTCCTTTTTAGTCATTGTCCTTGATCAGATGCCTATGAAAGAACCGCTCACCCACACATTTATTAAATAACCAAAAAAGTATTATTTAACGCTAAAGACCTTCTTATAAGTAATTAATAATAATCTTAAACATAAATTGTTCAATTATAACTTATAACATCGAGAACTATTTTGACCGCGCTTATTTGAAAAATATATTTATCGCGAGACCACTGCGGATGACGCTAATATTGGAGTCTGCGGAGTCTTAAGTCTCGCGATAAATATCTTTTTTCAAATAAGCGCGGTCAAAATAATTCTCGATTGATATATCAATTATTCTTTGATATATTAATGAGAAAAATTATAAATTTTTTTTAACATCATTATTTCAAGTTAGAAATATATAAGTTCAGATATTATTTTCACTCAATATTTGACAAAAATTCCCTACATATGATTCGCGATTGAATCAAATGTAGAAAACATTCGATTTATAACATCGACTTAAAATATCAATAAAATTATTCACTAAATCATGTTTTCTGCATTTTTGAACCAGAAGTACTTCTAGAAAGCCTAAAATCTAAATATAATAAGTTCTTCCCATTAGAAATAGAACCATTTTAGCACAAAAACAAACTGTCTACGATTTTTTTTTAATAATTCCATAAAAAAAGAAATACATTGGTACAAAAATGCAATTTCGCGCTGTAAACAATTTGAAAACGTACCTACGATTTCGTGCAAAATAAAAGTACAGTAGAAGCTCGTTTATCCGGACTAACTGGGACCAAAGGCAAACCAGATAATCTAAAATCCGGATAATCCGGATATATGGGTAATAATAACAAAACAAATCCTCAAATAAAATTTATTACGATAAAAAAAAACATGTTTATATCAAAATTACATAAAATTGTTTAAAAGATACATTTTAGGTGAAATTATAATTACCACACATTCTTGCTATCAGAGTTAAAAATTATTATTTATGTGAACATTTATTAAAATAAAAATGTCTACAAATCCGACCCGAATAATCTGGATGTCCGGATAAACGAGGTTTTATTGTAATCTCAAAAGAATGTCCCTTTTTTCATATGATTCGAATTTCTGTCTAGATTTCATTAAATTAAAAAAAAAATGCATTTGCACGGGATCCCAGTTTTTAATTATTATTTATTTATTTATTTTAATGAATAATAAATAAAATTATTTGAGTAAAATTGAAAGTGATTTTTCAAACATTTTTGGTATTTGTTTACATTACTCAGGGTTGTTCAATCACGTTTTTCAAATATGTTTTTTTTTTGTTTAACAAATCAAATAGATACACTCTTGTTGTATATACATAATAAATAATAAATAAATAAACTATGATAATAAATATTGGATGAAGAGAAAAATATCGGATTGACTTTGTCAACGCGGCAGCGTGTGGAAAAGGGAATATACTCTAAGGGATTCTATTTTTATTTATTTATTTATTTATTTATTTTCTGATTCTGAGATTAAATTTACTCCTTGTGTGAGTGTGAAACAGACGTTGTTTGAGAGATATATATGTTTTCAGGGTTATGAAATGGGAATCGTGACTTCCGGTCCCCCCTGAATGATGTTCTAGATATTGGGTCTCTGGGTTCCTCACGTGAGGGGCGTGAGGCTCCTAATGCCTGGTCAGCCAACCGGCAACATGTTCGCAGCTTTTATTGCTTTCCAAGTGGCTTGCCAGAAGGAATCCTGTCATCACTACTAGTCAATTTACCTACTTGAAATGCTCACCTACATACGCGCCCTATCTACGGAATAATGTATCAACTAACGGCTATTCCAAAAAAGAAAAAAAAATTATTATTTATTTAATTTAATCAAAAGGGGTATTTATACTCGGAATGGCCAACCAACATTGATTTTTCTATTAAATATTTTAGTACCTGGCGGACCGATAGTAATTATTTGCTTTAGTTAAAAATGGTATATTAATACTATTTTTAATTTTAAATTCAGATAAAAAAAGTAAATTATTAATTGCATCCAGAATAATAATTTTTATAAAAAAAAATAAAAACCGACTTCAAAAACTAAATGAAACAAATAAAATAATAATAACTCAAAATTCAAATAAAATGCAATGGGGGGGGTCAGATAGGCTAGGCGGTAGCGTGACAGCGAGCTAACCAGGGGACCCGGGTTCGAATCCGACTCGAGGCATCCAGCCAAAATCTGACCACCGGGGGTAGAGACAAATTTAAAAAAAATATAACTAGTGAGAGATCAAATCGTCAAGCCATAAACTCCCTGAAATAATGATTTTCATCAAAATCGTCAGATCTCTTTTATATAGATACTATATAATCGTTTTCTCGAAAACAGTTTTAACGATTTTGATTAAAATCACAGATTCGGGAGTTTTTTGGGTTGACAAATCGATCTGTCATGGTGTCATCTTCTAGTAACTTTAATTTGATTATTTTTTTTAATTAAAGTACTTATTCACAGATGGGCGAGTCAATATAAATGTATAATTAATGTTTATTACTAGTATAACAAAGATATTTCATAACATCACAATTAATCATTCTCTTCCTCAATCTTGCATAATTAAAAAAATTGAAATTGTAAATAAAACGAAAATTTTTTTTCACTTTTTCCAAGATATTTCATTTAAAATGTCCAAACTAGCTGTTTACTTACCAGCAGAATATATTGCCTTTTTAACCGACTTCAAAAAAGGAGGAGGTTCTCTATTCGACTGAATTTGTTTTTTTGTGTCTATGTTACCTCATATTTCTGCCAATTGTGAACCGATTATGATGATTTTTTTGCATTTGGTTCAGTCTAGCTTCCGATTGGTCATTTTATATTCCTCTTGTTTAAAATATTGTATGAATTTATTTATTATTATGATTAAATGCGTAAAAAGCAGGGGCGTAGCTACCGCTATAGTAGTTGTAGCAATAACACAGGGCCTACTTTAGATATATAGCTGTTAAAGCTTGTATTTTTAACCGACTTCAAAAAAGGAGGAGGTTCTCAATTCGACTGAATTTTTTTTTGTGTCTATTTTACCTGATATCTTCGGTTGTGAACCGATTTTGATGATTTTTTTTCATTGGGTTCAGTATAGTTTCCGATTGTCTCGTTTTTTGTCGTTGGTATTGGACCTTTTTTTGTTATGTTTGTTCAGCCATTACTTTTTTGTTTATGAACCGATTTGAATGATTCTTTCTGCGTTTGGATCAGTATAGCTCAAGATAGTCAAGATAACTATTTATTTATTTTATGTATGTTCAGCGAGAACTTTTTGCCACATGGACCGATTTTGATGATTCTTTTTTTATTGGAAAGAGAGTACCTTAGGGGTAGTCCCATATTAATTTGGTCAAGTTCTGAAGATATGATCAATGACGAAATAACGTAAATCTCCAATTCTTATGAGAAAATAATCGAAATTATAATAAATAAAATCTATTATAAAAAAAAATCTTAAAACATTCATTTAAACCACGCAAACGTTTCGAGAGAATTTCTATATTTATGAATTGAATTTTATTATCATTATCTGATTCATTCGCCCGACGCTTTCTCTTACGAGATTCATACAAGGTATTATCTTAAGTCACTATTAATAACATCACTAAAAAGAGAAAAATAAAAACAATTTTTATAAAAAAAAAAATAAAAACAACTTCAAAAAAATTAAATGCAACAAATAAAATAATAAGAACTTAAAAATCAAATAAAATACACTAAAAGGTATAAAATAATTATTATCTTATTTAGTTACAACTAAACGACGAAATATTAACATGAAATTACTTTTTGAAGTCGGTGCTAAACATATATATATTATGAATCGCACTCGACGGATCTTATTTAGTACGTTTATCGGGTACGCTCGCTTATAGGTATAGTTTGTTTGGCACCGACTTCAAAAAAGTAATTTCATGCTAATATTTTGTGGTTTAGTTGTAACTAAATAAGATAATTATTTTATACCTTTTAGTGTATTTTATTTTATTTTTAAGTTATTATTATTTTATTTGTTGCATTTAGTTTTTTAAAGTCGGTTTTATTTATTTTTTTATAAAAATTATAATAAATACACTCAACCATCTAAAAATCAAATCATTTAAAATACTCCTAATTTAATTTCATATAAGGTAGAGTTCGATTGAAGTAAAAGTGTCGTGGGTATTAAACTGGCTCTCCGAGAAGGTTAACTAACATCCATCCTCAAGGACAAATAAATACCCCACCCTATAAAAGTCAAAAAACACTCGATAAATGTCAATTGCTTTGTAAATTTATATTTGGAACCGTTACCGAGTTTTTTTTTCGAGTGCTGAATATACATTTATTTAAAGGGAAAATTATTCATCTATCCTTGTATTTATAAAAAAAAATGTTATATTTATTGAAGCTATTAATTATTTTACTAGAAACATTTACTTTTTGGTGACGAACTGGTAATATTTCAATGGCAAATTAATGAAAAGGCAGCCCAATCATAATGAAAAATACAATTCCCAATAAAAAAAATTCATGTCATTTTCATACTCAAAGCAAAATAGCGTTCCAATAAGTTTCCTTTATTCGGAATTTTATTTTAAATTATCCTTTGGTTGCCTTTCCATCTATTGTTCATTGAAATATTACATGTTCGTTTCCGAGGATCTTCCTTCTTTTTTCCTATTATTTATTGGAGGAGGACTGGTAGAATTTTAATAAAAAATTGATGGAAAGACAGGCCCGAGGATATTTAAAAATAAAATTCCGAATAAAAGAAATATATTTATAATTATTCTTGGGCTGCCTTCCATCAATTCTCCATTGAAATTTTACCAGTTTTCTCCAATAAATAATAGGAAAAAAAGGGAGAATAATCCTAGGAAGCTGATGGAATTTCAATGAAGAATTGATGGAAGGGCAGCCTGAGAATAATTAAAAATAAAAATCAGAATAATAGAAATATATTTTTAATTATTCTTAGGCTGACCCTCTATCAATTTTCCATTGAAATTCTACCAGTCCATCTCCAGTAAATAATACTATATATAAGAGCCTAGATTAATTTGTAACAATGCTAAGAGAATTTTCTTTAAAAAATTACCCTCTTGCCTAGAATCGAGCCGACGAACTCTTGGACTAAGGGCACTGCAGCTCTAGCCATTACACCAATGCAACATTAATATTTATATCTTGATTTCTGTTACTAAAACTATATATTTTTGATTTAGACTTTGTGTCGAGATAATATTGTATTCATTTGAACTCGAATGAAAA
Source organism: Forficula auricularia (assembly GCA_024734495.1). Taxonomy (NCBI): domain Eukaryota; kingdom Metazoa; phylum Arthropoda; class Insecta; order Dermaptera; family Forficulidae; genus Forficula; species Forficula auricularia. The sequence goes on from JALMQS010000070.1 coordinate 11,179,219, forward strand.
TGAAAAAATCACCAATAGATTTTAAATTAAGAAACATTAAATATATATTAATTAACGAGGCAAATTTGAAATATAATTGTCAGCTCGGATTTTAAACTGATGGCTCCAATCGATTTTCATTAATCAGGCAAATATGAAATATAATTGTAATTTGGACTCGAATTTTGAAATGAAAGACTCCAATTCATTTTAAATTAAGAAACATTAAATATATTGATAATTATTCCTTCCCCCCCCCCTCGCCACTCAAAAATTAAAGAGGCGATACTTTTAAGAGACGATGTATTTTCGGTAGTTTACGGGTATACATTTGGACTGTGGTTTTTTAAGAGGAATAATATTTTTGGACCGAGACGCTGCCCGCCAGAGCACCAGCCCAGAGGGCCGAGCTTCGAGCGGCGTGCCGACGGCACGCCCGGAAAGCTTCGTATAGGATTTATATAGGGGAAAGCCTCGGAAACGAGCTGATGAATTTCAATGAAGAATTGATGGAAAGGCAGCCTAAGTATAATTAAAAATAAAAATTCAAATAAAAGAAATATATTTTTAATTATTCTTCGGCTGCTCTCTATCAATTTTCCATTGAAATTCTACCAGTCCATCTCCAGTAAATAATAGGAAAAAGCAGGCGAAAGCCTCGGAAACGAGCTGATTGAATTTCAATGAAGAATTGGATGGAAAGGCATCCAAAAAAGGCAATTAAAAAATTAAAATCCGAATAAAAATAAATATATTTTTAATTATTCTTGTAGCTGCCTTCCATTAATTCTCCATTGGAACTCTACCAGTCCGTCTCCAGTAAATAAGAGGAAAAAAGCAGAGGCGAAAGCCTCGGAAACGAGCTGATTGAATTTCAATGAAGAATTAATGGAAAGGCATCCAAAAAAGGCAATTAAAAAATTAAAATCCGAATAAAATAAATATATTTTTTAATTATTTTTGTGCTGCCTTTCCACTACCCTCCATTGGAACTCTACCAGTCCGTCTCCAGTAAATAAGAGGAAAAAAGGAGGGAAGATTCTCGGAAACGAGCTGATAGAATTTCAATGAAGAATTTATTGAAAGGCAGCCCAAGGGTAATAAAAAATAAAATTCCCAATATCTGTGGCTAACTTGCTATAACAACAAAACGAATTTTTCTATATCCATTCGAGTTAAGAAATATCAGACAAAATATCTCTAATTAAAAGACTGATGATGAAGGTAAAACCTTTGAAATTATAATCTTTAACAAATAAATTATATTATATAAAGATCATTGGCGTGCGATCCATGGATGCTGTGAATGCAGAGGATCCCTAAAATTCCAAACATTTAGAGTATTTTCATAAATCCAGGAGAATCTTTAAATTTTCAAATTATTATCCATTATTTCAAATATTTCTATAAAAAACATTTTTGTTTTGAAAAGTATATTGGTTCTCAAAATGAAATAAAATTGTTGCATAGTTTCAAGGGGCAATTAATATGAACTATTTTCGAAAAGGGTGCAGTTAGAAGGTTTGAAGTCCCTGTCTTGTTATCTTCCAGTTCAAGCATGTCAAAGAAATTCCTGACTAGTTTTAGTCGAATAAAAATTGTTCTATCTCAGGAATGATTAAAATAGTAAGAATACAAAAAAGGGGATCTCTGGACTAATCCATTTCTAAGAACTCTCACTATATAAGATCGGAAATTACTAAGGGCCAGTTGTAAGTCGGTTTGTAAAGTCTTTGTTAAAGTTAACAAAGGGTAAAACCTTAAATTTCACCTTATGCCCGGCGGGATGGCCAATCATATGAAAGTGCGTATCATCTTTAACAAATACTTTACAAACCGACATACAACTGGCCCTAAGAGTGTTATTGACAGGTCATAGCTTGCTTATAACATAGAATTAGGAGAAATTTAAGATTTTCTTATAAGACAGGCTGATTCATTGTGGAAGATGATCGATTTCCATCTCAGGGTCAGTAGAGTTTAAGTCACAAGATTTAATTTCTGCCTCCTACCCTCACTCACACAAAGCAAATCCGTTTGGGGCGAAGGTCCCGAAATGTATTTTTTTTTTAATATATTTTTAAATTTTAACAATGACGAAAATGATGCCGTATACGATGAAATTTTCAAAAAATAGGAAGATTGATAGCGAGTATACGCCAGCGGAATTGGTATAAATGAATATAACACACGTTTAGGAGATGTAATTTAATGTTTAATATAAATAGTTAATAAAGAGAATGTACACGTTGCAATATAAGGTTGTATTATGTCAGAACAAAGGATACTCATAGAACCATAGAAGTAATATAAAAAGATAGGACAGACAGACGGACTGACACTTCTGTATGCTTACGCCATCTCGCGGATTGACGGTACTTTTTTGGACAGCATCCCCTGGTTGAAAAGTCACCAACCGACACTGATCACGATATTAATAATATATAGAAATGAAAAATTAAAATTTTTTGAGTAAATTTAAATATGTTTTGCAGAGCTTGTCTTCTAATTGTTAATAGTAATACCTAGATACATTATTCACGTCAAATAAATAAATATAACATGTTCCGGAAAACAAACAAGAGTACCTACAATATTAATAATTAAAAGTCACATAGAATGACATTTATTATATTAAAAATATTTGGCAAGTTAAAAGCATTTTTTTGTAGGTATCTAATTTGATCATCAAAGTAAAGGCTCATAATTATAATTTTGGCTACCCTTTGGAGAGTCATCGTCTCGGAGAGAAGGTATTTCGTATTATAACAGTTTGTGCGTCCCAGGCTTGTTATTCAATCAATATCAGCCAGGCCTGAACTATAAATTGACATTGGCTTAAACCAACCATCAACAGCTGGCTAATTCAAATTTACATTGAGGCGTTACTTTTCAATGTTTAAATTCTAGGAAAAAGCAACAACTTTTCGACACTTGGTACGCTCTTGACAAAAGCGATTTACTTTTTTTTTTTTTTTAAATAGCGAAGGCTAATAAATAAATAATGTATATAAAACTAATACGAATCTAGAAACATTTATTTAATCAACTGGTGTGTTCACCCCACGACTTTCACATTTTCATTTATTTGAAGTCATCGCGACACTACTAATTTACACCCTCTTACTTTATTTCGTTTTTTTTTGGATTTTCTCAAAATCGTAAGAGCCGTTTTTGAGAATATCAAAATAAAAAACGAAAAATCTTTCCTGTAAATGTCCACTTCCGGTCTTCCGATTTCAACCTAAAGCATGATGTCGTTCTAGCCTATATCAACTTAAGTTTCGAATTTCGTATCTCTGAGACTTATGGTTGCGAAACGCAGGGGGACAAAACAATTATTATGTCGAAAAATATAATTTTTTCGATGTTCACTTATTAGGGCTTTTTTTGTAGTCCGAAATTCCATTTTTTTAATCAAAATAGTTTCAGCTGATTTTGAGCTATATTGAAATAAAGAAGGAAAGAAACGCTTTTTTCATGCACGATTAAAATACTTGACCATACACTGTATGGTAAAGTAAAAATATGTATATTCAATGATAAATTCAGAAATTAGAGCAAGAAAAATTGTGAAAAAAAACTAATGAAACGAAACGATGATTCGTGAAATGAAACTCGATTCTGTTGGAGCTTAAAGAAATTTTTCATTTCACTTACTCTTACAGCAGTCAGAATTTGTGTTGCTAAAAAGTCGATGAACATTTCTTTGGCGGGAGAAGCAAGTACACTCCTGTTTGGTCCTAGGTGCCGGATACAAATTTTAAAATGTTTAAGAAAATATTATTATTAATCCTTATTTCAATGCTCCATCAACCCCTACGTAATAAGGGCTTCATTGCCAAGTCAAAATATGTCAAATTAAAAAAATATATTTGATGATAAATTCAAAAATTAGAATAAGAAAAATTGTCTAACTGTATGTAACTAAATGAAACTCGATTCTGTTTCTTTTTTTATTTGACCTACTCTAAGGGCCGGTTCTATGTCGCAAAGTAAATGCTTTTTACAACTAACAAAGGGTAGATGGTATAATTTTTTAAGAAAAAATAAAGCCAACTTCAAAAAAATTAAATGCAACAAATAAATAAGATATAAAATAATTATTATCCTATTTAGTTACAACTAAAAGACGAAATATTAACATGAAATTACTTTTTGAAGTCGGTGCCAAACAAACTATACATATAAGCGAGCGTACCCGCCAAACGTACTAAGTAAGATCCGTCGAGTGCGATTCATAAAATGTATATGTTTGGCACCGACTTCAAAAAGTAATTTCATGTTAATATTTCGTCGATTAGTTGTTTATGCCTTTTAGTGTATTTTATTTGTTGCATTTAATTTTTTGAAGTCGGTTTTATTTTTTCCTTAAAAATTATTTTTATTTTCTCTTTTTAGTGATGTTATTAATAGTGACTTAATATAATACCTTGCATGCAAAATATTTTATTTATTATAATTTCGATTATTTGGTCATAAGAATTGGAGATTTACGTTATTTCGTCGTTGATCATATCATCAGAACTTGACAAAATTAATATGGCACCAACCCTAAGATACCACCTTTCCAATAAAAAAAGAATCATTGAAATCGGTTCATAAACAAAGAAGTTAGGCCTGAACAAACCTAACAAAAAAGGTCTAATGCCAATGAAAAAAAAACTGGTTCAATCGGAAGGTAGACTGAACCCGCCGCATTTATTTTTTATTAAAGGAACTATTTTGTTTTTAATTTCCCAGTGATAAAGGGAGAATATGAGGGTTGAAGGAGTTATATCAGCCAAAGTAGGGTTGCACAAAAACGTTTCGCCGTAAATTTATCAGGACAGCTTCAGAAATATAAAAATCGTTGTAATATTAGTAAATATCATTATTACCATTATTATTGTACCCGGTGGATCCCTACTTTGGCTGATATAACTCCTTGAACCCAGTGAATATCATCACAGCCATGATCTCCAACAACATTCATACATCGGAGAATATATATCCTGAAGCGTCTAGATTTTTAATTAAACCTTCCTAGATTGTTCTATAAAAGATTTATATTTATTTATTTACTTAATTAAACAATCAATAAATTATCTTCAACATAGCTATTATATACTTCCTAAATAAATCAAATGCTTATGGTTGTAACTTTTGCGCAGGTAAGAGAACCCGAACACTAACGGAAATGCCCGAAGACATTTTGACAAACCTATCTATATATCATGTGACCAAAAACTAAGGCGATATATTGAGGGACGATTTTTCTGACCTTCTTTTCTTGGTAAAAACGCTAATTAAAAAAAAATGTAATTTAAAACATGAAAATTGCATTCAGCAAACTAATTTTCTAATAATCTGTTAACTTAATTATATTTTATGAGGTAAAAAGTCGCATTTTTTTATTGTTCATTTGACAAGTTAATGTAAAGTATATTTGACGGATTTAATTTTATAATATATACTTAAAGCTAATTTACAATTTTCCACCTACACAGAATGAAATTAGAAATTAATTTTATTAGCAAAACTCCCAAGAGTGTAACTAACATAACGATTATTGATTAATGTATAAATAAATTATGTTTAATTTTTTTTACTTAGAAACTATATAGAGAAGGTAATTAGAGCTAAAGTGCGTCATAGAAATTGTAATGTCTCACTAACTAAAGTCTAAAACAAATAAAATATTAAAATTGATTTTTGAATTCTTTTAGAACCACATAGCGCCTTATTTTATTGAAATTTTAACACCATGTTGGGGTTTTTGGTTCAACAATTCTATATGTCAGGGTCTCATCTTCGAGTAACTTTAATTTGATTGGTATTTTCATAATCCCAGCTGGGTGAGTAAATAAAAATGAGCAATTAATTTTTGTCAATTTCATTTTAATAATTAATTGACCTTTTCAATTTTAAAACCCTCTAATATTTTATTACAAATATTATTATATAATAAAATTAGTAAATTTAATTAATTGGTGGTATTTCCTATTCAAGACAGAGTGGTGGTCCTTCCTTCTTCAGAGAACATATATAGTAAAAGGATCAAGGATGGAACCTCCTATATATGAATATTATTTTTAAATGCAAAAGTTTATTTCATATTATATAATAAAATTAGTAAATTTAATTAATTGGTGGTATTTCCTATTCAAGACAGAGTGGTGGTCCTTCCTTCTTCAGAGAACATATATGGTAAAAGGATCAAGGATGGAACCTCCTATATATGAATATTATTTTTAATTGCAAAAGTTTATTTCATATTATATAATAAAATTAGTAAATTTAATTAATTGGTGGTATTTTCTATTGAAGACAGAGTGGTGGTCCTTCCTTCTTCAGAGAATATATGGTAAAAGGATCAAGGATGGAACCTCCTATATATGAATATTATTTTTAATTGCAAAAGTTTATTTCATATTATATAATAAAATTAGTAAATTTAATTAATTGTTGGTATTTTCTATTGAAGACAGAGTGGTGGTCCTTCCTTCTTCAGAGTATATGGTAAAAAGATCAAGGTTGGAACCTCCTATAAATGAATATTATTTTTAATTGCAAAAGTTTATTTCATATTATATAATAAAATTAGTAAATTTAATTATATTGTTGGTATTTTCTATTGAAGACAGAGTGGTGGTCCTTCCTTCTTCAGAGTATATGGTAAAAGGATCAAGGATGGAACCTCCTAAATATAAATATTATTTTTAATTACAAAAGTTTATTTCATATTATATAATAAAATTAGTAAATTTAATTAATTGTTGGTATTTTCTATTGAAGACAGAGTGGTGGTCCTTCCTTCTTCAGAGTATATGGTAAAAAGATCAAGGATGGAACCTCCTAGATATAAGTATTATTTTTAATTGCAAAAGTTTATTTAAATTTTATTTAATTCAAATAAAAATCGATCCTTTTAAAACCTGAATTTTTAAAATTAAAAATAATATTAATATATTGATTTTAACTAAAGCAAAAATTACGCCAGGTACTATACAATATATTAAATCTGCAATTTATCGAAAAAGTTTTAATGACATAAAGTTTTTTTTTAATTCATTAAAAAAAGTGTATATTTTTAAATAATCCTCGACTTACCTTTGGGATTTTATTTTATTTCCCAAGAATTACACACACAGAGACGAGTAAAAAAATCGAGTGTCGATTTACCAAAAATCAATTGGAAACTGAATCCAGTCCATTAATCGCGCAATGATGCCTTGCGGGGCTGAGAATTAAATGGAATACTGTTTTGTGAACAGACTCTTTTGTTTATAAATACAATACATTGTTCTTTTATACATACAGCTATATAGATATATACCTATATAATTATCCATTGATTACTTGGATTAGTGTCGATATATACCTATACATGGATTTTAACATGTTCTTTACTAAAAATTAATGTATTGTATTTTGTATGGAAAATTATTATTTAAATCTTGTACAACCAACAGCAGTGGCTATTAACATTTTAAAGCAATTCTGAGGGAAAGATTTTTAAGCATGTTTCCAAAGGTATTATAAACTGAAAATGAAAGGAACGACAATATACCGGGTGTTACCAAATAATGGATTCGATTTCAAATTATTGTATTTTTCCAGTGGAGGATTTAGAAATTGTTTCTGAGGAGCACATCAGACATTTTTTTTTTTTATTGGTAAAATTAATATTTTTTTTAATTTAATCCGCTCTTTGTCTAAAATTTTGGAATTCCAGATTAACCTATTTTTTTTTTTACTAACTAGGGCTCGGATTTATAGGCACTAAAAATCTTTAAAATAGGCAGGCAACTAAGCACTAAAAATAACTATAAAAATAATTTTTATAAAAAAAAATAAAACCGACTTCAAAAATTAAATTCAACAAATAAAATAATAAGAACTATAAAATCAAATAAAATGCACTAAAAGCTATAAAATAATTATCTAATTTAGTTACAACTAAACGACGAAATATTAACATGAAATTACTTTTTGAAGTCACTGCCAAACATATACATTTTATGAATCGAACTCGACGGATCTTACTTAGTATGATTGGCGGGTACTCTCGCTTATATAGTTTGTTTAGCACCGACTTCAAAAGTGATTTCACGTTAATATCTCGTCGTTTAGTTGTAACTAAATTAGATAATTATTTTATACCTTTTAGTGCATTTTATTTGATTTTTGAGTTCTTATTATTTTATTTGTTGCATTTAATTTTTTTGAAGTCGGTTTTATTTTTTTTATAAAAATTATTTTTATTCTCTTAAAATAAATAATAATAAAAAAAAAAGAATTTCTTTGTTCAGTTTGATTCTTTTAGTTTTTTGACAAAAAACAATTAATTTGTTTAAAAGTTTATATTTTATGTTGGTTGATGAGTTGAATGAATTGTGATAGAAAAAAGAATATTGTTTGAAATGTTTTTTCTGTTAGTAAAAAATCCTGACAAATAAGTTTAATAAATGAGCCACTGAAGAAGTTGCAAAATAGCAACGAAACGTATGGCATATTTAATCAAAACTTGTATTTAATTTAATTTAAAGTCTTGTCCAACTCCCTACGATTCCTTTGATTATTAATCATGGACACGAATAATGAAATATTATTTTTATTTTTCTCTTTTTAGTGATGTTATTAATAGTGACTTAATATACCTTGCATGAATCTCGTAAAAAAAAGCGTCGTGCGAATGAATCAGAAAATTATAATAAAATTCAATTCATAAATATAGAAATTCTCTCGAAAAGTTAGCGGGTTTTAAATGAATGTTTTTAAGATTATTTTTTATAAAAGATTTCATTTATTATAATTTCTATTATTTGCTCATAAGAATTGGATATTTACGTTATTTCTTCATTCATCATATCATCAGAACTTGACCAATATGGAACCACCCTAAGGTACTCTTTTCCAATAAAAAAGAATCATCGAAATCGGTCCACTTGGCAAAAAGTTCTCGCTGAACATACATAAAATAAATAAATAGTTAGGTATCTTGACTATCTTGTAGCTATACTGATTTAAACGCAGAAAGAAACATTAAAATCGGTTCATATAGCATACAAAGAAGTTATGCCTGAACAAACATAACAAAAAAGTCTAATACCAATGAAAAAAAAACGGGAATAATCGGAAACAATACTGAACCCAATGCAATAAAAATCATCAAAATCGGTTCACAATTGGCAAAGATATCAGGTAACATAGACACAAAAAATCAGTCGAATTGAGAACCTCCTTCTTTTTTGAAGTCGGTTAAAATAGGCACTTATAGAGGCATTTTAAGTAAAAATTGGCACTTTAAGAACAAAGAGGCACTTGAAAATAAAAGTAAAATATTGAGTAAACTGTCTGTCAGTCATAGCAAAAAATTTTCATCATTATTTTCTGCAGGCCACAGGATACCTGTACAGTGTACAGTATACAAGTATAATGCAAATTCCCATTAAAAAAAGGACAATACATAATATTTTTAGGAGACAAGTAATTGAAACTTACGTAATACTTTGTGAATCGCTCTATCAATTGTTGAACTATTTGTTGCTTCAAGATCAGAATAAGCTATTAAATATGGTCCACTTTTCGATTTTTGGGTGTCCTAGTCGACCCTGCCGCCGCCTAGCGGCTCGATAAATAATGTTTTCGGAATATTTCTACAATAATCAAAAAAAATAAATAGAAAATGTATAAATAGTAAAAAATGGAAATTGCCAATTTTAGCTCAAATAGGCACTTGATAGATGAAATAAGCACTAACACCCAGAATAGGGCAAAATAGGCATTATAGGCACTAACAAATGCCTCTTATTTTATTCGAAATTTCATGAAACGCATAGATATTATATTGACCTAAATTTTAAGCCATGAACAAAAAAAGGCAAATAGGGCGAAATCCTAGCCTTAGTACTAACTGAATATTTGTATATGTCTAGATTTTAAATATTGTTTTGTCTATTTTACCAGTCAGATATAGACTGTTTTTCTAATATTTATCAAACAATTTTCGTATATATTTTAATTTTATTCAAAGTAATTTCATTCCAATACAATCTGTATTATTTTCAAAATATTTATTTGCTTATAGTGGAGTATAATTATATTCCTTTCTTAAACCAACTATTTTTTTCCAATTTCTTAACATTCTATTGATAATGGGAGAAATTCTCTCAAACGTTTGGATTTTAAATAAAAGTTTTAAGATTGTTTTTTTATAAAATATGTGTATTCATCTTTTCTTATACTATTAAATGAGCAATTCTTGTATATTATACAGGTACAGAATCAATTTCTGGAAAAATATCTAAAGATTTCAATGAAAATCACGTATTAGGGGTTTTTTGGATCAACAAATCGATCTCCCAGGATCTTATATGCGGTTAACTTTAATTTGATTGATTTTTTCTTAATTAAAGTAATTTTTCACAAGTGGGTGTGTAAATAAAAATTTATAATTAAATTTTTTCAATTTCCTTTTATTAATGAATTGTTTTTTTCAATTTTAAATCTCACCAATAGTTCATTACAAATATTATTATATATTCAAAGTAGAAAATCTAATTAATTAGAAGTATTTTCTACTGAATGCGGAATCGAAAAATATATACAAATTACTGAAAACTGCAATAAATTGTTCTGAAATACTTGAAATTATTCCAATCAATGGAAAAAGTTTTAATACTCAGAGCCTTCTTTAATTTTAGATTGCATCAGAAAATACAAGTTTTTAATCTACATTTGTAATAATTATTTAGATATTTTATTTCCTCTTTGTGAAACACCACTATAACCCGTTAAATAATAATTCCTTTGTTTAATATGTTTCACTATAAACCAACACCGCTTTCCCTAAACTTTATTATTTAGATAGATTTGATACAATTTTGATGGCTGTATATGTATATAATTAAGTAATGGAGAGGGATTCAGCCAATAGGTAGCCTCTGATGATGGCATTATTTAATTAAAGCCGAAACGTTTTCCATAATTGGGAGTTTTTTATTCAGCAGAGGCTATCCATTGGCTGAATCCCTCTCCATTACTTAATTATTATTTAGATAGATTTGACATTTTTGTTTGTAATATAATATAATATCACTTAAAAGACATATTATAAGTATAAGTTGTAATATGTTCAATTTATATTATTTTAAAGACGGTTTCGGTTGGTATATATTTAAACAATGTCAAAAGTTTCTAATTATACAATTCAAATGAAATGTTTATAAAAATTAAGGTACAAATTAGTCAACTTTGCGCTTTCACTTACATTAGAGTTAATATTGTAAAGTTATAAGGCAGAAGTCTCATTAGCTTTAGTAATATGGAAACCAGACACTTTTCCTTCCGTACTTTCGAATTTGACACACCAGGATTATAGATGAAAATGGAAATTACTCAAATGGCATTTAGAAAGAGGAAAAAACTAGTAAATCATCACATTTAATTTGTATTCCATTAATAGTGAACATGTAATAATAATAAATTCGTATAGAATAAAATTCATTGTATATATGATTAAATCGAAATTAATGATTTATTAAATATTGTTATTATTATTAACAAAATATAAATTTAAAAGTGAGAGTCGGATACCTTATAATTTGGAAAATAATTGAGATATCAAAAATATCAAGTAATAAAATTACCTAATAATGGCCAAGTTGGAGGTCTCAACACTTTGATTTTAAAGCAAAATAAATTTAATTAAATAAGCCGGACAAGTGAGAATCGAAATTTCATAGTGAAGGTTTAATTTTTTTTTTTTTTAATTTATTTTATTTTAAAATAAAAGTTTAAGGCCCTCTTCACACTAGGCAATTCCCAAGTCACGCGATTGAAACTCGAGTAACCTGAGAGTTTCTTAGAAATCAATGGTTATTTAGATTATAAGGATTTAGGGAAGAATTGTATTAATTTAAATAAGTCTGGTTCCTACAAGTTAGTTAAATCAGATATAAATATGTAGGTTTGCATTCATTTGTAGAATCTGGCATTGATTTGTGGAACAGTCTATGTATTACTACTTGGGATTAAATCAATTATAAAGGTTGTCAAGTGCTACAGTTGTACAAAATTTTATTTAGTTCTAACAAGCAGAGATTGGCTGAGGTAGAGAGAGGTCATACCATCCTTGTTAAGGTTTTGACCAGGTTTTCTTAACAACTTATGGCAAATGCCGGGATGGCTAATGCGTCGCTTGCTCCTGGTATCGGGTCGCCGAAAGTTACAAAAATCACCTAAAAAAGGCCACTTTGAAGCTTTCTCACAATCATTTTATATCAAAATAAATTTAAAAAAAGTTAAGCCTTAATCTCTTGAAAAAGATCTTTACAACGATACCACAAAAGCCCCAAGATAATTTATTTATATTTTTTTGACCCTACTCTCTCAGATATTCGATTAAGATTTTAATATTACAATTTTTGATTTTGAAAAAAAAACTTCCATTTTATTATTTTGAACGAATCAATGAAATTGAAAATTACTCAAATTAATATCCTTTAGAAAGAAAAAACCTCGTAAATCATCAAATTTAATTTGTAATCCATTAATAGTACAAATGTAATATTACAATAATAATAATAATAATAAATCCGTATAGAATAGATAGAGTTCATTGTAAATTTTATTAAGCCGAGAGTAATGATTTATTAAATATTATTATTAATAACAAAAATTGAAAATACAAAAAAGCCCAAAATAGAATGAACAATTGTCCTTCAATAAATCATTTACATATTTAATCTCCCACAAAGCCTGAATCATTGATATTTTGTACTCTCTTTGTTTTCCCGCTTATTAATTGAATTCATTCTTTCGCTGCCTCCTGCTCTGATGCGTTTCGTTGAATGGATTGTCGGATACTTCCCAAGTTACCCCGCCCTGTCCCATTTTACCCCACACTAACCCATTTTACCCCATACTTTCCCATTCTACCCCACCACACTTTTCACATCAATTCCAAACGCCATTTATCAACGTCTTACCCACATTGATATTCTTAATTGTGCGCACTCATCCCTTTAATAAAAGGCGTATGAAATTATTACGCTGCCTGGCAGATTTGACCTTTGAAATGAATGGTTCGTAACCGAAATTTCAACGTCTTTTGTGTTGCGTAGCGGCGGCCTTGATGCCGCTGGTTTCACTCTTAAATATAGTTTTTCATTTTTTTCTTTCAAGGTTTTTATTTCCATGCATGATTTCTGATATCAAATCAAATTAGTTTAATATTCGAAATAATTATATAACTTTTCGTTGTTCATAATATTGGGGTGTGGAACCTCAATTCCGCCTGCGGGATCTTGCGATACGGTCTGTAAACTGCCTTTTTAATGAAACTTAACATTATTACGATTTTTTTTTTTAAATTCAACTTTAGTATCTTGAAGCCTATTGGTTATGAAGGAATTTTTGTCCAACTGAATTTATTTGATTTTTTAAAACAAACCCAAAATAATTCCGAATTTCAGATAATTTTTTCAAAAAATAATATATTATAGTATTTATTATCAGTAATTTTGACCATATTAAATAAATTAGATATAAATTGAAGGAAAAAGTGAAAACTTAAATTTTATCAAAACATTGGGCGTTGTGATGTCACAGGTAGGTTGAGGGGTAGGAAACTATGACTATTGACATAACCTAAAATTAAGGATCATTTTTTCCAAAGATGCAATTATAAGCATAAATCTTGTTAAAGTATTTATATATAACTAGACTTCTTGGTCGTATATGCACTAAATATTGAAAATATATAACATATTATTACCTATTATATCAAATTATTATTATATATTTAAAATACGCACTGTGTAGGTGCTTTGCACATATAACGGTGCCAAAATGGACCTAAATAGCACGCCAGGGTGGATATAAAATGGACAAACAAGACGTGAAATAGATTTATGTTTAGGGGAATCTGGATGTATTATTACCTTCAGGGGATGCACCTCTTTGGTGTAACTCCTTTTCTCAAAAATTTCATTAAAAAAAACTATGAACGTCCTTTGTATGAACAGTGGCATCAAAATAGACTTGAAAAGTACAAACTTACATCCACTCGCGGGTGTACTTTGGACTTTCTTGGTACATATGTGCTATCTGGGTAATTACTATTAATTTACCTACAAGTAGTTTAACCCAGGGTGTCTGAATTTTTTTATATTGTTAATTTTAATGTATTATAAAATCGAATAATAGTGAAAGTTGTAATTAATTCTACACAAGTTTATTACACTTAACTAATACAATAAAGCCATTTAGGTATTAGAATGTGTGTGTTTTTTTAATCATTGCGACCATGAAAATTAACAAATATGCAAAGAATTCGAAACCTGTTTACAAAAATAATCTGATATAATAAATAAATAATTATTCCTATTAATAATAATATCTATAGATCTTAATATATAATAAAAAGTCTAATCGTTCTTTTTATTTCTTTTCCAGGTGAGTATCTTCTTTTATCATCTTCATTTGGGATGGTTAACCGGCTGTCTATTTTGCTGCTGGCTCATTGATTTTCAGGATATACGGTAATTTAATCTTGACCTTCTAACTAAATTAATCTAAAGTCATTGACATTAACTTCATTTACGGATTACATCACCCGCAAGATTGGATTTAATAAAAAAAAGAGATATTCTCATTTTTATATTTTTTTTATAAGCAGCCGACAGGGCATTAGGCGGGGGCGTCTTTATTCAAAACTATTCGAAAAATATTTTCTTTTTTGAGTGAAATTGATTAGAATTGCTAAAGCTCCTTTGAAAAATCTACATAAAAAAGAATAAGATCATTTTCAGTAGTTTTTTTTAGTGCAATTTCAGAAAAATAGCGAGTTAATATTATAATTATTTAATACAGGCGGGAAAAATCTCATTTTTTTAAATTTAATATAAATAAGGTCGAAACCAGTGGATCCCAAAGTGGTCCACATGGACCCCCAGGGGCCCACGAGGACCTGTAATGAGTCCATGCCAATGAAAAAAAAATGGGAGTCTATGAGAGATATGTGGGAGTTCACGATAGTGAAAATGAGAGGTAAGGGGGGATCCTTTGTATCACTTCACCATTTTTGGAAGGGTTCATAAATTTAATTTTTAGGAGATATAAAAATAAATATTATATTCGAGCTATGTATATAATGTAATATTAGAATAAATTAAAATTTCTTTAAAAGTAAAACTTTATTTTCTTAAAAAAATCCGGAAATGAAAGGTAAGGGGGCCTTTGTATCACTAAACTCCTAATTACAGAAAACGTTTCGGCATTAATTAGGTAAGGCCATCTTATGAGAGTATTTGCAAATTCAATACATTTGTTAAACAATGAATCCAGACAGAGTTTTTGTATATTATCAAACACAAAATTATATATAAGATATAAAATGTGTTAGATACATAGTTCTTAGGATGCTCACTACTTAATATGGAGAAGTCTCAAAAACCATTTATATTTAATTTTTAGTATTAATTATTCAGTATTTTGGAATTTATGGTTTTTATATTTCGTTTTCGGCCGATGTAGGGAAAGTTATGTAACGCCTGACGATGCAACCCGAAACTCAGCGGGTTCCAATTCAATACTTTGCGCACCACTTGCTACGGCGCTGAATCTTTAGAAATCTCTGGTAAATAAATGTCAACAGCTCATAGTATCATGTTAAAAATCAAAGAGAATCCAAAAATATGTTATTTTTGTTTACTTGGGATTTTTGTGAATTCATCACCATCACGGAGCAATCAGTTCTTAAGAATGGTTTGACGCAACTATAACTACTATTTGCCTCTATTTGATTTCAAAGACCATTTTTAACCGACTTATTATTTCGACAAATTCTATAATTAAATATATTTTTTTCTCCCGAAACGTTTGAATTATTTATAAACATTTTATGAATAAATAAAAGATTCACGGGTTTTTGGACAATTTTTTATTAATGTTAAATATCAATTTTCATACGACGTTTCGTCTTTTCAGGACTTTTTCAAGTACTCAATTGTAATGAAATAAGCACCCCTTGGCCCTTATATTCATAATCGGCATATAGCTTGCCAGGTTTGTTTTATTGTTTCATTTAGTAGGTGCAGTTGGCAGCCTGTCATTGCTCCCCGCCCCGTTGCTATCATGAGTTGCGCGTGGAAGGCTATCTCGACTGGCGGAGTCAGTCAGCCGGAGGCAAGCTAGCGGACACAAACTCTATGACTCAGCTGATCCACGCTGTCCACCATTATTGTTCACTTTCTTTGTTAATTAAACTTATATTAAATTCAGTCACTTTACACATACTCAGTTTCAACTTGTTTCAATCGCTGTTTTCATTGTCTTTCTTTATTTACATACATAATAATTCTATTAATACACTTTGTACAATTTACTTATTCTTCTTTCCATAAATTAAAATCTTTTCTCTCAAAACTTCAATCTTTTATTCCAGAGTGCTACAAATACCATTACACAATAAAATCCTGAACTGGGCCTCACCCAGATTTGACATAAGTAGGTTAAATCATTACATGGAGGACCGCACCGATATGACGAATGAAACAAGTTCAACCTGTGTGTATTTGTTGTAATTAATTATCATTTTATTTTTTTAGTCCGAAATCTTGTGAAATAATTGGCGTGAAGGGCCTAATTGATTTGATTTATTTTTTTAATAGTGATACCATCTGTCCTGAAATAACAATGACGTCAATCGCAGAACTGTTGGAAGAAGGAGAGCAACAACCATTGGCACACTCCTCGGTGTTAAACAACCTTGACAGCCAACCAAACCAGGACAACGTGGAGACGATATCATGTGAGTTGCAGGGCATTTCACAGCCCAATATTACACAGAATTTTTTACAACCTAGTCTCCCACAAACACAAATTGATATGGGCACAAATAACGGCATTGTTTAAGGGTTTTGAGGGTAGCTAGTATAATTGATATGAATAGATCAATAAACTGCTTAAGAAATGATATAAAAGATACAAAAAATGATTTAAAAAATGATATATAATAGATACAAATGGTTCAATAAACTGCTTAAAAACCGAGTTAGAAAAAGAAAAATGGATAGCAATATGGATACTTCAACGATTAACATGGCGGGCTTAAGGACTGAAAATGAAGCGAAATGGGTAGGGACCTAAAAAGTCAAATAGATGGGCTGGAAGGCAAGGTAGACTATTACGTTCGGGACATGGAACAGATGAGAGAGGAGGTTGACGAGATAAAACTTGAGCAGGAAAACCTCCGGGAACAGGTGAAGGCGGCGGACCAGACAATGGTGCAGATTGAAGAAGGTACGAACAGGGCTATAAATAGCTTAGAAACAGCCATGAGATTAGAAATCAGCACCCAAGTTGAACAGGTTAAAGGGAATCTAAGCAATCAAATTGTGACTGTTGATCAAGCCCATCAACGCTCACTGAACCAGGCGACGCAGGGCATAAAAGACCTAAAGGAAAAAGTAACAAGCATTGAGGTGGGGCTTGGCAGAGTGATGCAAGGGGGAAATGGTGACACTAGAACAATTTCCAACAACACCACAATGCCATCTGGGGCCCCTGGGTTTTACATGCCCCTCTCCGAAATCCGTTTAGTTTGCGAAAATGTCATAAAATGTACCGGTAAGCTGAAAGTCAGCAATAAACACCCTAAGGTTTTTCTTTCCGAATTTAAAAAGTTGAAAGAAACCTATGCATGGAATGATCAACAATCAATAGAGGCTTTTTTATATTGTTTAGAGGGTACAATACGAGAATGGGCCCTAACGACAAGGGGGAAGGTAAACACATTTAGCGAACTGAGTAAGCTTTTTCTGGCCAAAGTGTGGAGTTCAGATGTGCAGGCAAAATTTATTGCCGACTGTCTGCACACTGAGTTTCTCAAAAATGAACCCTTGGCCGATCAGTTGCGAGGCCGCTGTGATTGGGCTTCCCAACTAGACCTCCGATCTGAAGAAGCCCATATCCTTCCCATCCTGGTGAAAAACCTACCACAAAACATCCAAGCACATCTCATTACACTGCCAATGGAGCTAAAACCCATTGTCGATGCGGTTGAGAAGTTAGAAAAGATGGGTGCCTGTTCTATTCCAACACCGCAACCACCCCGAGAAAACATTGCATTTAACCCCATAGGTGGTTATGGTAGAGGACGAGGCCACCCTTCCGGGAACTTCCGGAATGGCCCGTATCAATCCACCTCTCAAAATAACCCCAACAATGGTTCGCAGGGGAGGGGAGGTCCTGGTCGAGGGAATAGCCATCCCAACCGATGGAACAACCAACAGGGTTCTCGTGGGCCACACCGACCCTTTATAGCGGCCCTCACGTCCCATCCTGGAATCAATGAAACTCGTTTGTTTGGGGAGCAGGAGCCAGACCATTCTTTGTTGGGAAACTTCAATCCTTTGGTTACGGGACCCCACAACCAAAGTTAGTAAGGAAAAGGGGTCAAAAGCACTCGCACTGCTTACAGGCGGATCGTCAAAAAGGCGAGGAATCCCCAAGGGAGGTTAAAAAATTCAACCCGTCCGCCACCAATTGTCTATGGGTGGAAGTCACTTTTGGGTCCACTCATCAATTATCTGCTTTGATTGACACTGGAAGCGAAGTAACGCTGTTAAGCGAAAATACATTTTTAAAATTAGTAGCTGAAGGTGTCGATCACAGCATTATCAGAATTCAAGCGACCTTTTTGCATGGTGTGGCGGGTTGCAAGAGTAAAAAAATTTCCATAGCCGCATCCTTATCCTTCTGTCTCAATCAAATTGAGATAAGGTCGACCTTTTTGATAGTCCCTCAATTGAAGCTAGAGTGTTTGTTAGGCATCGACTGGTGCAGAGAAAACCTCGTAAAACTATCCTTTCAGTCCCATGCTGTAGCAATTGAGATAAAGGGTCAAAATTATAGTGTTCCCGAGGTCCCGGTCCATTTTCAAGAGTCCTTTGCGGTGGCCCTTTGTGAAACCAGGACAACGAGTCTATCCCAACAACTGCTGCCTCTGGAGGATGTGCCTGAGCCCGCATCCTCTCTAGAGAGGCGACAGTTAAATGAACTCTTAATTGAGTTCCAGGATATATTTTCCCCCGAGCCTGGGTGTATGAAGGGCTACCAACATGTAATTGAACTAACTGATGTAGTTCCTTTCAAGGCCAAAACCTACCCGATTCCCATGGCCCATAGAAAACCCCTAGAGGAACTGTTGGAAAAATATTTAAAATGGGGAGTAGTCGAAAGATCCAATTCAGAGTATGTAAGCCCGATTCGAACAGTCCTTAAAAAAGATAATACCATCCGAATGTGCTTGGACGCGAGAATGCTCAATGCTAGGATGAAGTCCATGCGCGAAATTCCTCCACCACCTGAAGAATTGTTATTATTATCACACCATCCAAAGGTACTGTCCTTAATTGACCTTACCCAATCTTATTGGCAAATTCCGCTGCACCCTGACTCCCGCCCATGTACTGCCTTTCTTTTCAATGGAAAAAGCTATCAGTTTGCTAGACTGCCTTTTGGCTTAAAAACGAGCGTAGCCTCGTTCAATCGTGCTATGGAGAGGTTACTGGGTACTAACACAAAGGCCTTCGCTGTCAATTATGTTGACGACATCTTGGTGACGTCAAATTCGGGAGTCGAACATTTCCAACACCTGAGAGTTTTATTTCAACGGTTTCGCGATTTTGGCATTACGGTTAATTTTACGAAGTCGGAATTCTTTAAAGGGGAAGTCAGATTCTTAGGTCATGTCTTATCGGTACATGGGGTTAGGCCCGATGAGGATAAAATGGCTATAATCCGTGACTGGCCCATTCCAACTAGCCGTAAACAATTAAAGTCTTGGTTAGGTTTGGTGTCCTATTACAGGCGCTATTTTGCACATTGTTCGGCGGTTTTGGACCCGCTACGAACAGCCGCTAATAGGGAGCGATGGGAGTGGAGCCCCATCCTCTCAGCCCAATTTGAAGCATGTAAACGTGAGTTCATGCGAAAAGTTTTTTTAGCCTTTCCTGACTATTCCCAACCCTTTATTATCTATGTAGATGCAAGTTTTAGGGGGCTGGGTGCCGCTTTAGTACAGCGAGACCCTGCAAATGGTGAAAGGGTAATTTCCTTTGCCAGTCGCTGTCTGTTGTCATACGAAAGGTCTAACACTGCTACGGAACTTGAGTTATTGGGGGTTGTGTGGGCTTTACAACGCTTCAGAACTATTGTATTAGGGTACCCTATAATAGTGAGAACTGACCATCGGGCATTGGAAACGCTGTCCCAGTCTGTGCTGGTGCACAATGCCAAACTTTCTCGGTGGTCCGAGTTTATTCAAGGGTTTAATCTCACAGTAGAATATATTCCTGCCAGTCAAAATTTAGTGGCTGACACACTCAGCCGATTGGCCGGCTTGAATAATTCCTATTCTCCCTCTAAAGAAATTTTGGTTGCCACCGCTTTAATAGAAAAGCCTTTAACTAAGGACCTTCAGCCCTTATTTAAAAAAATTATATCCGCCCAGCTCAGTGACAAATTCACAAGAAAAATAATAGATTTGTGTGGTGCCAATAGCACTTCTAAGCAATTCTTTACACAGAATTATATTCTCTTTATCAAGGGTAATCAATTCAGTCCAAACGCTAAACTAGTTGTTCCACCTTCTCTGTGGGTAGAAATCACTGAAGAATATCATGTTTACTATGGTCATTTTGGTGTATCGAAAACCCTCTGGTTTTTACAGCGTGACTTCTATTGGAGGGGTATGGCCCGGGTGGTTCGGAGGATTGTTAAATCTTGTTTACTCTGCCAAAAATCTAAATTTCCTCCATCTTATCAATCAGAAGGTTCATTTCATGTGACTGCTACTCATCCTTATGAAATGATCAGTCTTGATATCTATGGAAATCTGCCACGTGCTCGTCTGGGGTATCGTTATATCTATGTCTTTGTGGATGTATTTTCAAAATATGTCTGGTTAATTCCTGCCAAGCAAATAACAGCTCTGGCCTCTATTAGGGCGTTCGAAACCTTTTTGTCCTTGGGAAAGAAGCCAAAAACACTTCTAACTGATCGCGGAACTCAGTTCACCTCTAAGAAATTTCATGATTTCATTGGTGAAATGGGTACTGAATTGCGATTTGTTGCAATCCGCAATCAACAGGCCAACCCGGCTGAGCGTACCATGAAAGAGTTAAACCGGCTTTTTCGTGCTTATGTGCACCATAACCATCCATCATGGTATGAAAATCTCTCTACCATTCAACGACTATTGAACTTTGCCCCAAACTCTACAGTTAACTTATCTCCGGCTAATTTAATAGGCATAGGACTCCCTCAACCCCGAGTATGTGACCTCCTCGATCAGACGCGTGAGCCTGGTCAAGTAAATTTCAAATTTAATGAAAATCCACCTTTGTTACCACTTAACAAGAGTGACTTGAAGGTCATGCGGGAGCTGGCATTGGGTCGGGTATTTCGAAAAAATGAGAAAATTGACCGCAAAAGAGAAAAAGAACTCTTTGCGACCCCCTCAAACTAGGTGATTTAGTTTTAGCTCGCACCAATCGATTATCATCATTAATTGACAAAGTTTGTCAAAAGTTCTTCCTACTGTATGACGGCCCGTTCCGAGTGGCTGAAATCCGCCCCGGGGGTACGTATGTATTGCAGACCACCCGTGGTAAACAGCAGGGTGTCTACAATATCCGTTTATTAAAACGATTCTACCCTCGCCCAGAGCAGTAACCTCAAAGAAGGTTACAAACCACACGCTAATTCAGTGTGGGGGCTTGCTCTAATGAATTCTATATTTTCTTCTTTTTCCCCCCCTCTTTTTTTAAAAAAATCCCACTATTTTTCATTATTTGTAAAATTTGTAAATAATTTTGTTTATTTTATATTTTTTTATTCTCTTATACTTTAGAGGTAATTCAATAGTCGGTCTGTCTCTTAATAAATTTTGTTAAAATTTAACTAAGTCCGTTTTTGTTTAAAATTAGGAAATTCTAAAAATTTTCTTTTCTATAAAGAAAAATCTTTAATATAATTAAGATTTAAAAAGTCAGTCTGTCTCTTTCTAAAGAAAAATAAAATTCGAATAAATATTTCTTTGTCTGTCAAATTGATGAATTGTGTTATAATTTCATCAAGTAATTTTTTGTATGTAATATTGAGATTCTAAAAAATTCATTCTATTAAGAAAAATCCTTAATATAATTAAGATTTCAAAAGTCCGTATTTTTCTTCCTAAAGGAAAATACATTTCAAGTAATTGTCTCTTTAACCTTCAAAAATAATTTTTTTAAGTTTTCTTAGTTGGAAAATTTAAAATAATATTATAATCTTCACTATAATATTTTGAAATTCTATAAAGTCTTGGATAATTCCAAAAATTTCAATATAATAATGAATCTAATCCTTATCAGTAATAGATAATTTTCATTAATTAGTCATAAAGAGATAAGCCTAATCCTTGAATAATTAAAGTTTCAAGTTAAAAGAACAATTGAATTGGTTCTAATGTAAATTTATAATTAGTTAATTTCATTTTACTTACAAATAATTATAATTGTATTTTGTTGACAATCTGTCAGTCTGTCCACAAAAATTGAATTATCTCATGTTATCCATTATTGCTAATAATTTCAAGTAAATTGCATAGGAATTATTAAGCCTATATTTTTTCGATAGATATTCTTCCGAACATAAGTTTTTTTATGGAAAATTGTTAATTTCCAACCAAGTGTGTTAATGCACCAGAAAATCCCTAAATTGAATATTGGTTTCTAGAATCGTATAGGATTTCTCTCTGAAAAAGTAATCTCTATCTTGTCTGGTTCGTGCTCGTGCCCTCCGTTCACAGATGTCTGTTCGAGGTCATGTTTATTTGGTCGGTCTTTGTATCCTGGTTTATCTAAAAATGTTTTCCGCTCATTTTCTAACTCACGTTAAACCTGGGTAATTTTCCAATGGAGAATAATTCTTAATCTATTCTACGCTTGGTATGGGTGCTGTTTATTCAAACTAGTCACGGTTTACCGACGACAAAACTTAGCCAGTCCAGTGTGGGTATTCTGCAAGCAAATTCGCAGGCTGATTGGCCATCCGACGGGGTTGTAGCCTTGAGTCGCCTGAAGGCAAGCGGGCAAAGTCCCATGGAGTAAAATAATCCTATAGATAATACTCTGCACTTTATCAAAATGTTTTCATTTCTATATTTACTTTATTAATAAATTGCCGAAGCAAAATTTCTTCAATTCTGAAAACAGATATCAAATAATATAAAATATATTTGTTTATTTACTATGGGGACCACTAGTATATTTTATACTAGTAAAATTTTTTTATTTACATCGAAGTTCACTATATCCAAAGGTACCATAATATTGTTCCGTAGTAAGGCTGTGTGAACTACTGAACAGAAGTATTTACTGTTAGTAAACAAACCAAAGGTGTGTTAATCGAATGATTAGGTTCATTCATTTGTTTTATATGAAGATTGCCCATCTAATTTTTGTTGGACAATTCTTTAATAAAGTCTGAATTCAATTATCTAAAAATAAAGGGTCGAATCCCGTTAGGGACATTTTTTATTTAATTGTTTACAATTGGAGTTTAAAACGATAATGGTTAGATATCCGCCTTTAGCCAATTATTCTATTAGTAATCAATATTAAATTTCTATAGTTCAACAATCTTTTTATGGATGTTAAAATATTTCAAAACATTTAGTTTTGATTAAAGAAATCTCCTTACAAGAGTTTATTTGAGAATTCCTATTGCATCTTTTTGTAACTACAAATTATTTTATAATTAAATGATCCAATGCGTCCACCTTAAATACATTATTCTATTAATAACAAATGCAATCTACAACAGCCTAGTCTAGCTAATTTCGTGAATTTCCTAGTATATAGGAGCATTTATGATAGTAAATAACTTCCCGCTCATTATTCTATGTTAATATAGGCAGTTTTGATATATTCCCAAACAAGTCCAATTTGTTTATTGAATGCATAACAAGTAAAGGTCAGCATAGTTGCCTTCCAAGCAGTTGGTACGGGTTCATATCCCGCCAAAATGAGATGCATTTGTCAACAAACATTCTTGTAATCCTTTTTCGATATCAGTCTATTTTATTGAAAGTCTCTTTCAAAAATCTTTTTGTATAACTACATTTAGACATTAGTTCCAAAGGAACAAGTAAACTAAGGGTTAATAGTCATATCAAATAATTTAAATCCTGTGGCCTGTTAACTGTGAATAAAAGATCTGTGTTGGGAAGTGAAATGTTTTGCAGCCTCACGAAGGTTCTCTAAACTTTATAAGGCTCTATAATCTGAGAGCCATGGTTGTGTTGTTTATTATTTTTGATCAATCAAAGAATTCAAGGACGGATGGTCGCTATTAATTACGCGTATTTTAATTCTTTAATTTAATGATTATTTTGATTAAATATTTTTACATTAATTTTTCACTAATTTTTTTATAATTTTTATTTTATTAATCGCAAAAAGAAAGAGCAAAAGTGAGATAATGTGTTGAGGTTGCTGGTTATTGGCGAGTTGATGTTGTGGAAGCGGGCGGTCTAAATTCTGCCATGCTTTAATGGTTTAATATTGTAAGTTGAGTATAATTGTTTTTTTATAAATATTTAATTTTTTTGTTTTCAGTCAAGGTCATTAATGGTCCAGTTTAAAGAATGTAGAGCACTGTTGAGTGTTCATCCTGCGTGATTTTTGGAGTGGAACTGGAATTTGAAGCCAGTTTAAAAGGACGTTCCGCTATGGTCGTGGGTCATTGGCGTGTGTGTGGGACCGGAGATTCGTTGTTGTCAATTCCCCCCCCCCCTTTTTTTCTGTGTGGAAGATGGAGAAAAGAGGCCTAAGAGCCTAGTTATTGGCGGCTAAGTCCGCAGGGCATAGACCCTATTGAGTGTAGTGAAGAAGGCCTAAGAGCCTAGTTATTGGCGGCTAAGTCCGCAGGGCATAGACCCTATTGAGGAATGAGCTGACTGCAATCCCACCGGGACGAGTTCTGGAGAAATGGGAGGCGGGCCATTCACTCTGAGCAGTGGAGGAGGCTTTAAAGCCTCGTAAATTATATTAAATTTTGTGCCCAGTTGGAGGCGTTGTGGTTGGCCACCCCGACAGCTGTATCCAGCTGTCTAGCATCCACTCTGGTTCTGATTTGGCAGCGGCTCGTTTTGAGGACATGCTAGTGTCCGCCCTGTAGGCTTCAGAGACCACAGGGTAGGGCTGTGCGCTCTTAACAGCCATCCCGAATTCCCTTTTAGTTTGACAATGAATCTTTGCTCCCACGTCTTGGCCGTGGCGGGCGCTCGTTGTGGTGCGTCTGGCCCATACTGGTGGATCTGGAAAGTTCCGTTCCGATTTGAAACCAGTCATGTCCATTCAACACCTATACATTCATTGTTTTTTTATTTTTATTTTAACGTAGCTTCAGTACAGTAGATTTTCTTATGTGTCAATATTATTCCATGAAAGGAGGCATTTGAATGCTGTCTGAAGGCTGACTAAAGCATTAAAATTGTCGCTACTTAATTCTGTGAGTGGCTCCAGTTTTAATGTTTCCGGCCGGGGGGATGTAATGAAATAAGCACCCCTTGGCCCATATATTCATAATCGGCATACAGCTTGCCAGGTTTGTTTTATTGTTTCATTTAGTAGGTGCAGTTGGCAGCCTGTCATTGCTCCCCGCCCCGTTGCTATCATGAGTTGCGCGTGGAAGGAGATCTCGACTGGCGGAGTCAGTCAGCCGGAGGCACGCTAGCGGACACAAACTCTATGACTCAGCTCATGCACGCTGTCCACCATTATTGTTCACTTTCTTTGTTTAATTAAACTTATATTAAATTCAGTAACTTTACACACACACAGTTTCCATTTGTTTCAATCGCTGTATTCATTGTCTTTCTTTGTATATATATTATTATTCTATTAATACACATTGTACCAAATGCTTATTCTTCTTTGTTTAAATTAAAATCTTTTCATTGTCTTTCTTTGCTGATATATAATTATTCTCCTAACACACATTGTACCAAATGCTTATTCTTTTTACATAAATTAAAAATCTTTTCTATCAAAAACTTCAATCTTTTAATTCCAGAGTGCTAAAAATACCATTACACAATTAAATCCTAAGTGGGCCTCACCCAGATTTAACTTAAGTAGGTTAAATCCTTACAATATTGTTTATAAAATTGGAGTAATTTTTGGAGACGGACTGATAAGTGAATTAAGTGGATATTGATGAGGCAGTCAAAAAAAGAAGAAGATAATTTACACTATCTTTTTATTCATAAAACCGACGCGTTTCGGAGGCTATTCCCTCCTTCTTCAGGGTTTTTGAAAAGTCAGTGAAGGAAATCCAATGCGGCATTCCCCTCTGTCTCCTCTTTCAGTGGCAGTAACAATAATATCTTGTATTTCATTCTCAGCAGAATTATAATGTAATTATACTATTATTGTTACTGCCACTGAGAGACAGAAGAATGCTCGCTCACTATTTTCAAGAGCCTGAAGAGGAGGAGCCAGCCTCCGGGAGTATCCGGTTTTATGAATAAAAAAGACTTAGTGTAAATTATCTTCTTCTTTTTTGGACTGCCTCATCAATATCCACTTAATTGTTTATAAAGTTTGAAATAGTTTTCGGAGACGGTATTGATATTGATATTGCAGGATTTGGATGAGACAGTCCAGATTTAAATAAGAGAAATTATAATTAGTAGAGATTGTGGTGTTGGTGCAAGGTGAAACATCTTTAATAAAATAAGTAAATAAATACATATATTTAATATTAATTTACTATGAGTTAAGGATTCTTGGTCACTTGTTTTTTACATTAAATTAAAAAATTAAAAGATGTAAAATTTTTCTTTTTCAATATATTATATTTCGGAATGTCAACCCATCTTCAGGAAGTACAGAAAATAACCAATTCAACTTATTGAATAACAGGTTATATATATGTTTATTGAACAGTGGGAATGAATATTTGCTTAAACTATTTCGATTAAAAAAAATTGAGCGAAACCATGGCATTTTGCTCTACAAAAAGCTCAAATAAGTGAACATCAGAAAAAATTATATTTTTCGAGATAATTGTACATCTCAAAATATCTGTTAGTTAGTTAGTTAGTTAGTTAGTTAGTTAGTTAGTCTGTGCGTTACCAAATTTATGGACGAGCTAGCTCAAAAACTAGTGTGAATATCGAAACCAAATTTCACACGTAGTTTTGGTCGTTGAAATTAAGAGCTGATTAGATTTTGGTGGATATCAACCCAAAATTACGGGGGGTCGAGGGGGGGGGTTAAAAATTAAAAATCTAGGTCGTTTGAGCAAATTCAACCAAATTTTGTATACATAATCAGTGGCCCTCTAAAAATGGAAAAACTAACCACCCAAAATGGGGGGGAGTCAAAAATGAAAATCTTGACCATTTGCAAACTCAACCAAGTTTTATATACATAATCGAGTGGGTCCCCAGAAGTTTAGAAATGCAAAAA
Organism: Forficula auricularia; assembly: GCA_024734495.1. Taxonomy (NCBI): domain Eukaryota; kingdom Metazoa; phylum Arthropoda; class Insecta; order Dermaptera; family Forficulidae; genus Forficula; species Forficula auricularia. The sequence goes on from JALMQS010000070.1 coordinate 11,206,710, forward strand.
CTAACCGCCTAAATGGGGGGGGGGGGGGGTCAAAAAATGAAAATCTTGGCCATTTACCAAACTCAACCAAATTTTGTATACATAATCAGTGGCTCCCCAGAAGTTTAAAAATGGAAAAACTAACCGCCTAAATGGGGGGGGGGGGGGGGGGGGTCAAAAAATGAAAATCTTGGCCATTTACCAAACTCAACCCAAATTTTGTATACATAAACAGTGGGCCCCCAGAAGTCTAAAAATGCAAAAACTAACCGCCAAAAAGGGGGGGGGGTTCAAAAAATGAAAATCTTTGCCATTTATCAAACTCAACCAAATTTTGTATACATAAACAGTGGGCCCCCAGAAGTCTAAAAATGGAAAAACTAACCGCCCAAAATGGGTGGAGGGGGTGGAGAGCTCAAAAAATGAAAGTCTTGGCCATTTACCAAACTCAACCAAATTTTGTATACAATCCAGTGTGCCCCTAGGAGTTTAAAAATGCATAAACTAACCTCCCCTACATGATTATAAATAATTTTATTAAATATTAATGTAAGTGAGGGTGGATTTATTATGGTAAATTCAAGTGGATGGCCACATCAGAACACGTCAGCTTATTTTTTTATTTTTTGTTTAATTGATTTTGAGAGCCCTGTTTTACCGCTTAGGGCCACTTGACGTGAACCGCCATTGGGCGGAGTGCTGGTGACTTTTCAAATAGGGGATGCTCTCTAAAAAAGTACCCTTGGTTTTTTTAAATTTTATTTTATTCTTCGCTTTTTTTTTGTAAATTCCATCAAAACGGCATTATATAATTTTTCGTTATTTTTCAAATTAAACATTGGTTCTTTTATGATACGATATGAAAATACTGTAAATATTTTGAAATTATAGGGATGCGCCGCATGGACCGCACGCCAGTGGTAAATACATATATTCATGGACATATAAATTCTTTTGTACTTTTAAAAACCAACATAAAAACATAATTTAAATCGTGTTGATTTTTTTGTAAACCATAAATAAATATTGTTCCTTTTAAACATTTGACTACCCGCGCTTTAACACGAGAAGACTTTAAAGAGGGCAGCACTTTATGGGAACGCCTGAATTTAGACAACCATATTTGACTAGTAGTACAGATTTGGTATCTTCAGGCTTAGATTAAGTCAATTTTTATTCATTTACTTGTGAATTCATCTTTCTCCAGAAAAATCCTTCTGACTTGCACCGCTTTCAAAATAAACGGTCCATTAGTTAATACAAAATATACACATACGAATAGATAATTATAAAATAAGTAAGTAAATTTATTTTTTTAAACAAAATTTTGTTTATTTGCAAATTTTAAAAATTACATAATTTTTATTATTATTACAATTTGAACATCGGCTCAACAATCTCTACCCATGTCCATATTTACAAGAAAGTTATTTTATTATTTCAAATCTTATCTTATATTATTAAATGAGCAATTCTTGTATATAAATATATATAGAGAATCGGGTTCTCAAAAACGTCTCTAACAACTCTAACGATTTCGTGTATAAATTTCAATCCGATTGAAATAAAGGAAGAAGGTGTAAATTAGTCATGTCGCAAAATAAATATTTTAATCGTTCATATCTCATCTTCAGTAAGTAGTGTTTCGACTGAAACCACTTGACACATTTCAATGATTTCATAAACTCATTAGAATACACGACGTTTCGAAACATATTTCTTGAATCGTTTTCAAGTGTAGGTTAAAGTCTTAAGATAGATGACTTAAGTTTTCAATTTTGAATACTATTTATATAAAAGTCCCGTGTAAAAAGTTTAAATAATTGTAACTTAGAGCCAGAGTTGCAATCGTGCCTCGACAGGAGGGAGAACTCGTTTCTAGGGCCATGGAAAAATTTCGATTTCGACTAAAACCACGGATTAGGCGGTTTTCCGGATGAGAAAAATCGATCAGTCTTATCATCGGATAACTTTAATTTGATAGAATTCTTCTTAGTTAAAATAATTACTGATGCATTGATAAAAATACTTGAGTAGTTTCGCTTCAGATATAGAGTAAAACGAATTTATTTTTGGAGAGTTTTTTTCGGGTTGACTAACCCATCTTCAGGAGCAACAGAAAGTAACTGAGTTACCTGAAGATGGGTTAGTCACCCGAAATATATATATCGAGATTAAAGACTCTCCAAAAATAAATTCGTTTTATTTTTATATCTTAATGTGAAACCTAACAAGTATTTTTTATCCAATAATTTTAAAAATGTTTCACCAAGTACCAACACCAAATTCCTTAAAAACTATTAATTACTGACAGGTGGGTGTGTCAATAAAACCTAATAATTTAATTTTGTCAATTTTCCTTGGTTAACTAATTGTTTTTGTTTTTAATTTAAAACCCACTAATATTTCATTACAAATATTATTATAAAGATTAGAATTTTTAGTGAAATCACAATCTTGAATTAATTAAAATTAATTATTATTTTGATTATTTATGTCCATCGATTAAATTATTAAAGTTGTTATAGAGAAATAAAGACTATATCTTTTATGCAGGTAATTTATTTTATTTTATTATCTTAGTAAACATATCAAGAAAAAATTTTCAATCTGATTGATGTTAATGACTTGCCTTGATATGTTTACTAAGAAAGAATAATTATAAAAATGACAAATATGCATGGAAGTTAACAATTTGAGCTCCTGAAGAAGTCAACAAAGTTGACGAAACGTTGGCAATAAAATATAAATTATCTGCATAAAAGATATAGTCCTTATTTCCCTATAACAACTTTAATAATTAATATGTGACTTCATTAAAATTTCAAATTCTAATAAAATCACAAAAATAAAAGCTTCAACAGCTTTATTACTAATATTATATAATTATTAAAATTAGGAAATTTAATTAACTAGAAGTATTTCTTATTGTTAAAGGATAAATAAATTGAATTGCTTCTTTCCAGTAATTTATTTTATTATTCAAATGGTTAATCCAAATATTTCGAGAGCGCTTTCGGCATCTCTTCCTCAGTGGAAACTGTGAGACCACACAATAGGCAAGTCAGTGAGTTATTATTAATTACAGATGTCAAAGGTACTCACCTACTCCCCCACCAATGTGCCGACCACATCAGTTTGTACAGAACATTGATAAAAGCTTGATTAAACAATACACACACATGTATATATATGATATATATATATACATATACATGTATATATATACATATACATATACATATACATGTATATATATACATATACAAATTCAAAATGAAATAACATGTGTTCTATTTTTGTATTGTTTTTGTATATGTATTTCCAGAAATTCTTACAAATCCTAAGCTCTTTAGAGAGAGAGTTAAGACTTGAATAACTTCTACGAGTATATACAATTATTTACATCTATTGTCATATTCACAAGTAGTATTTCTATTGAATACAGAGTGGTAGAACTCAGTGGTAAATTGTGGAAAAGGCAGCCCAAGAATAATAAAGCCACAAATTCCGAATAAAATATTTTTTTAGAATGTCATTTTCATCCTCTTAAAAAACCAGACCTTCCCTCCTACTTTAGGGCTTAAAAAATCCAAAGAAGGAACTTTTCTGTGCATATTAATATATTATTTTTAAAGTTAATTTAATATTATTTAGAAACAAATCAAAGATTTTAGTATAAATATTTTTACATTGCACATCAGAGGGTTTCGTCCCCTTGGGAATCGAACCCAAGCGCTAACTAAGCTTGCCGGGCTGTTAGCCAAACCCTTAAGACAAATCTCTCTCCGATATGCAACATATATAATAAATAATTTGTTTCCTAAATAATATTAAATTCACTTTTCAATATTATAAAATTGGGTTGATTTTTGAAAAAAATCCATCTTTTTTCAAAAAAAGAAACTCAAAAAAGATGCTTAAATCTTTACATTAATCATTTAAATATTATTTTTAATTTTTAATTTTGAGAGTGTAAAAACGTTGGAAAAAAATAAATAAATTACCGAGCCACGCTCCAATCTCCAGGTACTAAATATACCTATAAACCAGGGAATCGAGCGATCTGGATAGGACTAGATCAAGTAAACACGCTTCGAAGCCTAGATCTTTGTTACCCAGCCAAGAACAACTACAACACGTGTTGGTTAAATTAATTAATCCACTTTCTGTCTTTGTATTATTAAGCTCAAAAGCGATTAATCTGAGAAAAGCCTTTTAATATCTCTCTTTCTCTAATTTCATTTTAACTGAAATGAGAAAAGGGGCTTAATAATAATAAAGTTGTAAAGATATAGAGAGAAAGAAGGAAAAGAGACAGCCAGTAGTTGATCTTGTTTTGTACACAAGACAATATAAGACAAAATACATTCATTTAATATTAAAAAATTGATTTCCCATCTGTTTTTGTTCTTGCTTGTTATTCAAGTCTTAATCTCTCTCTCTAAAGAGCTTAGGATTTGTAAGAATTTCTGGAAATACATATACAAAAACAATACAAAAATAGAACACTCTGTACATTGTATAAGACAAAACAAACCAGAGAGAGTGGTGGTTTCTAAATCCATCCAATGGTGTAACGCAACCCACACCTATTCATATTTTGCTTTTACTTATTTTAAATACTTTCCTAAATCCTATAAAACAAAACTCATTTATTTTGCGAAATCTCTGCTTCTTTCTTGCTTTATTTTAATATCTTTTCATAGAAGCAGGTATATACCCTGTAGCGAATTTAGCACTTCCAGGCTCCCTCTTTAAATATTATCACTATGCATACACCCTACAGTGTGCATTCAACGCGAATGTTTTTTACTCTGGTAGGCGTTGCTATTGGTATCTGTCCGTTGGTAAACAGCGCTGACTAGTGGTCAAAATAAAAACTAACATAATCGGGTCATATTTATTTTCATTGTATGAAGAAAATTATTAAAAAAACAAAAAAACAAACAAACAAGGTAGATTATTAGTTTTATGCAGGTTACCCGTTTGTATTAGTTATATTTTTGTCCACGAGAAGTTGCGCGTAGTGCCAAGAACCACTTACCAACACCCAGACAACACACAATGTATGAAAGACGTACCATACACGTTTTCTGCATAGGCAGATGTCTTTCTTACAAAAATAATAGAATGTACGAAAGACCTCCTTTTACGTATTTCGTACGTGTTTTAGATGTAACCCAAAGTACGTTATTTGAACGTCATTTTGTCTTTTGGACATATCTGAACGTATTTTGGAGGTACGTCAAAAGACATAGTTTGAATGATCATTCAAAGTCGTCTTTCTGCGTATTGGCACATTGCTGAATGAATTTTGGGGATAACTTAAAAGATATACTTTGGACGTTCGTTCGAAAATGTTTTTCTTCACTTTTTGAATTAATTTACAACATGGACACCTCGCTTTTTGAATAATAAGGCTGTAATTACGAGTATATATAGAATCGGTATTTCGAAAACGGCTTAGAGTGTTTTAAGATCGAGAAATCCATCTGTCAGGTTCTCATCTTCGGATAACTTTAATTTGTTTGTTATTTTTATTAATTTAAATAAGTATTTAATGGTCAAAGGAATGCTAGTTTGCGTTCTTAAAAGTTTTCTTTGCTCTTTTGCGCTAGGGGCTTGTTTCTTACACAGAAACATTGCGCTGGGCTAGGTCATTTTTCTCAAAGATCTTGGTTTGCAATTAATTGTTTTTGAAAAATGAATCCACCCCTAAAATAGGATGTTTTGATTATCCAGAGGAAAATTTAATAATCAAGTTTACTCAATGTGGATTTCCTCTTAGCGGTTTCACTCATAGTATATCTGTATAAATATATTTATTAAAAAAAAATTTGGGGTGAGGGGGGGCTTATTTTTGGAGTTTCAAGTTTTTAGGGTTCTTGAGACGAAACTAGCGAGCGCTAGGGGATTGTTTCTTACAAAGGAAGTTGTGTATGACCCCTGAATTTACAACTAACACCTTAATTACTCCAAGCTAATAGCGCAGTTCGTCAGGGTTCGGACATTTCTAATTCTTGTTCATTGTTTAACCGACCTTGACACTTAACTACCATTGCTAACTAACCTTGCAATAGTAACAGCCGCAATTTAGATCTAAAGTACCCTTAGGGATATCACATAATGTTGTTAATTTTAATGGAGGTGAAACATGTTAGGGCATTTGAATCTTTCTGGCATTTTCTTTCGATCACCGTGGGGGGGGGGGGGGGGCAGTATATAAAATTTTGTGAATTAAGTATTAATTTTAGACATATATATTTTAATACAAAAGAGGAAAAAAGATACATTGTATATCTAAAAAAATGGGATAAAACCAATATTGTTTCTCTTAAAACAGTTTAAACAAATCAGACCCCTCAGCCACAAACATTTCGGATTTTATTCAGTGTATAAAAATTTCAGAAAAAACTTTGGCCACTTTCTGATTTTTAAAGAACATACTTTTTAAGATTGCGCTTATAAAAAATAAAACCTAACCTATTGTATTAAAATTTTAATCGAATTATTATTTTGTGGAGGGCCGAATATTTTTTTTTTATAGAGTATGCGGTATACATTTAAGGATGTCTTTAAGTAGAATTAAGTTTGATTTTTTAAATATTATTATGATTTAAAATAACCCTGTGAGAGAGTCCGAGCACATTAACTAATTTTTAGGTGATATTTGTACCAGCTCAATTTTATTCAATTACTTGAAGTAAAATTCTCAAAAATATTCCACAAATTCGCTAATTCTTTTCTTATCAACAACGAAGTACCTGGAGAACCAATCTTCGCTCGGTAATGTGTTTTTTATTTAATCAACCACTTGTTTTATTCTGATTCAAACACCTGTTTATAATTAGTTTAATTAAAAAACCTATCAAAATATTTTTTTCTCAAAAGTGAGACCTGGAATTAAGTCGATTGTTCCATCTCTTCAGCAATGGTTACTAATAATAATCGAAAAGTTAAAAATGCAATACAAATTGATTAATCCTCAAGTATTAGATGAGAATCGATGGCTATTTTAGATTTTAAGACGATTCCTAAATGTCTTCAGCAATGGTTACCAATAATAATCGAAATGTTAAAAATACAATAGCAATTCAATTCAATTTATTCGGAATTATATTAGTTTTACTTTATCTTTGGTCAGGCTTTCCATCAATTCAGCATTATTTTTACCACTCCATCTACAATACCTTGTCCTATGGTCAAGTATTGTAATCGTGCATGAAAAAGGTGGTTTTTTCCTTCTTTTTTTTTTTTTGAAATATCTCAAAAACGGCTGAAACTATTTTGATTAAAAAAATTGAGCGAAACCATGGCATTTCGATCTACAAAAAAGCTCTAATAAGTGAACATCGAAAAAATTATATTTTTTGAGATAATAATTGTTTTGTCAAAATGTCTGTTACTCTGGTTGGGTGTCCGTTAGTCTGTGCGTTACCAAATTTTTGTTGACGAGCTAGCTCAAAAACTAGTTTGAATATCGAAACCAAATTTCACACGTAGTTTTGGTCCATTGAGATTAAGAGCTGATTAGATTTTGGTGCATATCGACCCAAAATTAAGGAGGGTGGAGGGGTTAAAAATTAAAATCTTGGCCATTTGAGCAAACTCAACCAAATGTTGTATACATAATCAGTGGACCCACAGAAGTCTAATAATGCAAAAACTAACAGCCCAAAATGGGGGGGGGGGGGTAAGGTCAAAAAATGAAAATCTTGGCCATTTACCAAGCACAACCAAATTTTGTATACATAATCAGTGGGACGCCAGAAGTATAAAAATTAAAAACTAACCCCCCTACATGATTATAAATAATTTTAGGGGCCAGGTTGTAGGGTTAAGTCAAGTGGATGGCCACATCAGAACACGTCAGCTTATTTCTTTTTAATTAAATAACACTTTATTGAACAAGCTATCTAATTAAATAAATTTCCTAATTTTAATAAAGAATTATTAGTGGGATATAAAATTAAAAAAACAATTAATTTTTAAAAGGAAATTGAAACAACCACCTGTGAATAATTATTTCAATTAACAAAATACCTATCAAATTAAAGTTACCCGAAGATGAGACCACGACAGATCGAAATGTCAATTCACCCTAACCCGTGAATTTCATCGAAATCGTAGCCGTTTTCGAGAAACCGACTCTATTGTATATACAAGAATTGCTCGTTTAATCTAATAAAATAAGATAAGATAAGAACAAATTAAATATCTTAACTATTTTGGAAGATATAACTATTTAATTCGAGGAATATCAACATTTTAATATTTTCCCCCTTGACTTGCAAAATGACCTCGACTTTATTTTTGTTGGCATCATCAACATCATCATCTTTCATCGAATCTACCATATGTGTGACAGAAGAGTTAACGATTAAGCGTTTTAAATATCCCCGGAAATTGTTTTTTGACCTGGATAGTAAAACACACCCACACAAATACGAGGATGTTTCTAATAACCATTTCCGAATTCTTTTCAGATAATTTTTTTTTTTTTATTTATTTTTGGTACATTTGTAAGATTTATTTTCGTCGGCGCTAACCCTGCCTGCCTCTCTGGTTTAATACAAAAATATATCGACGGTAGAGATTCGGCACTTTTCAAAACCACTTATCATTTCTATGCGACAGACCCAAGTTTCCGAGGTAAAGAACGCAAAGAGCGTAGAGTTCTTCCTTTTTGGCAATTGGCCGAATGGGATTGGTAGGGTCGAAAGGGGCGGAATTACGCCTGAGGGAAGAAAGAAATTATCCCAAGACACTTTTAATTGAAAATCTCTCAATTTCATTAGCGATGTTGCCAATTCTTCTCCTCCTATATTTCACTTATGTATGTTTCTTGTGTGTGTGTGAACGAAATTGTTACGAAAAGAATCTCGTAAAATTAATAAATCACCTACTATGTCTTCCTCCTTCATGAAAAAAACACCTTAAATCTTTGCGCCTCTCTGTTCTTGGCAATTAAAAATACTATAATAATTATATTGTACTTTATCTTACTTGTTGTCTACTGGGTGTTTTAAATTTGAATGAAGAGTGTTATCAAATAGAATAGAATAGAATAGAATATTTATTTGCAAAAAAATAAGTAAATACATTGTAGGTATATGTAAAAAAAATTTAAACTAATTAAAGACAATCAAATAAATCAAATTTAACAATTATTGCAACACCCCCTCATTAAGCAAAGCTTGTGTGGAGGGGTGGTAATGATTTGCTTTGATTTCAAGTAATGTTAGTTTATTTTATTTTATTTTATTTTTTTATTTATTTTATTTATTTTTTCATTCATAATTCTTACAATTTAACTTTACACAATGCTCTGAGGCAGTTTGCCTCATATGAGCCGTAGAAAAGAATAATTAAGATGAAACAAAGAGGAGAAAAATAAAAACAAGTGTGTGCGAAAAAGAAAGCTCCAGCGAAAGGAAGGTGAGAGAGCCAGCAGGGGGGAAAAAATACACCATAAAAGAGAGACGCCAAAAAAGAGACGCTCACTCCCGAAACACGCCCCCGCGAATACATGCCAAGAGACCACGATTTTAGTAGAAATATTACAAATATCTTCATCAAGTGATAGTGTAAAATTGGTAATAGCGAGTTTTATCGTGTGTAAAAAAATTTGGTGTACCTGGAAGACCAAATTTCGCTCGGTACTTTTCTTCTTTATAATTAATGTTAATTTAATCAACAGCTTATTTTGTTTTGATTCAACTCCACAAAAAATGATAGAGATAAGCAGTTTTCGTTGAAAAGATTTTGTCTTGCCGAAAGAAGCAGAGATGATTCATAATGAGGTTGTCCTCTGCTTGATGCAAATACACATTAACAATCAGCAATAAAATCTTTTTTTATGACCGAAATAACAGATAACATATTTCTAATTAAAAGACTGATGATGAAGGTCAAAGCTTCGAAAATTTAGTCTCAAATAAATAAATTTTATATATAAATATACCGGGTGAGTTTTTTTATCTTGAGACAGTCTTATAATTCAAAAGCAGTGCATTATATGAAAAAAGGTTTCAAATAAAAGTTTATTTATATCAGGGGGGAAATTAATCTACGCTATTGTTTGTCGACCTAGAACAGGCTTTCATGGGTATTTCGAGGTCAACTTCTGTTTTTTAAATGGAAACCTATATGTTTCTGTGCATATTCTGAATCTACAAAAAAAATTGAACAACTTTTATTAAAACTATTTTTTTATACGACATCAAATAATAAAAAATATTAAATCAATTAGATCTAAAAAAAATTCTAATAATTATTTTTAACAATCATTCAACTTAATTATCAAATAATAATGATCAAATATTTAATTATTAAATAAATAATTTAATAATAATTAATAATTTAATTATTTTTACCACTCTGTTCTGAGAAATTCCAGAGTGTATCGGAAGTCTTCTGAATGAATTTTAGTTCCAATTTCGTTATTTTGGCCTTTTTAAGTTTCTTCATAGCCTTTACATTTCTTGTTTTTTTTTTTTTTTAACAAATTTACAACACGATGAAATCAAGCTTTTGAGGGTGTATTCCTATCAGGAAAACGCTCGGCATCCATTTCAATGGCAACCCCTAACACTTCCTCCACATTCACCATAAATTAAGACCATTTCAATTCTGTTTTCAACAAAAAATGCTCCATTTTTATTATGGTAATACAATATAACTATCTACTGGATTGACACGAGAAAGAAACTTTTTTAAACTCAAGACTTAAATAGATCTATTAAGTAGAAAATAATGTCTTAAATCTGAGTATAACGAAGTTTTAATATCATTATAAACACTTATTTTCATTGAAAAGTTTTTGTTTTGCCGAGAGTAGCAGAGTTGTTGATTCACAAAGAGAAACAAAGAGGTTGTCCTCTGCTTGATGCAAATAAACATACACACATATATATATATCGAGATGATATATCTGTATATATATTATTTATTTAAATAAAATATGTACAGATATATCATCTCGATATATATGTGTGTATGTTTATTTGCATCAAGCAGAGGACAACCTCTTTGTTTCTCTTTGTGACTTATTTTCATTGTTGTGACTTTTTGATTTAATAAATATTTATTTAATAATTAATTATTTGATAATTAAGTTGAATAATTGTTAAAAATAATTATTAAGATTTTTTGAGGTCTAATTGATTTAATATTTTTTTTTTATTTGATGTCGTATAAAAAATAGTTCTAATAAAAGTTGTTCAGTTTTTTTTTGTAGATTCAGAATACTATGTACAGAACCATATAGGTTTCTATTTAAAAAATCTGAAGTTGGCCTCGAAATACCCTTGAGGGCTTGTTCTGGGTCGACAAACAATTGCATAGTTTAGTTTCCCCCTGATATAAATAAACTTCTATTTGAAACTTCTTCTTCTTCTTCTTCTTATTTTTAAACCTATAGGTTTGTTTCTTCCAGAACGTCATAACATCTCTTCTTAGGACGACCTCTACTTCTTATTCCAACCGGCTTGTTTGTCATCGCTTTCTTTACCAGTCGGTCTTCTGGCATTCTTCTCACATGCGCATACCATTCCGCTCTTCTTCTTTTAACCCATTCGCCCACCTTTTGTATTCCACATTTTCTCTAATATCTTCACTCTTCATCCTATCGAGCCTGGTCACGTTCATTATCCTTCGTAATGTCTTCATTTCAGTCGTTTCCAATAATTGAGAAGTTTTTGCAGTATCGGGTCTTGTCTCTGCTGCGTAAGTTAATATTGGACGTACTACGGTTTTGTAGACTCGTACCTTGGCCTCCGTTCTTAAATATTGATTTGACCAGATTGCATTGTTAAGGCAACCCGATATTTTTGAGGCTCTTATTGCCTGATGTCTTACCTCTTGTTTGAAACTTGTTTTCATATAATACACTGTTTTTGAGTTATAAGACAGTCTCAAGATAAAAAACTCACCCGGTATAAGTATATGTTCATTGAGATTTCCGCGTATGGGTTCTATGCCATTATAGATTTTTCGGGTTTCTCCGCGTGGGTTTGAGAGTTTTTCTCGACGTTTCGGCTCTCCTTTTGGAGCCATTTTCAAGTGAGGGAGCAGGTGGTCTTCGTGGTCTTAGCCTCGTTGATCAGGGTTCCGAGTGAATTTCTTCATTCAGAAGACTGGGTGGATTGGGTGATTTAGGAGGTTTTGGGTGTTTTGTGGTTGAGGGTGGATTACTTAAGGTATGGCGGCTGACGTCTCGGCTGTCACTGTTTCGAGAATACTGGACACTGTCGATACGTTCACTGTCAGTGTTCACAAGCAAATAAAGTGTCGTCATTGTTAGAAAACCGCCATTCTTGGTTACAAGAATTCTCCCCTCTTTGCAAATGAATTTTGTATTATACATATATATATATACGAGTTGTAGATAAATTCTTTGACGGGCATAATTCATAAACTTGAACATTTTGAATTGTGAGTGGAATAAATAAACTTTTCTGGATTATAACTTGTCGTTTGCAGCTGTCCTCTTGAAAAACCTGACCTTTTGATGAAATCAACACAAAATGGCTGACTGAATTGATCTGGTTTTATTTTTCCTAAAATGCACTTTAATTTCTAAACTTTTCAAATAAATAGATGTACAGACTGAAAGAGAGAGAAGTGAAGTAGAAGCTTATCATAAATGAATTATCATGTTTTGTCTAAATTCCACCGTTGGATCCTCAGCGCTTTGATAAATCAAACAATTTCCGTACAATAATTGAGCATCAGCAAAGAAGCATGTTTGCATAATTGAAAAGATTTTGTTTTGCCGAGAGTAGAAGAGTTGTTGATTCATAAAGAGAATCAATGTGGTTGTTGTCTGCTTGAAAGCTGGCATTTATTTGTTCAGTGAATTGCTTACTATTAGAACAAAATCAGCTTACCTAAATTCAACCCATGAGAAATACCTAACAAATAAAATATTTCTAATTACCAAGAATAATGATGAAGGTTAACATTCAAAACTATAGTCTCTATTAAATAATTTATATATATATATATATATATATATATATATATATATATATATATATATATATATATATATATATATATCAGTGTGGAGTGCGGTCCATGGATGCTGTGTATGCGGCGCATCCCTAAAACTTCAAAAACCGTGTCATAAAAAATCTAATATGAAATTTGAAAAATAACAAAAAATTCCACGTTTATCGATGAATTTTAGAAAAAGAAGTGAAAAATAAATTAACATTTTTAATATTAAGGGTTCTTTTTTGGCAAGTATTGTCTGATTGAAATGTCCCCATCCGTGACTGTATATATATATATATAATATAGGTATATAGCAGTGATTTATTTATTTACAAAGAGAAACAAAGATGTTGTCCTCTGCTTGATGCAAATAAACATACACACATATATATCGAAATGATATATCTCTATATATATATATATTATTTATTTGTTTGAGACTATAGTTTCGAATACTTGGTCTTCATCATTTTTTAATTATAAATATTGTTTTTAATTTTTAATTTAAAAAGACTGATGATGAAGACCAAGTCTTCGAAACTATAGTCTCAAACAAATAAATAATATATAAATATATATATATATATACAGATATATCATGTCGATGTATATGTGTGTATGTTTATTTGCATCAAGCAGAGGACAACCTCTTTGTTTCTCTTTCTGAATCAACAACTCTGATACTCTCGGCAAAACAAAAACTTTTCAATTTATTTATTTCTTGTTATATGATTATGATACGTAGGCTCTTTTGATCGTTTGCTTTAAATAGTTGAAGGGAAATTAGACAATAAGCTGTCTTTAATATCAATTGAAAAAAATCTAATGTTAAGCTTGAAAAATAACTAGAAATTATATGGTCTGATTATTATCGATGAAATTCACAAAATAAATAAGATAAAGTTAAAAAAAAAAGAAGAGTTGATTTTTGGACAACATCCTCTGGTTGAATAGTCAAGTGGTATATAGGTATATTTATTTATATCAAGTGTATTGAAAAATGTTTGGAAAACATGGAGAAAAATTCATTTTCAACCATGATATTTTTTCTGTCTGTGTGTTTGGATTCAAATAACCACGTGGAAGGAAATGGAGGGAGGAAAAGACCAATCGATTTGATTGGGGAATAATGGAATTTAAATAATTATCGGAAAAGAGGTTTTTTTATCTAATTAGATTTTTCCTCTTATTAAAAATAAGGACTAAAGATGAATAAGGACACTCGATGGTGGAGAAGCAATCTCCGGAATCGAAGCTAAAATACAAGGTATACATTAATTAATGTAAAATAATTGGTTTAATAAAAATTTAAAAAAAAAAAAAATAACCACGTTCACTTATAAACTTTCGCCCAAATGATTGTAATTCCAATCCCGCGATCTAATTAGATTTTGAGCTTTCTAACTTTTGGTTCGAAAATGCAAAAACATCATTTTTTGAGATTTTAAGCCGATGTTTTAATAAAAGCATAAATGAACAATTTATATTTAAGTCTATTATTAATTACTTTAAAGGCGTCTCTAGCGTAAATATGTTTTTACTTTTTTTTCGTTATTTATTCAATGTTCGGGTGAACGATTATTTCATTAGAATCTAATCCTGAAAAATGAACAAAAAGGGCGTGGATAGAATGACGTCTCTTCCTTTAAATATAAGTCATTGCAAGGATGCCAAATACAAGTCCAGACCTGTTTTAGACTAATAGTGATTAATTTCTTAATTCTCGAAAGGTCATTTTGACTCTAGGCCAGGTGGTTATAGACCATGTCTTCTACTCAAGCTAGCGCGGATTCAAACCCCATCGCTGCAAATATTGGGCTATAATCTGTTCCCTTCAGAGGAAGGCAATGGGAAACCACCCCTGTGAAAAATTGCGCCAGGAAAATTCCAATTTATAGGATACTCTCTACAGTGATCGCCGACGCCCGGAATCGAGTATGGCGGTTGAAGAAGAAGAAAATATTAAATCGAAATGAATACAGATTTAGATACAGTAGAGCGTCGATAATCCGGATTACTAGTGAGCGGGCCCTCTTAGGATTATCAAAATGTCCGGATTTTCGAAAAGAACCAAAAAAAGGTCGTTTGAGTTCATAAGAAAAAGAAAACTTGGTAAAACCGTTAATAATTCACTTTAGTGGTTAAATAATTGGAGCAGATAAATAAAACTATTAATTAATATGAACTTTTAATGTATTTTAATGAAATAAAATACATACTTATGGAATGTACACTATGTACATAGATATTTACAGAATACTGCACCTACAGTTTATATATTGTCAAATACTTATATATGTATGAATTCACTTCACCTTTTTTTCAATTAGGTATATCAGGATTATCGACGGACCGGATTTTTGACGTCCGCATTATCGACGCTCTACTGTATTTATCATTTAAAATTATTAATACACATCGAAACTGAAAAGAGCGTATCGAGTTTTTGGTCCAATTTCACTTGAAAAACAAACAAACAAGTTTTCTGGCTGACAGTAACGACTGGTGCTGAAAATATATATTTCCTAATACGCATGCTCAATAATAAGTTAATTTAGTGTTAAATGGCAGGCCAGTGTGTAAACGCAATTTGAAACCAATCGTTTTAAACGTTTCCTACCAAAAGGCCATTAATTAACTGACCAAATAAAATAACTACTGTGTGTTGGTTGATTCTCTCTCTCTCTCTCTCTCAAATCATTCATGTAAATAATAATAATAAAAAGAAGAAAAAAAACATCGAAAGGCTAGTAGTAATGGGTAATTTGTCGCATGAAATACGAGTTTCTGTCATCAACTATTTCCAGAATACGAATAACTTGTTTACTAATTAAATTATAAATTGAAATTGAAATAAGTATGCAATTTGGCACAAAACGGTGACTGACTATGCGGGGGGAAAGACAAAACAACAAGATTAAACTGATTTATCTTCTTAACCGATTCTCAAATTAAATTTTTAATAAGTATATTTAAGCATTTACGTATGTAATATATTAAAATTTTATAAATAGAGATGTATATATTTTTTTATTAGAAATTTTCTTAAATGAAAGTAAAAATCTGATAAAACTTACCATAGGTTAGGGAGAGTTTCCATGGCATCGACTCAAGGATGAACTTGGACTTGGAGAAATCTCGGATTTCTGAAAAAAGAGAAGAGTATTAGTATTAGTGAGTGATGCCTCGAATGCTAGCTATCCATATTTTAGATTAAGAGGTTGTCATCTACTAAATTCGAGCTGGAATGAGCTATTTTTAATTATATCTGAGAAGGGTTGTTTTGACTTTCTCGGTAATCGAACCTGAGATCAAAGTTAGCAATCCAGGTCAATTGATTGGCCTGTGATTTATATGTAAAAGCGCTAAATATTTCAATCTTCATTTGTAAAATTTCAAAGTCTAGGGATTCTAGGCAATGGGAAACCACCTCTGTGAAAGATTTTCCCAGGAAGAAAGGATACTCTGCATAGTACACTCGGAATCGAGTATGGCACTTGAAGAAGAAGAAGTGATTCTAAACTTAAACACATAGCCATACCATATAGTTTTAAAGATAATTTAGTGTCTTATATTTTGAACTATATGTGGCATGGCTATGTGCTTAAATTGAGAATCACTAGACTGTGAAATTTTATAAATGAGAATTTAAAATTTTAAGTGAAATTTTTAACATAATACATAAAGAATTTATTTATTTCAGGACAAGGTATAAAACCCAGAAGTTCTTTTTTTTTTGAAAAAAATTTTCCATCCACTTTTCAAAAAAGATAAAACACTCAAATTTACATATTAAATAATACATATTTAACACCTCACAGAATGTAGCTATGTGGCCTGAAATTTCGACATTCGGGTTCGACTCTCGAAAGAGTGAAAACAAACCTTCTATTAAAAACGAGGGATAAACCGCGACCTAATAACGTGTAAACCTACTCCTACTTCCACTTTCATTTTCAAGTAGAAGGATCAACAGATATAGGGGCATTATCTAATTATTTCCAAAATAATTCCACATAATTCCAAAGACGTGTACACCTAATACCAACCTCGGTTCACCTCTCTCGATTAAAAATATATTCATTCCATCTCAGATCTAATAGATGATAGATAACCTCTTGCGATTTTTGTTGAAATTTAAAATTTATTTTTCTATCGGCAATTTGTACTCTTATATTAAAAATATTTAATAATTTTCATCGCAAATTAAGTACAGTTCACATTTGAAAAAGAAAATAATAATTCATTAAGTTTTTTGGATATGAAAATGATAAAATTTGAGGGTAATGGACTTGGTATAGTAAATATTATTGAAGGTTAAATTTTTATTAAAATAACATTTTATATTAATTCATTATAGCTATTTATTAAACATATAATATAAATAATAGAATATAACTGAGTGGATAGTGATTAGGCAGTCTAAAATTCAAAAAAAGAGAGATAATTTAAACTACCTTTTTATTCATAAAGCGACGTTTCGGAGGCTTATTCCCTCCTTCTTCATGGTTTTGAAGAAGGAGGGAATAAGCTCCGAAACTTCGGTTTATGAATAAAAAAGTATTTTTTTTTTAATTTTACTTAGGGAAAGTGGTGTGGGTTTTAGGTGAAACAAAAGTTTTTAATCTGTAAACTCCTGATGATGGACTAATAACCCGAAATATATTGAGTCTGCATAAAACTCTTTGAGTTTTATTTCATTCATTGTGAAACTACACTCCCTTTACTTTATTAATTATTAAAAAGGTAGTTTAATATCTCTCTTTTTTGAATCTTAGACTGCCTAATCAATATCCACTCAGTTCACTTATCAATCCGTCTCCAAAAACTACTTCAATCTTAAACAATATAACTACCACATTTCGATCGGTTAATTTGCGATCATATGAGCAATTTCTCCAATTTTAATTTAACTCATATTTCTAAAGTCAATAATTACAGTCCACTTAAGATACTAACGAGCCAAGCGCCATCTATGTCGAATTGAGGATTACTTACATATTTTGAAAACCATAAAGCGACATAATATTTCAATTTATTGTTACAGTATGACAAAATTGTAGTAAACTGATAAGGACTATATCCTAGTCAATGGTTTGACTCATATACCTCAGAGTATTATAGTGCTTAATCGTAATATTTCAAATTAATTGAAATATCTTTAAATCAATATTTCACTTTTTTCTTTCTTTTCTACATGAATTGATTGTTTTCATTAGAATTCACAACTATAAATATTGATTTTAATCTTTTAATGAACGATTTTATAAAGAAAATATTTATAATATTGAAAATATAAATAAATAAATAAATAAAAAAGATTAAATTCTCAAAAAAAAATCAAAAAAAACCCATTAAATAATCGATAAAATTATAATGTTTGATCATAAATGTAAACTTTGTTATTGATGAAGGCTAAAAAAAATATTTAAAAAAATGAATAAATAAACATTGGGGATGATAAAGATAAAGGATAGAAGAGGAGGAGGCAGGAGGGTTGGTTAATCTTTTGTTTAAAGTGCACGTTATTCTCGTATAATATACAATATAATATATCTAAAAAATATTCATTTAATTTTAGAAAATCATTAAATGGAAAATGTATATACATATATTGTGATTCAATAAAATTGCACACTCATATTTTATGCTATAAAATTCCTGAATTTATTAGATATGGTTTTTTTCATGGTTTTATGGGAATTCTATAATAGAGATAACGTCAACAATTTGCATCCCCCGCCACCCTGCCAAAAAACTTTTTTAATAATAAAAATACCAATAAGACATGGGCATAGTTTTGTTGTATTGTATACAAACACAGAAAAAAAACAGCAAAAAATTTTGTTAATAAACGAAGGAAGATGTATTTTTATTTTATTTTGAAAATAAGTAGAATAAATATTTGGTAATGGGTAATATATACATAAAATATTTAAAACATTGGATTTTAAGTATTTTTTTGTAAGCATAAACAGTAAAATTTTCCTCTTATAGATTTATTTTTTAAGTACGAAGCCATAATCGCAATTGGTCTCTTATTTAGGGTTCGGTATAAAAGTAAAAAAGTGAATGAACAATACTTAAATAATATATTATACTATACATATAATAATACTAAAATCTTTTTTGTAACTTTTTAGTTCTCTTTTATTTTCAAAATACTGTATAAATATACAAAATGTACCAAAAAAAGGCTTGAATAAATAAATAAATAAATAAAAATAAAAGTAAAACGGAACCTATTAGTATCGCTGCAATGTCTATCAGAGAATTGTATAATAATTATAACATTGAAAATGAAATTTAAAAAGTTAAATATAGGTATTTATTTTCTCCCAAATCAAAAATTAAAATTAATCGAATGATTATTATTATTTTCAGCAGGATCGAATTTTATGTAGGGTCAAAGATATTTTTTTATCATGATTTTATGAAGTAACCTTGTAAAGATCTCCTTAAATAGAATTAGGTGTGTTTTTTTTTTTTTTTTTTTTATTTATTCCGATTTATGTAAAATAGCCCCATGAGAGAGCCGCCCAGACTGGCAAATTTCCAGGTGATTTTTGTACTACCACCACAATTAAAATATTTTAAAAATTTCACAAATTTACACATTCTTTCCTTGTCAACGACAAATAAAAACAAATTTGATATCGCAAGTATTGTGGAAGATATAATCATCTTTTCTCCTGCCTGTTGGCCTCTGGGCGGTTCAAAGTATTGTCTTAAGATATTAAAAATTTACTTAGGCTCGGACCTTGCAAACTTCTCAAATCTATAAAATTGAATCGAGAATGAAAAATAAATCAATCAATGGAAAACATTTTATTATTGACAGAACAATTTATATGACAATGAATTTTTTGCTAGAAAAAAATCTAAGAGCTTGTCCGAATTGTGGACGAAATGTCATAAATAGAAATATTGTTTGGTCTTTATAAAACCCTGAGATCTAATTTAATATAAAAAATATGGATCTGAATCAGAATAATATAATATACTAACTGCGACGCCCGCTTCTCGTCAGGCATCTTGGTAGCCAAAGGGTTTCGCCCCACCAACCCTATCCTTGATTCCTGGAAACTCTCCCATCCCAGTACCCCTGATTATCTCATCCCACGAACCTTATCCCTGTCCTCTGGATCATCTCCCCTCCCCAAATCCGATCATCCACCAACCCTTTTCCCGTCTCCTGGACCCTCTCCCCTTACGTCCGATCATCCTTAACTTTTCTAATTTTTTTATAGATTCTCTATACAAAACACATTTGTGTTAGTTGTGTTCATTTATGTTAGTTATGTTAGTTGAGTCCAAAAGCCTAGAATTTTCATTTTTTGACCGTTCCCCAATTTTGAGTGATTGATTTTTGAGTTTATAGTTCCCTAGGAGCTCACAAATTATTTAAACGAAATTTGGTTTAGTTTGGTCCAAAGCCCTAGTATTTTGTGTCCCTTCTTCCTATTTTGAGTGGTTAGTTTTTGTGTTTCTAGTCTTCAAATTAACGGAGAAAATTTTGAATTAATTTGAAAATTATTATAATTTAAAGAAAATCTGCTAATCTTCCTGGCAAAAGATTCAAGCGGTAGCGCTGCCATCTATATTCTACTAAATAAATTACTACCTACATACCTACCTACCAAACTCTTTATTTTATTAATAAAGATTTGAAAGATTATAGTAAGAAAATAAGGACAAATTTTTATGTATGACTTTTTTATTTATCAGCCAACGTTTCGTCGACTTTGCTGACTTCTTCAGGGCTTCAACTAGTCAGCCACTATTTGAAGCCTGAAAAAGTCGATGAAACGTTGGCTGATAAATAAAAGTCACACATAAAAACTTGTCCTTATTTTCTTATTATAATTTTCAAATTAATACAAATTATGGACGGAAATGATAATAATAATTAATAAAGATATATTAGTTTCGGAATGCGAGCGCGATTCGCACGTGTAAGTTTTTTTTTTTGTTTTTTTTTATTACTTATCATTAAAAATTTATAATCCCTTTCACTTAAAACATCAATCTTGTCTAAAAGACAGTTTTATTATCAAGTTGAGAGTAATTAAATACTTACAATTTCAGCTTTAAAATGTTTCTAATGAAGTGATGTATCGGTCAAATTATTTATAGAGAGCAACAAAAGGTCTCTGCTCTGTCTCTGCTCTGTTGATTTTAGTAGTAAAGTTGTTTAACGAACGGATTTTGTTGCACTTGCAGTCCCTTTGATCGACATTTCATTTACTATTACGAAATCATTTCAAGTAGGTATGCTCTGTGTGGTTTGTCTCTTTGTTAATTAATCTCTAAATTAAGCTCTAGCTCTCTCAGAATATCTATCTCTCAGTTTAATCAATTATTATATTACAAATATAGAGACTACACTTTACACCAGTGATGGCGAACCTATGATACGTCAAGACGGGTTTACGGGTCTTCGTCCGAAGAATAGTCAACGAAATGAAGTTGAGAACCCGTGTGGAGGGAGTTCGGGACAGCTTATATATCTGATCTTCGAAAAAATAGTTTATATTTCTGCAGAGTAACAACGTCTGCCTACAAATTTTTTACTTTCATGAAAAATTGTTAATAATGAGATTAATTTCGAATAAAAATCTTAGTTTTGATAATATTAATAAAAAGAATATTGAGATAAATTTTTTATCATTATAAGAAACATTTAATTAACACAAAAACGATTTCAAGAAATAGAATTGGAATTCTACACTAGTGCTTTTGTTATATTCTGTTGGCTGAATATAACTCTTTTTTTTACATTTGTGAATAACTAATTAACTAGACTGTCAAATCTATTGAAAAATGTATCATTTGAATCATACAAGTTGAATTATTGATCTGTATAAATTTGTTGAAAATGGTATTATTTGTATAGAAGTTATAGCCCTTTTAAAAGCTCGGTCCATTTACTTCCATGATAAAATGACAATGGGACAGAGGATCAACTTCAAATTTCGGGAATAAATATTTAATACATCCTATGATTCGATGATAAAAATTTGAGAATTTTCTTATAAAAATGATAAACAGTCCCGAACCCCCTTAAAAGGCATTCTTGGGCTATATAAGAAAGATCGCAGGTTCGGATCCCGGCGGGTGCTCAATTGCATCTCTCCTATTTCACAAAATAATAAAATAATTACTACACCCGTTCCAAGTGTATTTCAGTAAACTCTAATTGTATTTCAAAATTCTCAATTGAATATTGGAAAAATTTATTGTATTTTAGAAATTTCAATTACATTTCAGAAAATCCTAAAATTTTTGGATTGTAAAAATTGCCCCAGGTTAGTTGAATGTACAGCATGGTATCTACATTCGGAATTATTATTATTACATTACGTGATTGTTGTTTTTACAATTTTTTAAATATCCCATCTATTTTTCAAAAAAAAATTTCTTTTTTTTGCTTTTCGGCCCTTCTAGCCATCAGCCAATTTATGATACTATTATTAAATTATATCTTCTTTGTAGGGATCAGATCTTTAGCAGGTTGCCTTGAGTCGGATTTGAACCCGGGTCTATTTGATTAGCAGGCTTGTGCGCTAACTGGTCGGCTAACCCGACCTCCTTCAAAAATAAAGATTATAAATCAAATGTTCTAATAAAATTTTGTTGTTTAAAATTATGGACATTTTTAAAATTAATCTTAATAGTAAATTTGGATACCCTATCTAAAATTTTGGAACCCCCACTAATAATTTTATAGCAATTAAATAAATTTTAAACGGATCTATGTTAGTTGGTAAGTTACTTTAATTTATTTTTAGAAGTCTCTAGCGCCTGGGAGAAATTTCTCTGTTAAGGTTTAAGCAATAGTTTTAATCTATTTCTATATTATTGAAGTTAACCAGCAAGTAGTGTAGAATTTTTAAAATAGGCTCTTGAATAACGTTTAAGGGTATAAAGAGGCCACGAACAAAAGAGTCACCCATTTTTACAGACATTTTTGATCTCGTATGAAATTTTTTCATTATTTCATGTTTTTTTAAGAACCCTGTACAAAATTTTTAGAGATCCCTCAAGAAATTAGAAAATCTAAAAAATGCACAAAAATCATTTTTTTATTTTCGAAAATTTTTAATCTCTATGCCGAGATTGTTTCTCTTCTATTATATATAAAAAAAAACCACCTGAAGATTTCAACTGAAAATATAAATTTTTATAGGTTGCTAAAAAATTTTGAAGATTTTTTAGTTGTTCATGTTTGATGTTTTTGAACGACCTTTAAATAATAATATTAAGACTTGATTTTTTTTTTACTTTCAATTTACAGCATAATGGACAAAAATAGAGGACGAGACTAAAAAGCACTTCAAAAATGAAACACTAAAAAAATCTTCAAATATTTTGAGTTGCCTTTAAAAATGTATATTTCACGATGAAATTTTCAGACGGTTATTTATTTTATATAAAGAAATAATTTCTGAGCAAAGAATAAAAATTTTCGGAAAGAAAAAAAATTGATTTTTGTGCATTGATAGAGATTCAAAGCCACCTGGTAGAGGTAGGGTATGCATTCAAATAGCACGTTCTGCCCTTCAGGTTGCATCATCAGGCGCCTAACATAAAAATACTACATTTTGACAATTACTACAATTTTCGGACCCGAGTCCCAAAAACTGAGGCTGGCCTCTTATTATAGAATAAGTATGTGTTTTTTATGAAGTGGAAAAAGTTGGTCACCCCATGCTTTTTTTTCTAAAATACTACCTTAAAAAATTGGCCCGCCTAAGCCCAGGTCCTTCATGTGCACTTTTAAGGTGGTCCTTGTTATGGGTATTTTCGAATTTTTACAGGGACAAGGGCTCATACGGTTTGAAATAAATAAAAAAAAATAACCCCCAAGTTTCAAGTCTCTATCTCAATTATAACCTGTGCTCCCAGCGATGTAAGTTTCTCATCTAAATAACATGTGGTTTTTGGCATTAAAATATCAATTTTTTATTCCGACCAAAGTAATGGTTCCAAAAATTTGAAACTCTGTAGACTTTATCCTTATAATACTACCTATCGATGAGAATTATTACAGATATTTAGCTATTATAGCTATTATAGTTACAGCTAGATAAAATATTGCTATATCTTAATGTTACTAAGTTATAGACTCTAAAATTATAATAGCTAAAATTCTGTAATAATTCTGAGGGCTAGCTACTATTATAAAGATAAAGTTTACAGAGTTTCAAATTTTTTGAACAATTACTTTGGCCGGATTAAAAATGTATCGTGCAATACCAAACACCCCATTATAAATAACTAAATAAATTAATAATCTAAAGATAGGAAACTTCATCGCTAGGGGCACAGGTTATAATTGAGATAGAGACTTGAAATTTGCGGGATACTTTTTTTATTTATTTCAAATCACATGAGCCTTTGTCAGGGTAAAAATTCAAAAATACCCAAAATAAGGACCCCGCCTTGTGGGGGACATGAGTTAGTTGAATGGCCAACTTTCAACATTATTTGTTTTAAAGGAATATTTATCTTCTTAAGATTGGAAAAGTCAAAATTGTGTCCCAAGTTAGTTGAATAGCCCAACTAGCATGGTTAATTCAGTATTTTCTGGTTTAAACGAATTATGTTAATAAATTTTAGATTTTAAATACTCTATGGTATGTCCTATATATTATGTCTCGTCACAATCTAAGCAATGAATTTCGTAAGCTAAATTATTTTAATATACGAGAGGATTTTTATCTTTTAATTTTGAAAAATGGATGTTCTATTCATATAAATATTTTTTTTTACATATAAAATTTTTTCGCTCTTTTGATGAAGCCAAATTCATAATAATACGCGTTTTAGGCTCAATCGACCCTTTCCCTCTCTTCTGGTGGAAATTGAGAAGCTTTTAATACAAATTCAGTGGCACATTTTCACCAATAAAGACATGAAATGTATACTAATATTTTCTGGCACGTTTTGTGTCCCCGAAATTAAAAAAAAAAAAAAGAAAAAAAAACCTGGTCATAAATTCGTATAAAAGCCTCGACACAAATCATACAACTCCCTGTTGGGAGCGTCTAGAGCTTTGTAAAGGGTTGTTTAGTATGTGCGAGGGTGGTCTTTTTTTGAAAAGAAAAATCGATAGAGTGTGTGTGTGAGTGTGTGTGGTTCAGTAACCAATATATAAAGGTAACAAATCACCCACTGAAGCTGTTAATAATTGTCCAAATTGGCTATTTTTCTAATAACCAATTGAAATATCTAGTTGATTTTTTAACTTCTTAATATTCCCATGGCTTTATCTAGCAATATCAGCTAGTTTATTTAATAAGGGAACTACGTGAAAAAAATTTATTTTAATTTCCGATACAGTTAATAAGGGTCTGAGGCGCCGGAAGTGCAATGACTAAAGCGCTTTACTTTGGATCGAGTCTCGCCTTATTCAGAAAAATGTTCATCTTTGTCAAAAATGCAAGGCGTTTCACTAAATCCAGGGGATGGCAACGGGAAACCACAGCTGTGGAAAATTTTCCCCAGGAAGTTAGTATGAAAGAGGGATACTCCCCTACTCCGAAGCTCGGAATCGAGTATACCGCTAGAATAAGAAGAACAATAGGGGTCTGGAAGTTTAATTTGGGTGAGACAACTCTTATTTTACTCGCTAAGATGATTGTAATATTTTTAAAATATTTTTTCTAATCTTGTAAATGTTTATGGCGAGGTTACCCTTAGATAAACGGGTCTATCAGTACCTTACCTTGGTAATTTGTCTTTTTAAATTATTGTTTATGTAATCAATCACCTGTTTTGTTTTGATTCACTCACATGATTTGTTTTAATTCAACTACCTACTAATAATTATTTCAATTTAAAAAAAAACTATCAAAATATTTTTTTTTTTCAAAATTGAGACCTGGTTATACAGGGTGGGGCATAAAGATCTACCACATTTTGAAGAGGTATCTATAAAAAAAATGAAAAAATTTAACTAGAAAAAACTGAATATATTTTTGAAAAGAACATAAAATAATTTTTTTTAATTGTGTTTTAAAAATTATATCAGAAAAATAAAGCGGAGGGGGTGGTCGAATATGAAAATTCTAGCCGTTTCGACCAAACTCAAACAAATTTTGTATACATATGCTGTGGACCCAGAAGGCTAGAAATGCATAAAACTAATAAAAAATAAGATTGGGGGAACTCAACCAAATTGTGTATATATAGTTTGGTCGAAAGGGCTAGAATTTTCATTTTAGGTGGTTAGTTTTGTCCATTTCTAGCTTTCTGGGTGTCCACATAATATATATACACAAATTGGTTGAGTTTGGTAGAAAAGTCTAGAATTTTCATTTTTGCCCCCCCCCCCTTTTTTTTGCCTGATATAATGTTTAAAACACATTTTTAAAAGAAAATATTTTATGTTCTTTTCAAAAATATATTTAGTTTTTTTCTAGTTAAATTTTTTCATTTTTTATAGCTCTTCAAAATATGGTAAATCTTTATGCCACACCCTGTATAATATTATATATTTTGAAATAAATTATCTTGATTAATTTTTACTTTCTTTAAATGAATAAAGATCTTATATACAAGCAAACAATCATAAAACGTTTATTAATAATACAAACGTTTCGGGAACAAAAAATAGATGCATCAGTTGAAAATGAACTGGAGAACTAGATCACAAGACCTCTCCAAGGCGTTTGATGAAAATAACATGCCCCAGTGTCTGTGTGCATACAATAGAGAAAGGAACCTTTTTACACCCTCACCTGTGAGTGATTAATTTAATTAAGAAAATATCTATCAAATTAATTTTATCCTAAGATGAGACCCTAATAGATATACTCTCTAATCCGGGGATTTTTCAGCCGTTTTCGAGAAATCAATTATACCGGATGAGTTTTTTATCTTGAGACAGTCTTATAACTTAAAAACAGTGCATTATATGGAAAACAGGTTTGAAATAAAAGTTGGTTTATATCGAGGGGGAAATTAATCTACGCTATTGTGGGTCGATTCAGAACAGGCTTTCATGGGTATTTCAATGTCAAGTTCTGTTTTTTAAATGGAACCCTATATTTTTCTGAACGTCTACTTAATCTACAAAAAAAAACTGAACAACTTTCATAAGAACTATTTTTATACGACATCAAATAAACAAAATACATGAATCAATTAGATCTCAAAAAATCTTAATAATTATTTTTAACAATTATTCAACTTAATTATCAAATAATAATGATCAAATACATATTTATTAAATCGAAAACTCACAATAATGAAAATAAGTGTTTATAATGATCTTAAAACTTCATTATACATATACGCAGATTTAAGAGATTATTATCTACTTAATAGAACTATTTAAAATTCTTGAGTTTAAAAAAGTTTATTTCTCCTGTCAATCCAGTAGATAGTTATATTGTATTACTATAATAAAAATGGAGCATTTTTTGTTGAAGAGAGAATTGAAATGGTCTTAATTTATGGTGAAAGTGGAAGAAATGTTATGGGGCTGCCATTGAAATGGATGCCGAGCGTTTTCCTGACAGGAATACACACTCACAAGTTTCAATTTATCGTGTTGCAAATCTGTTAAAAAACAAGAAATGTAAAGGTTACGAAGAAACTGAAACAGGCCAAAATAACGAAATTGGAACTGGAATTCATCCAGAAGACTTGCAATACACTCTGGAATGTCTCAGAACAGTGTCGCAAGATTATTTAATTATTAATTATTATTAAATTATTTATTTAATAATTAATTATTTTGATCATTATTATTTGATAATTAAGTTGAATGATTGTTAAAAATATTTATTAGATTTTTTTCGAGATCTAATTGATTTAATATTTTTTATTATTTGATGTCGTATAAAAATAGTTCTAATAAAAGTTGTTCAGTTTTTTTTTTGTAGATTCAGAATATGTACAGAAATATATAGGTTTCCATTTAAAAACAGAACTTGACCTCGAAATACCCTTGAAAGCTTGTTCTAGGTCGACAAACAATGGCGTAGTTTAGTTTCCCCCTGATATAAATAAACTTTTATTTGAAACTTTTTTTCATATAATGTATTGTTTTTGAGTTATAAGACTGTCTCAAGATAAAAAAACTCACCCGGTATAATACAAGAATTACTCATTTAATAGATTAATAAGAAAGATAATATATAAATATTTGAATTTTTTGTAAAAGTATAAATATACACTCTTCATTAAGCTTCAAAAAATCCTACCGTAGTTTAATTATGACCAAATTTCGCTGATAATACTGAGCATAAGTTTTTTTTCATAAAAACTTTTACATCATGTATTTTTACAATTTCTAACATAACTACAGTTAACTAATAAATAAAAAAAAAAATAATTCAAGAACAAGTTCAATCTGTTCAACAAAATAAAAGCTTAACTGACGTCAGTACACCTCCTCGTAAGTTTGGACATGTTTAACATTGGTATATAAGAATAAAGTTACAAAAGAAATGTGTTTGGGGCATTGGAGACTTTTTTCTAAATCCCTTTGATATACAATTCTTTTCACCTTGAAGGGGATAACAAACAATAGAAGACAAGGGTTGAAATCTTTGATCCAACCAAGGAGGAAATATCCTCGCTGGGCGGTTTTGATTTCAATCAATTTTTATGTACATACCATATATCTATTGAGAAGGGGTTTATGAAAGTTAGAAAAAATTTTAGATCTAAGTTTATACTCTTTTTTGATAATGATAGCAAAAATAGTTTTATAATTGTTCATTTTATCTATCGTAAAAATTATATAAGTATATTTATTATTTCCTTGAAACATGTATATCCAAAATTTAGAGCTAATTGGAGCAATGTATAAACAAAACATTAGTTTTCTATATATAGATATTTGAGATTTGATTAGGATTTTTAAATTCTCAATAAATTTTAGTTATATTAATATCTAATTTAATTGTAAAATAAATCCTACAGTTTCTAAGCGGATCGACCCAAGAATTTACCGGACCAAATGCTTTCTTTGTAATCGACAATGTAATAAGTTTTTTTTTTTTTTAATGCAATCGAATGCAAGAAGGGGTGCACCAGTAAAGATGTAGCCCCTATGGATCTCGAAAGACCCTTGCATTACCGAAGAGAAGGGAAAGTTGATTAGGTGAGAGGGTGTAGACGTAGGTGTCTATGCACCCTGGTTTTGAAGGATTGAAGATCATAGGTGCTGGGAAAGATAGAGGCTGGGAGTGAGTTCCAGTTCCTTGAAGTCATGGGGATATATGTATTCGCGAATGAAGTGGTCCGAGCACTTTTCCAATTTGACCGCGAAAGAGTGTTGGGAGTCGGCAAAACGTGTGCTGCGTGCAAAGCATGCTTTGGGGGGAATTATTGATTTTATCTCATCAGACCACCTGCCGTGATAGTATCTATAGAAAAGGGAAAGGGCAGAGACATCTCTTCGATGAGCCAGCGAGTCGAGGGAGTCGGTGAGGGTAGAATCGTCAATTAGCCTGACGGCTCGTTTCTGAATTGCATCAAGGGTAGCAAGAGAATATTTTGAGGCTCCTCTCCACAGATGAGAGCCGTATTCGAGACAGGGGCGGATTTGGGCCTTGTAGATGGTGAGAAATTGTGGGGGTTTGTAAAATCGCTTTGACCTGAATAAGAAGCCAATCTTCCTTGCTGCAGATTTCGCCACAGAGGAGATGTGTTCATTCCAAGACAGGTCAGATGCGACAGAGACGCCCAACATGGATAGGCTGTCACACATTTTCAGGGTATTCGAATCGAAGTGAATATCAGGGAAATCTCTATTTTCGCGCCTAGAAATTAGACAACATTGAGTCTTATTTGAATTAAAGTTAACTAAATTTTGAGAGCCCCATTTATTCAGTTTGACTAGGTCGAGAGTAATTGAGGAGGCAATATTGATCTAATGAAAGAATCGCTCGATCGAAAAATGATTTTTTTTTTCTGTCTATGTGTCTGGATTCAGTTACTCATGATAATTTAAGATAAAAAAGCGGTGTGAATTTTGTTCTTGATCTGAAGTGTATGTATTCCAATGGGGAAAACTGATAAAATTTTGGGTTTTCTAGCTTTAGAGTTTCAAAAACGCGGAATATATATATTTTTTTCGAATTATTTTATTGAGATTTAAGGCGATGTATTTATAATATAGGCATTTTATAATCAAGTATATTATTAATTTTTTTCAAGGTCGTCTCTAATCTAAATAACTTTTCACTTTTTTTATTATTTAATCGTAAATGTGAGGATGAGCGATTCTTTCATTAGAATCTAATCGAGGATAAAATTACTAAAAAGGGCAAGGATATAGAATGATCTCTTACTTTAGAGCTAGAGATATCAAATATTTTCAAGTCCAGACATGTTTCCAACTAGTAGAGTTCAGGGAGATAGGGAGAGAGCATATGGCTAGAAAAGTGTCGCCTGCCTACGTCATCGCTGACTCACAGTCCGCCATCTTAGATCTTTCAAAACATTGAGATTTCTATATGGTCCTATACTAAAATATATATCATTTTACCTTCGATTTTCAAAATTATAAGGTCACCTAAATAAAAAAAACTAATAAAAGAACTATTTTAAATTATAGTTTTTTGATTTTTACAGATATCTAGAGAAAATTGAAATTAATTAAAATTATTAATTGTTAAAATTATTTCACATTAAAATAAGATGAATATACACAAAATAGTCATAGGAACATATACTGTATTTTATATTAAAGAAAAACGTGCTTATATGAGAGTATTAGCTCTTTGTTAAACATGTATTTTTCATTTGATAACGTTATGTTTGGCAATGTTTTGAACTATGCAAGATGGCGGTCGAGCTTCTTCTTCCCCGCTTCAAGAGACAATTTCCTCGGCTAAGTTCTAAGCTTACAGGCACTCCCTATCTCTCTGGTAGAGATTAATTTCTTAATTTCTATTATTCTAGGAACGGCCTTTTGACTCTAGGTAAGAAAATATTAAATCGAATATTGTCTTTATTTAATGTATATTCTTTTTTGCTCTATGAGGAGAACCTCTATTCTCAGAGCATTCAATAAATCAAAATCTCTATGTTTCTTTTATTACTAGGCTTCGTCTGCCTCACGGGCGTGCCGAGGAAAATATAAACTTAAACAACTACCTATCTAGTAAATATTCTTCTTCAAATTTGAGAGTAAAGTAATTTCACTCTTCAAGGGATAGAGTTAGTCACGTACATACGTGTGCGTGACCGTAACCAATAAATAAATCCACCACCCTTTTTTGTTCTTGATTATATTTTTATATTTATAAACCCATAAGGTAGTTTCTTTTTGAGGGGTAAAAAGAAAAATTGAGAGAGAGAAAAGTGATAAGAAAATGCAATTCAAGCAGCGAGAAATAGAAATAAACACGAGGCAATATTTTGATTTCCACATTCCATATGTATTTAATAGAAGAGAAAAAAAACGACGCCGACGACGACGTCAATAGAAGAGCTTTTATTTATTTTGTTCAGCCCGACGAATATGACGTCTCCTCTCGCTCTCGATTCCCATATAGAAGAAGAAAAAGAAGAAAATTTCACCTCAATGAAAAATGCTTTTCATAAAAAGATAAGGACTCTGGCACAAGGGGGAGGCAAAATGGAGTTATCGAGGAGATGGATCTTTTTTTCTTTTCAGAGACACTTAATTAAATAAAAGAATTCAAAAAGAAATAAAAAAAGAATATATAATAAGATCGACAGAAATTTTAAATAAGAAAAAAAGAAATAAATTTAAGAACAAAAAGTTTAGTCGTTACAATAAAGATATATACACCTCGGAAGAAAATCCAATAGGATAAAGTTTAGTAAACGGTGCTGTGGTGGTCTCTAAAGGTTAATTTAAAAAAATACACTAGAGAGAATTATCTTAACGAGCGTTCATTAGGGATTCTACTTTAAAACAAATTCAATTACTAATAAGATTGAACGCAACAGTTGAGCTGCTTAGTTCGCTCAACTGTTGTGGTCAATACTCAGACAGCACACAATGTATGAAAGACATACATTTTTGGTGCATAGGCGGATGTCTTTTTTCCGAAAATAAAAGAACCATAGAGTAATATAGAGTCGAAGGCTCCATAAGAAGCCAAAGTATTTTACCGTATAGGAGTTACAGAGCTTTCTGGTGAGACCAGAGAGATACTATTCGGCAATAAAATTGCGCGAATCGCTCTTTTCGGGGCAAATTTTGGTGACGTCAGTTTACGCATCTTTTTAATTTATTCTATAAAGTTGTAGGTTAGAATATATTCTAAATGCAGGTTAAACAAAAAGGGTATATATATATATCTTTTATCTATGACAAAGGCTTTGAATGTCCTATGTTCTTTGGATAGCTTTTAAGAACTAAGAATTTTCGTCCTGCAGTCCCTAGAGAGCGTTTTTTGATATACGGTAGCCTTCCACTCTATATATTACTCTATGAAAAGAACGTAAGAAAGACATCCTAATACGTATTTCAAACATGGCGCACAAAATCCCCACAGCCCAAAATCCTGAAAGCCCAAAATCCCGACAGCCCAAAATCCCGACAGCCCAAAATCCCGACAGCCCAAAATCTTGACAGCCCAAAATCCCGACAGTTCAAAATTTCGACATGTGAAATTTAGGCTTAATTTTGATATTTTATTAATATTTGATATTTAGAAAAATATATATACTATATCTATTAGCAATGAAGCTGTTGAAGATTTTTGAATGAAAGAATGAAATGAAGCTGTTGAAGATTTTTGAAATTTTTAAAGTGGTCTATCTCCTCGAGTATTTAAGTTTTAACATTCAAATTTGGTACATAGGTTTATTAATGCTAAATCTCGGAATTTTTTTTATTATTTTTTTGAAATTTGACCCCTGAACTGAAAAATGGGGGATTTTTTATTTTGTAGTCAAAAACACAAAAGGCTTCGTATCTTTTGTTTTTCAAGTTATTGAACTTATATTGCAATATAGGTGTCTTTTTCAAATTACTAAAATCAGTTTAGAACCTCCATTCAAGGAAATGTTCAATTTGGGAGAAAATTTTATAAGTAACCATAGCAACTGCGTTGTTATCCCATCCATTACCTTTGCTGAAGATCTGGAGGAATCGAAAAATATACGAAAGATACGAAGCCTTTTGTGTTTGAGACCACAAAATCAAAAATCTCACATTTGTCAGTTCAGTAGTCAAATTTCAAAAAAAAATAAAAAAAACCTTCCTGAGATTTAGCATTAATAAACCTATGTAGCAAGTTTGAATGCTAAAAGTTAAAAACTCGAAGAGATAGAGCACTTTAAAAATTTCAAAAATCTTCAACAGCTTCTTTAATAGACAGTAAATATATTTGTAAATATCAAAAAAGGTTAATAAAATATCAAAATTATTTACATACAGTTGAATTGTTTAAGGCAGTTGTTTCACCATATGAGTTTTCTTAATATTTTTTTGAAATTAAGCCTGATTATTATGTAAATACTTCTGCATCGATTAGTGGCAAAACGAAATTTATGAACAATATAGTTCCGGAGATATTAAATTCCAAAGATAGAGTTTTTCAGACATCTTATACATTGCACTATACGGGATATCGGAAAGTTTACATACATATTTAATTATACTTAAGAAACTCTTCTTACCAATGTTATAAAAAACTAAACCAACATTATATACAATAACTAATACATTTTTTAAGAAAATTTTAATTCATAATTACAACACAGTTTCTGAGATAATAATGAATAAATAATAAAAAATGTATAGTAAAAATTTACACTAAAAACAAGCTGGAAACAACGCATGTATTTAACCTAAAAAGTGGGTCAACTTTAGTACTTTTTGACGTTTTTTCGCTTCAAGTATTGTCGCATAAGCTTTCATATCGATTATTAAGAACTTTTGTTTTATAAATTTCGCTTTATAATGTACTTAATCTGACATTTCTATGATAAAATATATACAAACTCGGACAATGTTTCCAGATTTGTCAAACGAGCACGGGATTGGCTAGTAGTGGTACATAAAAACAGCAAAAAGTTTTGGGATTATGAATCCTTATTGTCTGTTCAATATACTCTAGCATTAACTTTTTGCTAGTATTGTCGCGAAACAACTATCTTAAAGCAATTAATTCACACATTAAAACCAGGTATTTATAAAGCTTGGAAAAACTTTTTTTCGAGCTTGAAGGCGGTTTTAAAACAACAACAAAATTTCAAAACTAGAAATTTTAAATTCCAAAATTCTACTTTTTTGTTCCCCAGTACGACCTTTATAAACATTAAATAACAGCCTTTTCAAAATCAATAAAAACATTCCGAAATTTTTTTGTTTTTTTCGACTGAAAAATTTGACATATTTAAATTTTTTTTGGCTTTTCGGCCTTTCTAGCCATAAGCCAATTTACGATACTTATTATTAATTTTTTTTTAATTTGTCTCTACCCAGGGATCAGATTTTAGCCGGATGCCTCGAGTCGGATTCGAGCCCGGGTCCACTTGGTTAGCAGGCTGGTACGCTAACCCCTAGCCTAACCCGGCCCCAAAAAATTATTTGAAATTTCTTTAAAATATATTACAATTAAATTCCCTGATACTTTGCAAAATTCTCTTATATTTCCAGGTTGCATTAAATTCCCTGATAGGTGTTCCAAGTCTGTGGCCACCCTAGGAAAGAGTTAAAATAATTGTCATTTGTTGAAGGAGACAATAAAAGAGTGTGTCTTCTGCTGGAATCATAAATTTTATTTATTTATAACGAGACTATAGTTAATATAAATTAATTCCTGTGAATACATTGTAATAGACTGATGAAGAGGGCAAAGCCCTCGAAACTATAGTCTCGTTATAAATAAATAAAATTTATAATTCCAGCAGAAGACACACTCTTTTATTGTCTCCTTCAATATATAAAAATTCTGCTACTCTCGGCAAAAACTTTCAATTTAATTGTCATTTGATTGAACCAGATATAGGATTGTATAGTTAGGTCAAATTATTCTTTAGACTGATAACTTTGATGATAATTTTTCCTTTTAGAATAATTTATACTCTAGTCACAATACAATCAGATTCTCACATACAAATAAACTTTCAAATGTAGATATATCTATATTAAAGTGTTTCAGCAAATTCGCGCTCTTGTTAATAAAGTTTATTTAAATTTTACATACATAAATATATATATATATATATATATATATATATATATATATATATACTTAGTTTATATTAAAGTGCCATTTTGTATGAAACATGATCATGGAATTGCAAGCGCATATTGCTGTTGCTATCTTCATGGAACGGAATGTATCTTTAAGGAGGAGGCTGGAGTCGATTCATAAATAATAATTTCGCTGCTGTCTTATCTTGCTAATGGCTACGAAGGTAAATAACATGGAAATGGAGCCGACGGTCCCCAACACTCTGCGTACCCATTATTCTACCACCGCACTACCACTACCACCAGCATCAATGCCGCCTTCTTATATGCATAAAAACACTTCTTCTACTTTCTTTAAATATATAAAATGGTGTGGTGCTCAAATATAAATTGAATATAAATTAATATTTAGCGAAGGAAGTGAATAAATTTATTTATGTTTTTTTTTTATCCGCGAAAATACCATACATAAATGAGTTTATAGATAAAAATCGTTTTGGGAGCAATTTTGTTGAATATACATAAATAAATAAGTACCTAAACATTTTTATTAATAAAGTTTTATGACAGGAAAATATTTATTCAATCTGATTCAGAAACATAAAATTTTTTCCATTTATTAGAGCGATAAGTATTTAGGTAGTTAATTTGACTATTTTTTTTTTTTACATTAATAGAGATATATGTAGTTAATTTAAATGTTCTTAATGTAGCTGAGTTGATAAACATCCTTAATTTTTTTATTTATTTATTTATTTATTATACCAAGATACAGGCTATAGGGAAATTTTCATAGCAAAAAAATCAAACTTCCGCAATAATTGGAAAAGATGTATAATTATGGACTAGATATTTTAAAGGATGAGGATTCTTCATTTATATATACTGTATGTATGTGGTCTGCGAAATTATAAAAAATGGTTGTAAATAGTTCAAGAAGACGATGAAAAGGCAACAAGAGCTGAGCAATAAAAAATATAGTTTTTTTATTATTATGTTCTGTGATTTTTATATAATTTTGCGATTTTTATGTATTTTTTTTATTTTTATATCAAGAGGGTGTTCTCGACTAAATAAGTTTGAGAAGCCCTGAAATAGTGTTTGGTAGGTAGGGCCGGCCGGCCGGAAACTTGACTTAGTTACAAATAGATGGCAGTGGTACCTCTTAAATCTTTGGCCAAGAAGATTGGCACATTTTTTAAAAAAAAACTGGAACAAAATGCTCCCTACCAGAGGCTAGGTGACCCTTGGCCATTTGAACTGTACAAATCTTCAAATGTACACAATTTTACAGATAAATGAATAATTTTAAAGGTAGTAAGGGATCGAATTTCAAAAAATTCTTAAAACACTTGAAATATAGGTTTTTAACTTCAAATTCGGACTTTTCCATATGAAATTCAGGATTTTGAAAATCAAATTCGGACTTTTCCGTATCAAATTCATAATTTTAAAAATCAAAATCTGAATTTTCCATATCAAATTCAGGCTTTTAAAAAATCAAAATCAGGATGTTTCAAACCAAATTCAGGATTTTAAAAATCAAAATAAGACTTTTTCAAATCAAATTCAGAATTTCTATAAAACCATGCATATTATACATATTAAATTTGAGATTTTTACCTGAAAACGTTTCCTGAGTGTACAAAATGCCAATTTTAAAAGGTTTTTGCTGATGAGCTGAAACATTGGTACGCAAATATCTTAGAATGCACCAAATTTTAGCTTTTTACCTGAAAAGGTTTTTTGAGAGTTAAATTAAATTAAAACTTTTTCTTAAGTATAACTTTTTTCTATTTTTTCAATTGTTTAATAATAAATTCTGAATTTGATTTGAAAGAGTCTTATTTTGATTTTTAAAATCCTGAATTTGGTTTGAAATTATCCCGAATTTGATTTTTAATATCCTGAATTTGATATGAAAAATTCCGCATTTTGATTTTTAAAATCCTGAATTTGATTTGAAAAATTCTGAATTTGATATGAAGAAGTCTGAACTTGATGTTTAAAGTCCTGAATTGGATATGAAAAAGTCAGAATTTGAAGTTAAAAGCCTATAAATGGTTCTAAAGATTAACTGTTTGAAATTTGGGTCAGATCAAACAAATTATACGACGACGTTTCATTTTTATAATAAGGATTTATTTTTTATATATAAATGTTTATTTTCATCAAGCAGAGGGCAAGCTAATTGATTTCTTTTTATTAACCGACTTCAAAAAAGGAGGAGGTTCTCTATTCGACTGAATTTTTTTTTTGTGTGTCTATGTTACCTCATATCTCGGCCAATTGTGAACCGATTTTGAAAAATAAATTTACATTGGGTTCAGTCTAGCTTCCGATTGGTCCCGTTTTTTTCATTGGTATTAGACCTTTTTTGTTAGGTTTGTTTAGGCCTAACTTCTTTGTTTATGAACCGATTTCGATGATTCTTTTTTTATTGGAAAGGGGGTATCTTAGGGATGGGGCCATATTAATTTGGTCAAGTTCTGATGATATAATCACTATTAATAACATCACTAAACTTTGTCAAAACAAAATCTTTTCACTTTAACTTTTTTCATTGATAAATGGAGAATTTCTCTCGAAACGTTAGTATTTTTAATAAACGTATTGAAATTGTTTTTATAAAAGAATCAATCATTAAATTATTTCAATATATTCAATATATAGGTATATATAAATGGATTGAATGAAAATACCCCACAGCCAAGTAGAGGGGGTTGTGGGGGCGGTTTCATGGAGCGGATTAATTGATCCGAATTTGCTCCACGTGATGTCTTTTCGGTGTCGCTCAATTATTTATTCAACAGCCAGCCTGCTCTGCTGCTGTTTTGTACCTGGCAAACCTGAATCGATTAGAGTTCTGTAGAAGCCGGCAAAGATTAATGGTTGTGTTCAGGAAGGTGTGAGAAATGGATGATGAAAAGGGAGCAAGGGCTAGAGGCGGAAAAATAGGCCACTATTTTCAAGAAAAGAAAGAACCTAGTCATGAATTATTAAAAAAAAAAATTATTCGCCCTTCTTTTATTCGAAATCAACATTAGAAATAAATAAATAATAAAATAATAAAGTTATTTTTCATTTATTATTATTAAATATTATTATATACGAGCTTTTCTACTTTGTATGTTATGTTATTTTTAAATATAGGTATTATTATTATATTTAATTTTTTTCAATTAAAATTTGGGAAAAATTATTGCTTAAAATACCTAAAGGAAATAGAAAGCAACTGTAAATAAATTAATTTTTTGAAAATGAACAATGATACAGATTGTCTTGAAGATGTAATTACCTTGAATAAAAATATATGTTTTTTTTATTTCTAAGAAATATTCAAAAACAGCCTATATCTGATCCTTTGATGATTGAAATTTTGGTATTTATAAAATTAATATGGAGTGATCCAAAGTGATGATTCGATTCCGGAGATGGGAAGTTTTTTACGGAATAGGGGCTTGTTAGCCTCAAATCCAACCCCTTTTAGTCGCCTTTTACGACAAGCAGGGGATACTGTGGACTTATTCTATCCCCAGTCCACAGAGGCATCCAGAAAATGAATAAAGGTTTTTTATTAATTCTTGCGAGATTCTTAAAGATAAATTAATGGGATTGTCCTCTGCTTGATCCAAATAAACAGTATATAAATATGTATATTTCAGTGGCGTGTGGTCCATGGATGCTGTGACGCATCCCTAAAATTTCAAACATTTATAGTATTTCTCATAAATATATAACGTCGGCTTCAAAATTTCAAGAGGATCTTTAAATATTTCAAATTATTATTCGTATATTTCAAATATTTTTTGTTTTGAAAAGTGTATTGGTTCTTGAAATAAAAAAAAATTGTTGAATAGTTTCAAGGGACAATTAAAATGATGGATTTTCCCGAAAAGGGTGCCGATAAAAGGTTTGAAGTCCCTGCATGGTATATCTTCCAGTTCAAGCATGTAAGACAAGTTCATACGAGTTTTAGTCGAATAAAAATTTTTCTTGGTGAGGAAATATTAAAATAGCAATAATATAAAAAGAGGAATAGATAAAGATGATTCGGGAATTTTTGGAATAATCCATTTCTAAGAACTCTCAATATATAGTATATATATTATGCCGGAAATAACTAAGAGTGCTATAGAGAAGGCATAGCTTGCTTATAGCAATAGAATTAGGAGGAATTTAAGATTCCTTTTAGGACAGGCTGATTCATTGTGGAAGATGGTCGATTTCCATCTCAGGCACTGTGGAGTTTAAGTCTCAAGAATTAATTTCTGACTCCTACGCTCACTCACACAAAGCAGTATCCGTTTGGGGCGAAGGTCCCAAAATATATTTTTTAAAAAATCTAATGTTAAATTTGAAAAATAACGAAAATGATGCCGTATTCGATGAAATTTGCAAAAAAAAGCGAAGATTAAAATGAAATTTCAAAAAATGAAGGGTACTTTTTTGGACAGCATCCTCTGGTTGAAAAGTCACCAACAGCCACTGATGTATACCTACCTTTATTAAAACAAAATCTTTTCAAAAAGAATAAAAAAATTGATAACATGGACTTGGATATGGATGATTGCTTTCTTTTTTAAAGCAACTACTTTTCCAAATTTCTATTGATAAAGGGAGAAACAATTTCTCCCGAAACGTTCCGAATTTTAATAAACATTTTGAGATTTTTAAGTAAATGAACCGCGTAAATCAAATAATTAAATAGTTAAATTCCACAGAAATTATTTATTATTTTTGAATAAATTGACCATCCGATAGAATTCAAGCCTGCGATGTTTCTTGTATAGCCCAAGAAGTGTTTTAACCCAACTACGCCATGAATTCTCCTCTTATCTGTCGAGATATCTCTAAGATGGAATGTCATTTCTCCTTTTTTTCTATCAAAGAATACCTACTTACTTTTGTTTTTAGATATTTTAGATTTTAATTTTTAACTAAATGCCGCCTATGCTTTAATTGCTGACTGTAAATTCCACATTTATTAATATATTTTTACTTTACCATACAGGGTATGGTCAAGTATTGTAATCGTGCATGAAAAAGTGGTTTTTTCCTTCTTTTTTCGAAATATCTCAAAAACGGCTGAAACTATTTCGATTAAAAAAATTGAGCGAAACCATGGCATTTCGCTCTACAAAAAGTCTCTAATAAGTGAACATCGAAAAAATTATATTTTTCGAGATAATAATTTTTTTGTCAAAATGTCTGTTAGTCTGTGCGTTACCAAATTTTGTGGACGAGTTAGCTCAAAAACTAGTGTGAGTATTAAAACCAAATTTCACACGTAGTTTTGGTCCATTGAGATTAAGAGTTGATTAGAATTTGGTACATATCGAACCAAAATTAAGGGGGTGGAGGGGGAGTTAAAAATTAAAAATCTAGGCCATTTGAGCAAACTCAACCAAATTTTGTATACATAATCAGTGGGACCCCAGAAGTCTAAAAAATGCAAAAACTAACCGCCCAAAATGGGGGGGGGAGATGGTCAAAAAATTAAAATCTTAGCCATTTGACCAAACTCAACCAAATTTTGTATACATAATCAGTGCGACCCCATGAAGTCTAAAAATGCAAAAACTAACACCCCTCCCCTACATGAGTATAAATAATTTTATTAAATATTAAATATAAGTGAGGGGCCAGGTTGTATGGTAAAGTCAAGTGGATGGCCACATCAGAACACAGCTTATTTTTATAAAAGAACCAGCTGTGAATCCCTCCTTCGGTGGACATCTTGCTGGCCAGAAGGGAGGTTACGCCTCCTGGACTCCGTAGTTGGTTTTAAAATCTTCATCCTCTTCTTATTGATAGACCTATGGTCTCTTTATTCTAACTCGTCCTGACAGTGTTTTTTAGGTCGATCTTTGCTTCTTTTTCCTGCTGGTTTGTTCATTACAATGTTGTTTAGAATTCAGTCTTCGCTCATTCTTTCCACGTGTCTACCAATTTTCTCTTCTACATTTGATCCAGTCACCAATCTTTTGGATTTTACATTTTTCCCTGATGTCTTCACTTCTTTGTTTATCAAACAGCGATAGGTTAAGAATTCTTCTAAGGATCTTTATCTCGGCCGTTTCCAACATCTGCCTAGTTTTGTCTATCATCTTGTTTCAGCTGCAGTACCCAGTATCAGCCTTATCATAGTTTTATAATATCTCACCTTGCTTCTGTTAATTAATAAGTAGGTAGTAGTTTCACAGTGAATGAAATAAAACTCAAAAAGGTTTATACAAACTCAACTATATTTCGGATTATTAGTCCATCATCAGGAGTTTAAAGGTATAAACCTCTTTGAGTTTTATTTCATTCACTGTGAAACTACACACCCTTTACTTTATTAATTAATATCATGTTTCACCTAAAACCTACACCAATTTCTCTAAGTAAAATTGGGATCTGTTCTTAAAAACTTATTCGACCAGATTGTGTTGTTAAGACAGCCTGAGATCATTAGGGCTTTAATAGTTTGTTTTTTACTTCTGACTCTAGATCTTGATGAGAAGTTATCTATATACCAATGTAGGTAAATGACATGGAAAAATAATTTAAATTTTCTAATTCTTAGTAAATTTTATTTTGTCATGAGCTATTAATTGAAGGAGACAATAAAAGAGTGTGTCTTCTGCTGATTTTATAAATTTTATTTATTTATAACTGAGACTATAGTTTCGAGGGTTTTGCCCTCTTTATCAGTCTATTACAATGGATTCACGGGAATTAACTTTAATGAATTCATAAATTAATTAAAATTTTTCCAGAACTTAAGTGACTTGATTTAAATTTTTTTGTTAAATTGAAGTGTTGTTTTTGTCACAAATATAATAAAACAATAATTTCAATAACTATTTGAATTAGTTTAATTGATAACTATACAGTTTCGGTTCATTAATAAAAAAATAAAAAATAAATTAACTTATAATGTACTTCTGGAATAGGATTATTTATAATGGGTTTTTTAATTGATTAATAATTAACTACGCAACGCGATAATTAAGAAAAAAATAAAATTGAAAATAATATTTAATATATAGTAATCATTAATTCAAAATAGTTTCTGGTTCAGTGATAAATGTTTTTTTATAAATTGTTGCTATATATATATGTGTGTGTGTATGTATCTGTATTGAAGATTTGGGAATGAATGTTTCATGTGAAATGCAATTCCGGTTCTTGAACGAGATGTATGTATGATTTCAAACTATTGTATATTTTTTATTGTGTTATATAATTCTCTATAAAAAAGAAAAAATGTAAATAAAATGTTTCATTTCACCGAAACTGTATAGTTATCAATTAAATAATTCAAATAGTTATTGAAATTATTGTTTTATTATATTTGTGACAAAATACAACCCTTCAATTTAACAAAAAATTCATAAATTAATTCCTAGTGAATCCATTGTAATAGAGTGATGAAGAGGGCAAAGCCCTCGAAACTATAGTCTCGTTATAACAAATAAAATTTATAATTCCAGCAGAAGACACATCTTTATTGTCTCCTTCAATTATATAAAAATTCTGCTACTCTCGACAAAAACTTTCAATTTAATGAGCTATTAAGGGATTTTAAAATTAAAAAAATCAATCCGGCGTCGTCGTCGTCGCGCAAGCCGATTATAATAAAAGAATTTAATTTATATAATACGAAAAAACATCATAAGCTTGTTTGGATTTCAATATATAAAAAAAATATTAATAATAATAATAAAAAAAATAAGGTCATAGAATTTTTTGATAAATTGGCTGCATGAAATGGAATGGAATGGCTGCTCTAAAGAGTTAATAAATGAAATTGCGTGCAACGATTGAGTGAAAGCGAATGCTGGCAGACAAATCAGTGCTAGGCAGATATACAGTTGGTCCAGAACTCGGTTGGCTGAATGCATTGATTTGTTCGGCTGTACTCTCTCTCTCTTCGCTCACTCGGCTGTACTTTGTCCCATTTCCCTTGTGCTTGTGCTATTGTACTATGTAGAGCCTGGGCATTAGTAAGTGCGGGCTGGCCCAGCTGCCGCAGGCACGATCGGAAATCTCGTGCTGCGTGTTGCTCACCTCGCTGCGGGGGCGGAGGGAACGGGAATCCCCGTTTTTATCGCAAACGATACAGCCAAAATGCACATCAACATTTGAATGGCAGCCATGGCGAATGACCGCTCGCCCAGCAACCCAACCGGATTTCACTAACCAACCCAATGCTCTACTCGAAGTGGTTTGACTTACACACACACACACACACACACACATACCACTGGATTCAAGCTGCATTGCATTTATTTATTCTTGAAAAGGAATATTCCAAGTTTCTTTTGGAGTTAGAATATTAATTATTTTCCTCGATGATTTTATGATCCAAAATGATGATATAAACAGATTTTATATAT
This sequence comes from Forficula auricularia, assembly GCA_024734495.1. Classification (NCBI taxonomy): domain Eukaryota; kingdom Metazoa; phylum Arthropoda; class Insecta; order Dermaptera; family Forficulidae; genus Forficula; species Forficula auricularia. The sequence goes on from JALMQS010000070.1 coordinate 11,250,222, forward strand.
TGAGAAATCACTGAGGTTGTCCTCTGCTTGATACAAATAAACATATACCTAATATATATATATATAATGAATCTTATCTTATTATTATATTAAAATGAACAATTTTTGTACATATTATATATAGATCGGTTACTCAAAAAAACAGCTCGATGAAAATCACGAATTAGGGTGTTTGGGGGTTGACAATTCCATTCGCCAGGGTCTCATCTTCAGATAACTTTAATTTTATTGGTTTTTTTATTCAAATAGTTATTAACAGAAGGGTGTCTATAAAAATGTAAAATTATATTTTTTAAATTTCTTTTATCAATTAATAGTTTTTTTTCTTTTATTTTTAAGGGCCTTCACATCTCCCCTTATAGCACTCTGATCCACCCACTCAAGATCCTGTTAAGTGGCTCAGAGTGTGGCCACAGCAGAACGGTGTGAAATCTTAGTATGCTACGGCCAAGAATAAAAAAAAAAAAAAAAAAGGAATCCAGAATGTCATCCAAATAAATAAATACACTGGGGAAAATAAATAAATAAAATAAAATAAAAAATAAATAGTTAGAATATGTCACTGGGTTTGAAGAAATTGTAGTTAAATTAAGTAAAAATTAATCATTTAAAAAGCAGATCAATAAATAAGTAGACAGGAAAATGCCATAGTCAAGGAATAAAAAAAAATAGGTAAGGAACGGCCATGGTCAAAAAAAAAATATTTCAATGGGAAAATAAGCTTCTGGGTAAAATATAAAATATTTTATATAAAAATAAGGAAATTTAATTTATTAATGGTAACCTATTTTTTATTGAATAAGGAGTGGTAGAACTCAAAGCTGAATTGGTAGAAAAGCAGCTAAAAGATAATGAAAATCACAAATATCGAATAAAAGAATTTATTAGAACGTCTTCTTGAAAAATGCAACGATTCGGACGATTGTCCCTTCTTCTTCAGGGTTTAAAAGGGTTCACGAAGGCAGCTCCGTGTATATTGAGTCCAGCGATACATAATTATAGTGAAATTCACCCTAAAAACCGATTGAACTTAACTGAAATTACCAGATAATGAGATAACATTAGATAATCCCTTAAAGATTCAACGAATGAAACTCCAAATAAATTAATATTGTTAATAAAGCTCAAAACTTTGTACAAGACGTTGTTTTGATGATAGCCAGAGAGGGTCTAGCGTTGGCAAAAAAATAAATTAAATTTTATTTCAATTTTATTTAATTAAGACTCCAAATAAAAATTGAGCTTTTTACCTTAATGGAAAATTAAAAACAATATCTTCTACCCATGGGGCATGGCCCCTGGACACCGTAGTGAGTTTTAAAATAATAATTTAAAATAAATTTTATTTGTCATGATCTATTAGTGGGTTTTAAAATAATAATTTAAATTAACTAATTTTAGTAAATTTTATTTGTCATGAACTATAGTTTTGGCTGAAGGTTTTGTATATTTTATTCGATCACGGACTCTAATGTAGGGAATTTCAATGTCGAAATATTGAGTGAAAATAATATTCTGAACTTATATATTTCTAACATGAAATGAATGATATTAAATAAATTTTCTTTCATTAATATATCAAAGAATAATGTGTCCGTCAACAAGAATCATTTGATCCGCGCTGACTTCAATAGCGTAATCCGCAGGTAGTTCTCTGATGAGATACAAAAAATATCTTTTTCAACATCACGCGGTCAAAATAATTCTTGTTGATGTATCACATCTATTCTTTGTATATTAATAGGAAAATTAAAATTTATTAGTTTTGGGTTTGTATAAACCTCTTTGAGTTTTATTTCATTCAGTGTGAAACTACACACCCTTTACTTTATTAATTAACTATTAGTGGGTTTAAAAATTAAAAAACCACACCGATGTCGTCGCGCAAGCCGATTATAATATATATCTAGTACCTGGAGGCACCGAGCGATGCTCGGTAACCCCTCACCCCCACACCCCCCTCCCGAAACCATACACCTCGCCCCCAACACTGAACCTCCACTCCACCCCAACCGCCCCTCCCACCCCGGACCCCTCACAACTGCACCCCACCTCCTGCACCCCCACATCCATCCCCGACCCAGTTTTTGCATTTCTATCTTTCTAATGGTCCACATATTATGTGTATATTTGTTTACTCGTACACCAATTTGCTCACATTCGTTCATATTGATAAACATTATAAAAAATACATAAGAAAATAATAATAAAAAAATATATCGTATAGGATCTGAAATAAAAACATAAAATTATTTATTAAATACATAGCTATATATAATATATTCAATTATTTCCACACTTATAATAAAGTCTAATTCAAAAATATTCATTTTAGTAAAAGTAAAAAGCAAGGATTTTTAAAATAGTTCTGTGGTCCAATGCTAGAGTGTCGGCCTCATATGCAAGAGGTCCCAGGTTCTAATACGACTTCCGCCGAATCATTTTTTTTATTGAGATTTTCATCTATCAATAATTACTTTAATTAAGAAAAATCAATTAAGATGAATTTTGATGAGGTCCAGACCTAGCCAGATCGTTTTTTCATCCTCAAAACTTGTTAATAGATTTTGTTTCATCAAAATCGGTAGGGCCGTTTTCAAAATAGAACCAAGATACAAATATATAAATAAATAAATATATATATATAAATAAATATACAATTTTTGCTCGTTTAATAAGAGTAGAGATAAACATATATATAGTTGTTTGTATAATTTTCTACTCTAAAAACTTGTTTTCCAGGTCGGCTCAATATAGAGAGTAGTACATCTGCGTGCAGATCATTATAAATGGACCATATTATAAAGCGATAAATTTTTTCTCTAGACTAATTTTTATTTATTTATATATTAGTAGGTATAAATGAATTTAATCTCTACAAATGTCAGATAAAAAATAATCACGGATTAATTTAATTCTCTCTCTCCCTCAATAGATACATAATTTTTTTCCTATCATTACCTAACAGTTGATAATAATTGTATAATATTCATAAAATATAACAAAATTGTCAGTCTTGATTAGTTTTTTTCCATATACATATTATATTAGCGAGAATTACGCGATTGGTTATTTGTTTGTTTGTTTTTTATTTTAAAAAATGTGTACCTACTTGAACATCTGATAGTGAATTTTTAATTAATTTTACTATTTCTAGGAATTTAAATAGTTTTTTCAATTATTAAGGTGAGTAATGAAATCGATAAATATTTATCAATATGAAATCTTCTTTTCAATTGACCAATTTATATTAAATAACAATAATATAATCTTGAATATAGTCAAAAATGAAAACGTACACCAAATCAATTTTTCATTTTTACTATTACCATTCAGGGATGGTCAAGTACTGTAATCGTACATGAAAAAAGTAATTTTTTTTTTTTTTTGTTTCGTTTTTACAAAATATCTCGAAAACGGCTGAAACTACATATATTTTAAAGATAGATTTCTAGGTCACAGAAATATTAACTCATAGTAAATGAATGAATGGGGGGGGGGTTAAAATATTAAAACCTGGCGAAAATTTATTTTCAAACAATATTTTTTGAGAACGAAAAGTAGTGAAAATTTCGTTCCTGGGCTAATATGTTTGTATTTACAATGCGGAGAACTAATTAGATTTTGGTGTTTGCGGTATCTAAATTTAAAAGTTCCGGCTCAAAAATGCACTTTTATAACTTAAATTGGAAGAAAAGTCATATAATTTCCTAAGACTCAGTAGGTACGCTGTTTACAGTTTCGGTAAATTAATATTTTTAAATGATATATATCTAAATAAGAAAATTAATTTCGATCTAAAATATTTACTTAACTAGATGTTAATAAATTATTAACATAAGTTTGTATCGGGCGCCTTAGCCACTGCTCTAGCGGCGCCTCTGATATTTTCTTTACTTTGAGTCAAAAGGCCGTTCCTAGAATAATAGAAATTAAGAAATTAATCTCTGAAACTGGTCTAGACTTGTATTTGGCATACTTGTATCCTACCTTAGCTCTGAAGGAAGAGAGATTATTCTTCTATGGTATACGGGCCCTTTTAGTCATTTTCCCCGATTAAATTCTAAAGAAAGAATCCATTAACCATTTATTTATTGAATAATAAAAAAAATGATAACTTATTTACTCTCTTTGAAGTAATTAATAATAAACTTATATATGAAATACATAAATGGTTAATTTATGCCTATATTATACCATCGCCTTAAAATATCAATAAAACTATTCAAAAAATGACATTTTCTGGATTTTTGAACAAGAAGTTATAAAGCTAGAAAACGCAAAATTGAATCACTTTTCTGCATTAAAAATACAAACATTTGAGCTCAAGACAAACTTTCTATGACTTTAAGAAAAAATCAAAACTAACGTTTAAAAGTTAATTTGCCTAAAACATAAGTAACTATACTTTAAATAGAAAAAGTCGCAAAAAGGAAAAATGACATTCAATTTAAAGAGCTTTCCTGGCGGGATCATCTGTGGCCTAGTTAGTAAAGGCGATTTTCGGCTAAAGGAGAGAGACACAGGTTCGAATCCCGTCAGGTGCTCAATTCATTTTTCCTTTTCAAAAAATAATAAAATAATTCGATAAAATTTTGATGGCTGTATATGTATATAATTAAGTAATGGAGAGGGATTCAGCAGTGGATGCCTCTGCTGAATAAAAAATCCCAATTATGGAAAACGTTTCGGCTTTAATTAAATAATGCCATCATCAGTTCCTAAGAGAGTATTAGCGACACAATTAATTTTATAAATAAATTGTCCGCAGGCAGAGTTGTTGTGGATTTTATCATAATATACAAAATTATATGAATTATAAAATGGTACATAAATCTTGGTGTGCTCTCACTCAATATGCGCAACGTCTCAAGTACAACTCTACCTGCGGACAATTTATTTATAAAATTAATTGTGTCGCTAATACTCTCTTAGGAACTGATGATGGCATTATTTAATTAAAGCCGAAACGTTTTCCATAATTGGGAGTTTTTTTAACCAGCAGAGGCTACCCATTGGCTGGATCCCTCTCCATTACTTAATTATAATAAAATAATTTTCTAAATATGTAGAATTAACATAAGAAATTATTGATTACATTATTTAACTTTCGCGGCTTAAATTGCTTTAAGAAAAAATTAAAACTAACGTTTAAAAGTTAATTTGTTTTTCTAAGAATTTTTGTTATTAAGTTATCGTAGATATCTTAATCCAAATACACAGAGAGACAAATAAAAAATTATGATTTTTCTCCACTTTCCTGACATTTTTCAACACAATGAGCAAACGTTTTTTATTTTTTTGAGTGAATTCAATACTTAGCGCAGTACCAAATAATTAATTTTAAGTAACTAAAAATTCCATCATATAGTATATCGTATATCTATGTCCATTACGTCCGACCCATCATTCTCTTATCCTTGGGGTGGCTTTCCATCAATTCTCTATTGAATTCTACCAATCCGTCTCCGAAAGAAAATACTCCTAATTTTATATTTTGTTAATTTAAAATTTTAATTAAGTAATTGATTTTGATGTTTTATAGTGTGATAAGTGAAAATCAGATGGTATGTTAAAGTTCAAGTCACAGATAATTATTATCCTCTCTCTCTCTCTCTTTAAGCTTTCTTTTCTTTTTATATGAAATTAATTTCTCAAATATATATTTTTATTTGCAAAATTAGATTTTCAATGCGAATTTGATTTTGTTTCTTTTAAGAAAGGTAAACATTTGGCATTTGGTATTTTGAAAATAACCCTGAGTCAATATTTTGATCAAATATAAACTTAATTATGGTGTTAAAGAAAATAACAACCCTCTTCATCTCGTTTCTCAACCTATGGATAACATGTTATGTATTTAGTTTATATTATTTACTAAATTTATTTTTACTTTCCTAAAAATATGAATTCGAATATTGACAAGAAAAATATGTTTTGAAAGGTTCTAAATACAAATTGGAAGAAAAAGTTAATGCTTTTTCAAGATCGCCCTCTTTTATACATATATTCCTTAAATATATAATAATAAAATTAATTGAAAAAAATGAAGTTTTCTACATTTTTGAACTTGGAGTTTTAAAGTTAAAAAAGTCCATAATGTAATCAAATCTACAGATTTCGATCAAAATCACGGATTATGGGGGTTTTTAGGTCGAGATTTTGATCTGTCAGAGTCCCATCTTCGGGTAAGTTTAATTTTCTTAATTAAATTAATTATTTGCAACGAAATTTTCTCTGGAGAGAGACGGATTGGTAGAACTTTTAATTGAAAGTAATGGAAGGCAGCCTAGGGGTAGTGAGGAAAGAAAATATTAACACATATCAAATAAGGTAATTTATTGGATTCCTTCCTCCTTTCCTTTCAAACCGACGTTTCGGAGGATTCTTCCCTCCTTCTTCAGGGTTTCATGGGTCAATGAGGAAACAAATAAAATGCTTTCTTTCCTCTCTCCACAACAGTGTTTAATACTTTTCTCTTCCTTAGCAGAAGCATAGAAAAACGATGTTTTAATCGCTTTTGTTCTGTGGTTAAGAGAGAGGAAAGAATGCATTTTATTTGTTTCCTTTATTGACTCCCTTGAAACCCTGAAGAAGGAAGGAAGAATCCTCCGAAACGTCGGTTTGAAAGGAAAGGAGGAAGGATTCCAATAAATTACGACCCTATTTTGGATATGTGTTAATTTTTTCTTTCCTCCCTACCCCCTGGGCTGCCTTCCATTACTTTCAATTAAATTAAATTATTATTAAATCTGTAATGATTAAATTTGTCTTTTTATAATTAATGTTTTTGTTATTTTTAAACCCACTAATAGATTGTTACAAATAGTATTATTAAATAGTAAAATCCGTGATTTTTAACAGTGAGGGAAAAGGTGGAAGGTGATGAATAAACCACCGACTTGATTGGGGAATAATGGAATTGAAATAATTATCGGAAAAGAGGTTTTTTTATCTAATTAGATTTTTCCTCTTATTAAAACAAGGACTAAAGATGAATAAGGACACTCGATGGTGGAGAAGTAACTCGGAATCGAAGCAAAATACAATGTATACATTAATTAATGTAAAATAATTGGCTTAATAAAATTTACTATTAATTAGATATCTAACGTGAATGGATTGAAGAAGGTTGTATGATGAGAGTCAGATGGACTTGGGGGAATATGGAATTGGAATAATTATCGGAAAAGAGGTTTTTCTTTAATTAGTTTTCCTCTTATTAAAAACAAGGACTAAAAGATGATCAAGACAGACGGTGGAGAAGTAATCTCCGGAATCGAAGCTAAAAGACAATGTATGCATAAATTCATGTAAAATAATTGGTTTGATTTTTATCAGTGAAATTAGGGACAGAGGTGAATTGGGGGAGAAATGAACAATATGGTATTGAAACAATTATCGGAAAAGAGGTTTTTTCTTTTAATTAGTTTTTTCCTCTTATTCAAAACAAGGACTAAATATGATCATGACATCTGATGGTGGAGAAGTACCCCGGAGCCGAAGCTCAAATACAATGTATACATTAATTAATCTAAAATAATTGGTTTAATAAAATTTATAAAAAAAAAATTAATTAATTAGAGGTTTTTTCATTGCATGAAGGAGTAGTCAATCTCAATGCTGACTTTATGCAAAGGAACTTCAAAGATAATGAAAATCACAAATTTCTTCAGAAAAATAAGATTTTCCAATCAACATTTGATCAAAATTTATACAATTTTGAATTTTCGGGAAAAAACAATGCTATAATAATTTTAAATTTAAAGTTTTTGTCCTATTTAAAGGAACCCTAAAAAGTTGGTCTATTATATTACATGAAGATCTAGCTGCGGTTTACCTTCAATAAACTTTTTGTCCCTGAGGAAGGAAGGAAGATAGTCCGTAACGTCGGTTTCGGAAACAATATTATAAGTGAAAAATATATAAATATATATTATAAACATTATTTATTGAGTAGTTTCCCTTTTACTTTATCCAATGCGAAGCATGGGGAAAGTATTGTAATTTTTTTTTTTTTTTTGAACTGCCTTCATCCAATCCTGAGACATTATACCAACTGTTACCAAAGAAAACTGTAACGTAATTAACCATCAATTTTCCATCAAAATTTTAATACAATTTTAGATTTCAGATAAAATATCTAAATTTAACATCTCACGCGATTGATGTAGTTTTTGAGGAATGGATTTTGATGAGCCAGTCCAAGGTTCAAAAAAATAAAGATAATTCTAACTATCTTTTTTTATTCAAATCCGATGCTTCGGAGGTTTATTCCCTCCTTCTTCAGGGTTCACTACACTAAATTCTGCTGAGAATGAAATACTGTATAATATTGTTACTGCCATTCAGAGAGGAGACAGGAATATCAGATTATATTTTCTTCACTGACCTTTCAAAAATCCTGAAGAAGGATTTGGGAATAAATTTCCAAACGTCGGCTGAATAAAAATAGTTATATCATTCTTTTTATGAACCTTGGACTGACTGCCTCATCAAAATCCATTGAAATAACATTCAATTTCAAGTTGTTACTCTATTTAGTATACGAGCTATGTCCTGTATTGCTTTGATATGGAACCCAAAAAGCACTATTTTCTCTGACAAAATAATGAGGTTCGGACCGTTTATCATTTTTATAAGAAAATTCTCAAATTTTTACCATCGAATCATTGATGCATTAAATATTTATTCCCGAAATTTGAAGTTGATCGTCTGTCTCATTACCGAGAAATAAATTATTGAAAATTGTCCTTTTAACATGGAAGTAAATGGACCGAGCTTTTAAAAGGGCTATAACTTCTATACAAATTATACCATTTTCAACAAATTTATACAGATCAATAATTCAACTTTTATGAATCGAATGATACATTTTTCAATAGATTTGACAGTCTAGTTAATTAGTTATTCATAAATGTAAAAATAAAAGTTATTTGCATCCAACAGAATATATCAAAAGCACTAGTATAGAATTCCAGCTCTATTTCTTGAAATCGTTTTTGTGTTAAATAAATGTTTTTATAACGAAAAAAATGTATCTTAATATTCTTTTTATTAATATTACCAAAACAAAGATTTTTATTCTAAATTAACCTCATTATTAACATTTTTTTATTAAAAAATTTAGCAGGCAGAAGTTGTCACTCTGCAGAAATACAAAAGTTTTTTCGAAGATCAACCAGATAGATAAGCTGTCCCGAACCTCCTTAAATCACATGAAGATCTATCACGGTCACACCTTTAATAACTTCAACTTGGAATCTTTTCTCAAAGATTTCCATCATCCAATGTTTGTATTTGTTGTATGAAAATAAATTTGAATCCATGTTGATGAGTAATGATAGTGTGCAATAACTTGACGTTTTAACTGGATTAAATAACGTCATTAATTAAATATATATGAATTAATCCTAGTCGTTAATTTAATTGAAATTAATCGTTCATTTAGAATGCAATAAAAAAGAATTAGTGGAGGCTTTAAACAGGATCAATCAAACGTTTAAAAGAGACAAAGCGATTAAAACGAAAATTAATAAAAAACAAGGAGAAGCATTTAGTCTTAAGAGAGAAACGCAGCCTCAACATCGCCATTTGAAGAGAGAGAGAGAGAGAGAGCATCCATCTCTCATCAAAAGTTGCAGATTAAAAATTGATATTTTTAAAAATAAATGGACCATTAATCTTGTAATGTTTAAACCATGAGTTTGACCGTATAAATAAATTTTCAAATTCAAATGAAACAATTTCTATTTTTAAATTATGATCTATGTTTTATTTTATATCTTAAGCTTAAATAAAAATAATATAATTACTTGATTAACAGGACCATTAACAACATTTTTAAAGAATGTATTGTACTATTAAATGAAGAATTCTTGTATATATAAAGATGAGACCCTGAGAGTTCATTTATCGACTTAAAAAAAAACCCTAATCCTTGATTTTCATCGAAATCCTTAGAGCCGTTTTGGAAAAACCGGATTCTATACAGAGTGTCCCGTATCACAACGATAAACAGTGAACATGGAATAGGGCAATTTAAGACGATCCTGAACATAAAATTTTTTTAAATAAAAGTCTCATAGTTTTCGAGTTATAGGCATTTTTTTCAAAATAGTGAAAATCGCTACTCTGCCCTAAATATCGTGATGCTGTGGCTACAAATTTACATATTTAATTATTCTCATTTTTGTTACGTAATTGAGAATAATTCTGCTATTGGCTAGAATTAAAAATAAAACAATAAGTATTATACTTTTGGAGAAAAATAATAGTTATGCCGGACTTATGTTTTAAAACATTTTCATCAGCTAACTTGGAATCATTTTAATCTAAAAAAAAGTCTAGTAAACAAGCATGGCAAGTTATTTAAAAAAATTGGCCCATTTTGTCAAGATTTCAAAATGGTATCTACAGCACTTTTTGTACTTTCTTTAGAAAACAAAATATTGATATTTTTTTGGTAAAATTAGCTAATTTAAAACATATTTTGAATGTGTTTTTTATTTAATATAATGTTAGATCAAGTTATGTCGCATCTTAATTGATCTAATATTTGAATATTTATAGACATTTAATACTATAATAGCTACTAATAATGCCATTAATAGCCAAAGATTAGTTTAATTAAGATGTGACATAATTGATTAACATATTAAATAAAAAAACACTATCAAAATATGATTTTAAATTAGCTAATTTTGCCAAAAAATATCAATATTTTTTTTTCTAAAGAAGGAAGTACAAAGTGCTATACCATTTTGAAATCTCGACTAAATGGGCCAATTTTTTAAATAACTTGCCATGCTTGTTTATTAGACTTTTTTTTACATTAAAGATGATTCAAAGTTAGCTGATGAAAATTTTTTAAAACAAAAGTCCGACAAAAATATTTTTGTTTCTCCAAAAGTATAGTACTTATGGTTTTATTTTGAATTCTGGTCAATAGCAGATTATTCAAGATTGTTGTATAACAAAAATTAGAATAATAAAATATGTAAATATGTAGCCATAGCAACTCATTATTTAGGGAAGGTTAGCGATTTTCACCATTTTCAAAAAAATATCTATAACGGGAAAACTATGAGACTTTTGAAGGAGATAATAATTCAACTTATATAGGAAAAACAGAATGAAATTTAAAAACACGCATTTCGGAACACAAAAGAATTTTTAAAGGGGGCCCAGCTCATAGTGCAATTTCAGACCATTTAATCACCGAGAAACATTGTTTTCCAGACGAATCAAATATTAAATTAATTAGATCAGAATTCGATCCCCTGAAAATTAGTATTTTCGAATCGTTAGAAATTTTAAAATCATATAATAATTCACCAAAAAAATTCTAAAATCGAAAAATAGAAATTTCTTAAAAATAGCCGCGCAAATAAAAACCCCATTAACGCCACCTACAGCCAAAAAATTAAACAAGTATAAGTGAATTTATAATTTTTCTCATTAATATATCAAAGAATAACTGACATATTAACGAGAATTGTTAAGTTCAGATATTATTTTCACTCAATATTTGACAAAAATCACCTACATTTGATTCGCGATTGAATCAAATGTAGGATATACATTAAGTATAAGTGACAATTCTTAACTCATCAACGTGGAAATTTTTGCTTTCCATTTGTACATTAATTCCTGTGAATCAATTATAATTGACTGATAAAGAGGGCAAAAGCCCTCGAAACTATAGTCTCGTTATAAATAAAATTTATAATTCCAGCAAAAGACACACTCTTTCATTGTCTCCTTCAATATATAAAAATTTTGCTACCCTCGGCACAAAAACTTTCAATTTAATTATGAGACTTTTATTTGAAAAAATTGTTATGGTCAGAACCGTCGTAAATTGGGTTTATCGTTGTGATAAGGGACAACCTGTATATATTTATAGTGCGTTTATAAAAATTTGAAAATCAACAAAATAAGGACCACCATAATTTCTTATATATATAGAGAAAGTCACTTTGCTTAAGCACTATAATTGAATTAAGGATTAAAATCTCAATTCGTTGGATCAATGAAAATGGTTAAATCTTCAAAGGGAGACAACAGAGAGCCTCTTTTAATTTGATGATCCTTTCACATTTAGCTTTATTAAAATCTTCTCTCTCTCAGTCACTCTTATAAGTAAAAGTATCTTGTTCATCATCTTAATCATGTTGTACATTATTCCGTTGATATTTCTAATAAATGAACGAGAGATCTCCAATTTAATCGTGCGATATTTGCCTACTTGAAAAGAGATTAAAAGCAACGATATCGCTGTACAAATGATAAAACAGAGAAATAAACCGAAAAGCCAGAGAGAGAGAGAGATCTTTACCTTAGCTCTGTTTTTCTTGTTCCTTTACATTTCACTTTACTTGACTGATTCGTTTTGACAACGCATATAATACAAGTGAAAAAATCTTGAATGAGCTGGATTGAATATTTGGTTGGGATCACAACTTCCTTGACAGTGACACTTATTGGCCACAAGTAGTATAAGTCAGCGAAAAAAAACTAGATTAGATAAATGTCTAGACCAGGGCGCATGCGGCCCAGTATTGCAATGAGTGTGGCCTAACATAAAATTATAAACTTCCTTAAAATATTGAGATTTATATATAGAGATATATTTATTCCCTTTTTCGAATTATGAATGTTCATTTGTACAATACGTGAAGCTTTTTTCAAAGAATAAATAAAATTCACTAAAAGCAAAATTATAAGCTAAACAATATAAGGTAAAAAAATAATGAAGTTTCGAATATTTAAAAATTCTTCTTCCTCTCATATTTTCATTTTCTAAAATATTTATTATTTCAGTAATTTATATGCTACGACACTAACCAAGTCTATAGTTATATCATTCTAGTACAAGGAGACGAGGAATTGGGGTTTTCTAGAACAATCACAATTAATTGATCATTTCTATCCTGGACTAAAACTTGTCAGGACTTGTCTTTGCACATTCTTGCAATAGATAATGAATAGTCAGGGATTATTATATCCGTGACCCTTTAAAAAATAAATTTTAATTCCTCATATCCTTCTTTGATCCCATTCGATTTAAACAAGGGCTGTCCAACCCGTGACCCAATATAAACCCACAAAATTCTTTAAAACATTGAGATTTATTGTAGTTACTGGAAAACACGCAACAATTTGGCCTGATAATTTTTTTTTCTCTAAAATATGAAATCTGAAAATCTGTGAAGTTTTCGAAAAATAAAAGTGCTAATTTTAAATTTTGATTCTGGAACTAGATTTCAAAATTTCCTAAAAAATAATCATCATTTTGGTCTATTTTCGACTCTATTTTCATTAGAAATAAATTTTCTACTTGCAAACTTTCTGATTGAATGTTCTAGAACAACAATTAGATACTGATCTGAAAGAAAAATTGAATATTGTCTCTTTATTAGTAGTTTATATTAATTATCTAGCCAGGAAAAAATATATACAAATATTAATACATAATATCACTTTCTGTAAGTATGAAGGTATGTATTTACATATATGAGAAGCTATTTTCAAGTATAAAATTTACCAAAAGTAAAATTAGAAGCTTGCTATGAGCTAAAAAAATAATCTTATTTCTACATTATTAACAAAGTTTTATCTAAATATTTTTATACTAACTTGTGGCCCACAACAGATTGAAATTTTAAATGGAAAATACTGCACTGTTAAAAAATAATTGTAAATTTACTATAATAAATATGTTTACAATACAAATAGATAGGAAATTTATAAGATTGCGTATAGTGTATAGTAAAAAAAATACTATATTATTTTGGTAAAATCACATTAACCAGTGCTTTTTTCGTGGTTGTGGATGAAAAAATGTTCCCAAAAAACGTAGTTATTCGTGAAACTCAGTCTGAATTACGACGTATTTTGGGATTTATTCGGTGAATAAAATACTTTCGTTACGTCCGGGATGTATGTGTTTTGAACGTTTAAAAGACCAATATGTGCTGACTGAGATGTTTTTTCCTTTGATTTTTTTTTTTTATCAAAAATTTGAGCTTTTATAGTCACAAAAATGTATAGGATTGAAAAAAAAAGATTGAAAATTTATTTAGCATCTTATTTCTATTTTTATTAATTTTTTTGTTGTTTTGTTTTTGTTTCAGGTGAGTATTGGAAGTTACGTTACCAACTTGGCCTATTCACACTATTTCCGCATCCAAAATACTGGTAATCCATTTAATTACATATTTCCTTTTAAAAATACAAGCATGTTATTTTCAAAGATTATTTTCAACTTTAGAAATCCTTTTAATTTTATTAAGAATATACATTACAATTTGATTCTCAAAATACCAGAAATCAAAGTAGGTATCTAATTGTTTAATGATTTTTTTTTATTTTAATTTTTAAATTATTATTAATACTTAATAATAAGCCAATCATCTTAAATTTTATTTTTTAACCTAATGACACTTGTTTGCTCTTTATTATCTCAAAAAAATCTGAATACTAACAATTTAAAACAAGAGGAAAATTATCTACATTTCATTTTAAAAAAATCTATCGCATACAAAAAGATGATCTTTAGGTAGAAGATATTGTCCGCTAATCAGATTAAAATGGGCGTGGCTACACGTGCAGCTTAGTCCAATTGTTTTGAAATAAGCGCCACTTAAGCCACGGCTACTACTTAATTGTGATTAGCGGACAGTCTAGTCTAGCTAGGGCGTAAAGGGTAGTGTATTCGGACCCTTAGAGACGAAAGGCCTAAAATTGTAATTTTTCCCTTCCAAAACTACCTCCCTTTTTCTAGTAGCTGATATTTGCGTAAATTGTTCCACTGCTTACTAACGAGAATCTGTGTAAAAAATTATCCAGATCGGAAAATTTTGAATACTAACAATTTAAAACAAGAGGAAAATTATTTATAGAATTATACGACACAAAATTTTTATTTTTAAAACATTTAGAATATTGCAAAATATAGGAGTTTGGAGGAGGGGGCAAAGCTAAGGTCCCCCTGTCAATTCCAGGATTAATAGAAAAAATAAACCTTAAAAATATAATGTAAAAATTTACAAAAAATCTCATTGCTAGCTCTAGAAGAGTTCCTCAAGTAATAAATAATAACTTCTAAAAAACAGCAACTAAACATAACAGTTGAATTATTCAAAATTATAAATTATTCAAAATAGAATAGGACGGAAGGGAGGTAAAAATTTAAATTCAATGATTTTTATGGGGATACAGCGAGACGACCCCGGCCTGGGAATGTGATATACTAGTATATGCATAAATAATTTCACACAGAGCTAAAGAATGTGGTAATTATGTAAAATTCTCTCAAGATCGGACAAAGTGTCTTGACATTCATAACAAACTAGCTGCCCAGGAGCGCCTCGACACGCCCTCTACAGCTCGGCCCTCCGGACAGATGCCTCCGCGGGCGAAGACTCGGCATGTGATTATTAGGTCTCCAAATTCATTTAAAAAAAGCTCCATTCCCAAAAATATGTTTTTTTTATATATTTAGATATTTGCAAATAAATAACTCTAGTTTTCTAAAGTATAAATGTACAAAAAAGTCAAAAATTTCTATATTTCGCCCCCCCTTCGCCCCCATACAGTTCAATTTTGATAGTTGATTTTTACAGGAATAGTTTCTGAAAGTAATAAAGAATAACTCTACAAAATTTGATCAAGATAGGAGAGAGTTTTAATTTTTGACCCCACTCACATTTTGGATAGTTGAGAGTCGAATTTCAAAAAATCCTGAAAATACTTTTTATATATTTGTATTTAGAATTTTATTAAGTAAAAATCAAGTAGATATCTTATCGCTCTTAATGGAAAATGCATAATTAGTGTAAACACATTGCAAAGATATTTTTCCCCTTTTGACCCCTTTTATGGGTCGAATTTCAAAAAATTCTGAAATGAGTTTTTAGATCTTTTAATTTAGTATTTTTAAAAGTAAAAAGCAAGTAGATATTTTATCGTCCTTAAGAGATATCGCATAATCAATGAAAACACACTTTGCACCCTTTAACCCCCTTAGGGGTCGAATTTCGAAAAAATCCTTTCTTAGTGAGCCCCTTTGTCATAGATGTAATAATATCCTTTCCAAATTTCAAGTTTCTATGTCTAGTGGTTCTGACTGTTTTGATAATGAGTGAGTGAGTGAGTGTATCGGGCAAAGAATTTTATATATATATATATAGATATAAATATAAAGTCCAAATTTAAGCCCCTTCTTATTTTGAAAAATCCCTTCTTAGTGGGTGCTTAGTTCATAAACAGAAGGTAGTTTTTAAGAAATTTGGTGTTGGTACTTGGTGAAACATTTTTAAAAATTATTAGATAAAAAATACTTGGTAGGTTTCACATTAAGATATAAATATAAAACGAATTTATTTTTATATCTTAATGTGAAACCTACCAAGTATTTTTATCCAATAATTATTATAAGCAGAAGGGTTTTTTGTAAATTTCACCCTTTTAAGTCCATTGCATTGATAAGTGAATGAATCAGCTAAGATTTTATATATAAAAATATTATATAATTGAAAATAATAATTAAGTGAATAGTAAATAAATAAATAGATAAGGATTAGTTATCTATCTCTGTTATCATAAATGAATGAATGTAAATTGAATGAAAAAGGCATTTATTCATTGCATACTAATAATGAGAAATCATTCAGGCTGTAAATTGCAAATTCAAAGCAATCTTTAGAGAAACCAGGCAGAGAGAGATTATTATCTCGTATTGAATCTATAACTAACTCAATAGAGATTTATTTAATAGAAAGCTTTTACCCTGAACGAAACATGGGACGTATAATAATAATAGATAGCGAACAATGGAACGAACAATGGATCAAATCAAGAAATTATTCAAAATAATTAAGCAAACGTCTCTGTATTTATACATATATATGTAGATACGACACACTCGAGTTAATTGAATATGAATAAACCTCAAGAAGAAGCATTTGTTCATTAAGAGAAATCAATGTAGTTCTCCTCTGCTTGAGGCAAATAAACATATATACCTACTATACCAGAGGTGGCCACAACGTGGCTCGCGGGCCGCATGCGGCTCTTCAGTCAATCTCGTGCGGCTCTTGAACCCTCTTGAATAATACTGATTTTAAAAAGTACAGGGTGGGGCATAAAGATCTACCACATTTTAAAGAGTTATAAAAAAATTAAAAAATTTAATTAAAAAGAAACTGAATATATTTTTGAAAAGAACATTATCAGACAAAAGGAGGGGGTCAAAAATGAAAATTCTAGCCCTTTAGACCAAAATCAACCAAATTTTCTATACATATTCTGTGGACCCTCAGAAGGTTAGAAATGCAAAAACTAACCAGTGAAAATGGAGAGAGGGTCAAAAATGAAAATTCTAGCCTTTTCGACCAATCTATGTATACAAAATTTGATTAGTTTTTACATTTCTAGCCTTCTGGGGATCCAGAGAATATGTATACAAAATTTGGTTGAGTTTGGTCAAAAGGGCTAGAATTTTTTTTGACCCTCCCCCCTCTTTTATCTGATAATGTTTTAAATATATTTAAAAAAAATTTCATTTATTTTCTTTTCAAAAATATATTTAGTTTTTTTCTAGTTAAATTTTTTCATTTTTTTATATCTCTTCAAAATGTTGTAGATCTTCATGCCCCACCCTGTATAATAATCAAATTAAAAAAATAATAATACAAAAATTATTTTTGTAATGTTATAAGTAGAGCAAAAAATATATGTTACTTCATTTATATTTTATAAAATAAAAAAATGTGTCTTTTTTTAATAAATCATTAATTAATGTCCAAAGAATGATGTTCGCTTTGAAACAGTTTTATAAATTCGCAGCTTCCAAATTTAAGGTTAGTGGCCACTCCTATACTATACTGTGCAAATTAATTGAGACAAAGTAAAAAAAATCGCTCTTTTTCAAAAAACTTAATTCTATAGCCTTATATGTTATACACAGTTAGGGGTTCGTGACTATTTATCATGTATTTTGAAATAAATTCTTGATATGAGTATGTTTAGCAAGAGTCCTATATTTGATTCTATCGTGAATCGAATGCACGCGATTTTTGTCAGATATTAAGTAATAATAATATCTGAATTTATATGTGTAAGAAATAATGAATTTAAATAGTTTACAAATTAATATATTAAAGAATAATTAATCAAAGAGAGTTGTTTTTGATCGCGTTTTTGGGGAATTGAATATATAAAATCTCAGATTACAAATCCACTAGGTGATCCATATCAGTGTTTGGTAAAAAGCGTCATGCGGTCTAATCGCGAAATGAAGCTGGATCATACCTAGAAGGATCACATATTTTTCATTCTCTCTTGGTTCAGACTTAATAATTAGCTGACTCCAATAGCCTCAACCAGCAGAAGTCTAGCGATATATATATATCTTGTTTAAAAACGCGGTCAAAAACAACTCTCTTTGATATATTAATTATTCTTTGGAAAACTATGAGTATGTTTGCCTGGATTAAGATAACCGCTATAACTTAAGAAAGAAAAATGATAGAAAGTTCATTCTTGTGCTAAAATGCTTGTATTTTCAATGCCAATAACTTATTAGATTTGGTCTTTCTTGCTTATAGAACTTCTGGTTCAAAAATGCAAAAAGAACATTTTTTGAATGATTTAATTATCATTTTTATTTACATAGAACAAATTCAAGGATAAAGGGTGTAATAAAAATTTGGCTAATTCAGTAGTGTATTCTACTCATTGAAAGCTTCCTAGTCTAAGAAAAAGTTTCTATTAATTACCAAGAGAAGCGGAATGAAGTCTGCTCGGGGGAAGTATAACTTCACGGGGCTCCCATGAAATGAGAATATGAACTTTCTCTATTCATTTATCCATCTTTCCAAATGTTTTAAAGAACCCAGTTTTATTCAATTCAGATGATAGCAATGTAAAGACTGGAATCCTCGCTCTAAAAGAGTAAGTCATATTAAATCTAGGGACGAATTAGGGTCTAGTATAAAATGAAATCAGGCACCTGTTTTTCAATTTTATTTTTACTCGGTACGTCTGGACGAGCTTAGTATTGAATTCAGTCAAAAATATTAAATTATTTTTTGCTCATTGTGTTGAAAAATGTCCGGTACTGGGAGAAAAATCTTTTTCAATCATGATTTTTTCTGTCTGTGTGTCTGGATTCAAATAACTTAAAAATCGGTTGTCTGTAAAGTCGGTTTACTGACGATAGTTGAACGTGACAACGTCATAAGAAAATATTGATGGAATGGTATTTTCTTATGACGTTGTCACGTTCAACTATCGTCAGTAAACCGACTTTACAGACAACCGATTTTTTCATAAAATTCTTCGTTCAGAAAATCATTTTAAATTTACGAAAATACTTGAATAAAATTTATTGTTTAAATTTCTACTCGAATGTTAAAATTTAATTTTTGATTTTATTATTTTATAATAATAAATTTTGTATTGACATTATTTCTTTCAGCAAGTAAACTGAATAAAAGTTGTCGCTCGTTCTCGCTTGCACTTCAAGCCTTAAATGGAACGCCTCAGAGCGAGGTAACGGCGCATGAGTCATGTTTTTTCGAGCGTGCAGCCGGCTCCATCGAATTATAAGACGTTGTCACGTCAAAAAAAGAAAAAAAAAAGTTATAGAAAGTTCTTGTGCTAAAAATTATATATTTTCAATGCGAAGAACTGATTTGATTTTAGTCATTCTAGCTTTAGAACTTCTGGTTCAAAAATGCAGAAAACAGAATGTTTTTTTTTACATTTTAAGGCGATGTATTTATAATATAGGCATAAATAAATTTATTATTAATTATTTATTCTAACTTTTCACTTTTTTTTATTTTATTTTTTAATAAATTATGCAGATGGGCGATTCTTTTATTAAAATTTACCCGAGAAAAATGACTAAAAAGAGCACGGATAGAATGATCTTTAGAGCTAAAGGCATTGTAAAGATGCCAAAAACAAGTCCACACCTGTTTTAGACTATTAGAGATTAATGATACTTAATTTCTATTATTCTAGAAACGCCCTTTTCACTCTAGGTAAGAAAATATTAAATTGAAATTAATGTATGATTTAGATATTTATCATTTAAGGGGGTTCGGGACTGTTTATCATTTTTATAAGAAAATTATCAAATTTTTACCATCGAATCATTGATGTATTAAATGTTTATTCCCGAAATTTAAAGTTGATCGCCTGTCTCATTACCGAGAAATAAACTGTTGAACATTGTCCTTTTAGCATGGAAGTAAATGGACCGAGCTTTTAAAAGGGCTATATCTTCTATACAAATTATACTATTTTCTACAAATTTTTACAGATCAATAATTCAACTTTTATGAATCAAATGATATATTTTTCAATAGATTTGACAGTCTAGTTAATTAGTTATTCATAAATGTAAAAAATAAAAAGTTATTTGCAGCCAACAGAATATAACAAAAGCACTAGTGTAGAATTCCAACTCTATTTCTTGAAATCGTTTTTGTGTTAAATAAATGTTTTTATAATGAGAAAAAATTTATCTCAATATTATTTTTATTAATATTATCAAAACAAAGATTTATATTCGAAATTAATCTCATTATTAACAATTTTTTTATTAAAAAATTTAGCAGGCAGACGTTGTCACTCTGCAGAAATACAAAAGATTTTTTCGAAGATCAACCAGATAGATAAGCTGTCCCGAACTCCCTTAATTCGTACGAAGTGTGTCCTCCTTTAGCAGAAATTACCTGTTGAATTCGTTTTGGCATTGACTCTACCAAATCTGAGAAAAAACTGGCTTGTCCCAATTAATTTACACAGTATATTATTTGAATTTGATATTCCTATGTGTAAAAATGGATAAGTAAAATTATCCCGTATCATTCTTCTAAACTGTGTTGTCTGATTCTGTTTGTTTTGTTTCTGAAGCTGTTTGTTTGATTATTGTTTATGTGAATGTGCCAATTTTTTTGAATTTCTGATGGCCATTGGTAACTGAGATAAAGAAAAATAATGTATTTTAGATGAATGTGTGATGTATCTATTTGAAACCCTGAAGAAGTCGGCTAAGTCGACGAAAAGTTGGGAAAAATAAAAAAATCACACAAAAACGTTTCCTTAATTCACATTATAAACTCTCATTAATAATAATAAGTATATAATATAATTGCATGAAAATATAGTTTCGAAGCTTTGACCTTCATCATCAGTATTTTTAATTAGAAATATATTATCTGGTGTTATTTTAATAGGTTCAATTACTCGATTGGATATAGAAAAATTCGTTTTGTTGTTATTTCAAGCTAGCCACATATTTGGGTTTTAAATACGGTTCGCTATGAAAATAATGACTTGTTAGGTTCTTTTCTTGGAAATCATCCACCACCATACGAGATATAGTGAAGTATAAAATCATATTCAGAAAATCTTAAAAACGGCTAAATATATTTAAATAAAAAAAATGAAGTAATTCAAGGAGTTTTGGTCTACAATAATAATCTTATATAGTGAAAATTAAAAAATTTATATTTTAAAAGATAGCTATTATTTATTTTGAAATAATTTTAACGCCTGTAAATATCAATTAATGACTTTTTGCATTCACTAAACTCACTATTATCGATTTCACAAAATCCACTGAGGAAGAGGGTGTGTACTTAGGCCTTAGAAATATTTGGATCTATTAATCACGTAATTTAATACCTAAAATTACTCTAAACAAGCAAAAAAATGTAATTACATCCTTCATTACGAAATTTTAAGCGCGACGTGATTTTTTTTAATTTTAAAACCCACTAATAGTTAATGAAAAATAAATTTTATTAAAATTAGGAAATTTATATTATTAATTTATGAAATGATTGGGAAGGGGAATAATGGAATTGGAATAATTATTGGAACAGAGATTTTTTTATTTAATTAGTTTTTTCCTCTTATTAAAAACAAGGACTAAAAAGATGATCAAGGACAGTCGATGGTGGAGAAGTAATCTCCGAAGTCGAAGCTCAAATACAATGTATACATTAATTCATGTAAAATAAAATGATGAAATTATTAATTTAAGACCCACTAAATAGTCCAGAGAGCGTAGCCCCCTGGTTAGAAAGACACTCTTCGCAGCTGGTTATATATATATACAGTGGGTGGCTACAGTATTATACTCAAATGATTATTGATCATTTAAATTTATTTTATTCAAACTTTTCAAAAAATCTAGTGGTAATCTAGTCTAGTATGCCTTTTGGACTGGGTTGGCTCAACCCGATCAAAAATGTATTGGCGGCCCTAAAAAAAGAAGTTCGCAAAGATAAAATAATTACTAACAAAAGGGACGTGATAGAAGATATTATTAAATCATGGCAGAATACACCTGCACTTCCAAAAATAGCTAAAAAATGCATTGCCAGCATGCCAATGCTCCACATACAAAATGTGATTGCGGAAAGAGAGGATTCACTAAATATTAAAAATGTATTTTGAATTGTATTTGTATTATTGAATTTGTATTGTCCTAAGCTAATAAACCTATAGATAAACAATTGAAATGTTATCATGAGTTTAATAGGAAGCTAAACCCTTAAAAACGTATGAAACAGTGGTGTCATTCAAATTTAGCACAGCGGAAACGCTGAAATTACTGGTGACATGGGGGTTCTGGGACTATAATATATAAAATAAATAAATAAAAATAATTTTATTTAATATTTCATTTGGAAAAATATATTTATCAACCAACCTCTAGCAACTTTTTGCTCTTATTTATTCTGATTTAAAGATAACCCTTCATTTATTTGTGGCCCTAATACCAAAGCTCCTCGCTGCTGCTGCTGATGTTTGTTTTTTATTGATTATCTTTTTTCCCTCTCTATCTCATTCATCTATTCTCTTTTTATGTTATCTTCCTCTTTTTTCTCTCTCTCTCTCTTTCTTCTAAACTAAAATAAATGATGTTTACTAAAGAAATCCTTTTTAACAAATCTGTTTTATTTTTCATTTTTGTCTTCTGTTCAAATAACATAAATTTCAAAAAATAAATAATAAATACTATTGAAAAATTACTGAGAATAATTCACACTTTTGTAATGATCAATATTTACTCGTAAAATGTAAAGAAAAACAAAAAAAACAATCGAATCAAATATTATAGATCCGAAATATTTATCAGAGTGTATAAAAATAACGTTTCTATTAAAGAGGCTCTGAATATACTATAGAGAAAGCTCGAGCTAGAGAGAGGACTGTCTGCTAATCAGATTAAGGTGGGCGTGGCCACAAGTGCAGCTTACTCCAATTGTTGTGAAATAAGCGGCACTTATGCCAGGCCTACTTCATTCTGATTAGCATACAGCCCTCTCTAGCTGGGTTTTCTCTACAGGTGTACACTGTACAGGCATCTCAAACCGTGTTTCGTAGTTTTGTCTTTTGAAGAGTGATCCCTTATCCCTGACCCCATTCATTTATTATGTTTGTTTTTTGTTTGATCGACTCTCAATTGACTATTCCTGAAAGTTCTTTGAGAAAAGATTTGTTACCTCAGTGATTGAGTTGTTTATCAGGAAAGATGTTCCTGCTAAAACCACTTATAACCATATTTTAATAACACATCAGAATGTACGACGTTTCGACAACGATTTCTGGAATCGTTTTCAAGTGCAGGTTGAAGTTTTCAATTTTCTGGACACTAGACAGTCAACGTGTAAAATCTACAAACTCAAAATATTTAAATTTAAATAATTGCATTTTTGGAAAAACTGAAAATCAAAATTAGCCGCCTCAGTCTATCTTAAGACTTCAATCTGCATTTGAAAAAACTTTAAAGATAGGGATTAAAACGTCGTGCAAACTGATAAATATACCTCTTTTAAATATGTAACCTAAGTGGTTTCTTGTAATAATTCACATTCACACGAAAAAATTGCCAAAAAGTTACATTCAAACCTATTAAAAAAATGGCAGAAATTATCTCAAAATTTAAAGATAAAATCAAATTCAAAAACAAAAGTGTTCATTGCTAAAGCAATAAATATTATGTGGGCAAAAGGGGCCGGAAATGATCAACCTGAATTAAACAACAAAAACTTCTGAAGGATCGAAGATTTAAATTTGAAAATTCTGAGTTTTTTGGTTAGATTTTACATGTTGGTTGGTCCTGGTCTTATTTTAAATTAATGACCAAAGCTAGTCTATCTTAAAACTTTAACTTGAAAACGACTCCAGAAATCGGTGTCGAAGCGTTGTGCATTCTATTGAGTTTATTCCATTAAAAGTGATTTCAGTCGAAAAAAATTTCCTGATGAACAATTCAACCACTGAAGCATCAAATCCTCTATCAAAGAACTGTCGGGAACAGTCAATTGGGGGTCAATCAAACAAACATAATAAAAGACTGGCCTGATGTCAAGAAGGATCAGCCATCAAAAAATGAATCTCTTATAAAGATAAGAATAAATAAATATTATATTTAATATGGATTTACTATGAGTTAAGGATACTAGGTCACTTATTTCACATTAAAATATAAGTGACCTAGTATCCTTTTTTTTTATTTATTTATTTAATGTCACCGGGAACAAAGCCCATTTAGACAGCACATAAGTAAAGTGTTAGTAGGGTTAGTGGGGGAGCCGAGTTTTCAGCCGGTAGAAATTTTTATTCGTCAGCTAGATCGAACCCCGGCCTCCCATTCCAACATCGTCATAATCGATCGATGTCGAAACGAGGCCAGTGCGTTAGCCAACTGAGCCAACCCGGCTCCCGACCTAGCATCCTTAACTCATAGTAAATCCATATTAAATATAATATTTATTTACTCTTATCTTTATTAAAGATGTTTCACCTTGCACCAACACCACAATCTCTACTAATTATGAATCTCTTATGTATAGAAACGTTATTTTTACATTGTTTGATAAGTATTTCGCATTTATATTATTATTACTCTTATTAAACGAGCAAAAATTGTATATTTATTTGTATATATATATGTATCTTGGTTATATTTTGAAAACGACTCTACCGATTTTGATGAAATTCACGGGTTAGGGAGTTTTTGGGGTGACGATTCGATCTGACACGGTCTCATCTTCGACAAAATTGTTTTTGATGGGCTTTTTGTAATCAAATTAATTATTCTCAGGTAGACAAATCCCATTCTTAGGGTTTTAAAAAAGGTTACTACTTACTTATTTTACCTTTTGTACCCAGGCAGACAATGGGGTGCCTTAATTCATTGTTCTAAAAGGCCTTGAAGAAGTATTGTGATTGTGGATTTTAACATATTTTGTTCTCCATAAACGTTAGAAATATTAATAAACGTTTTATAATTGTTTTTATAAAGAACTTTATTTATTTAATAGAATAAAAAATAATCAAGAATTTATTTAAAAATATATTTCGCATAAGCAGGTTCTCAATTTTCTGAAAAAACAACACATTTTGATAGGTTTTATTTATTAACAATTGGATGAATAAAAATGAATCATTTGGTTGAATCAAAACAGGTGCAGGAGGTGGGGTGCAGTGGTGGGGGATCCAGGGTTAGGGCGAAGTTTCGGGGGTAGTGTCAAGCGGGTTGGGGGGGTACAGTGGGCGAATACTATATATATTTGTATTTTTTTTAATTTGAAAACGGCTCTCAAATAAAAATCGACCTTTTTAAATTAAAAATAATATTAAAATAAAGGTTTTAACAAACTGAAGGAAGAAGTTACCGAGCATCGCTCGGTACCTCTAGGTACTTATTATTATATAGGGCGAAGCTAGCAGTAATTCACATGTTAATACATGGTTGGTAATTTAAAAATAAGGCTTCGAAAAGTACCCCTAGTAGCAGAATGTTTCGAACTATATAGTAACTATATAGCGCCTATATAGATTCTCGAAAACTACATAGGGACTATATAGTTACTATATAGTTTGAAACATTGTGCTACTACTAGTAGCCTACTGATGCTATTCCTAAATATTTCACTTTTTCTATAGATATAAGTGAAAGTAAAAAAATAAATAAATAAATAAAATAATGTTTCTAATTAGAATCATTATCAATTTATAAAATCGCAAAAGCGGTTACAGCGCTCTCTCCCGGCCATTATCCTAAATTATAATTATTAAAAGGTTAAATTACGTTATATACATTTAATTAATTTTAATTAATTTTAATAGTAGAAAAAAAAGAACGAACATTTGCGTAATTTAGAAAAGACCTTTTTTTTGGTTTTTACTAAAACTACTTAAAATCTCAACGGAGAGTTTTAGTTTATCATTGAAATAAAAAAATGAAGAAGAGGGAAGTAAGAAAAACCCCCAGGCAAAAACGCCGCCCCTTGAATAACGGTTTTGATTAATTATTTTAATGGAGTCTATGGCATAATAAAAAAAAGGGGGTAAATTTTTTCTTCTATTTGTTTTTTAAGAGTGTTTGAAGAGAGAAACGGCTCGGTACGCCGGGGCTTGGCGCTAATTACAAAAGGCACGGCGCACTAATGAGATTCCCGGGCTGAGCACAAAACATTATTAAAATTCATAAATATAATTAATAGCAGGTTACCTCGTTAAATAGGCGAGTGTGGTCTTATCAAGCGGCTAGGATCAGCTGAAGGGGTAAGCCGCGGGTAACTGGATTAAAGGAAACGTTCCAAGAAGGCCAGCCGACCCGGGAGGGTTAAGCCGCCAATGTCCCAGGGGGGCTCATCTATTCAACCCGAACACACAGACGGGGACTATAATACATTTAATAATACCACACATAAAATACCTACAACCTGATAAATAAATAACACTATATTTTGGAAAATAAAAGAAAACGAAAAGTGTCTATTTTCAACATCGCTAGATGTAGATTTACGTTTTGAGTTAAAACTACCTTATTTAAGTTTGTGTTTGTATACTTAAATTTATTCTACGATGACAAGAAGTAATTTATTAAATCATGCTCATATTATCCCCCTTTTTCAAATTTCTGCCCATAAATTGGACCCCTACAAAAAATATAAAATTTTAGATTTTTATTGATGTTATGAGATAACCTTCTTTAAGAACATTAAATTTCAACTTTCTATGGTAATTAAAAGTTCTTGATTTACCGATGTAGAGCTTTTTAGTAAATCTCCTATAACTTGGCCCGCCAGAAATATTTTCAAGATTTTAAATTTTTCTAGAATTAAAGAGACTTTATGTCCTGTGTTGACTGTGGGTCGGTGGGTAGAGTGTCGGCTCGCTGACTCGAAGATCGCTGGTTCGAGACCGAGTCTCGGCAGATAGATATTTGTAGTCACCTCCTCTTGGAAAGTAATGGCAACCTACCAAAGAGTATAATTGCCTAATCACCTCTCCAAATTAGCCGTTCGGAACCGGCGTTAAAAAGTAGGCCCCGTATATCTGTGTAAAACAACTAAACACACTCAGCACAGGTATATGTGGAGAGAAGCCGACACCCGTTTCGGGTATGGCACTCGAAGAAGAATGTCCTGTAATTATCAATTATCTAAGATCACGGGAAGTGCTTCATCAATTGATTTGTAAGACCCAGAGGAAAGCAATGGGAAACCACCCTTGTGAAATTTCAATGGAGAGGATACTCTCTCTCCATAGTAATCACCGACGGAAGTATGGCACTTGAAGAAGAACTAAGACCCTTATAATTATATATAGGTATATATAAAATGTTTGTTATACCTAACTGTAAAAAGAAAATTCTAATAATAAATATCTAGTTTAAATATATACCTATATTTATATGTATTTGGTGGAAACTCTACAACAGAATCTCCTTAATTATGTATGAAACGTTGAGAAAAAATCATTTTCAATCATAATTTGTTTTCAAAAGATTTTCTTTGGAGACGGTCGGGTAGCTTAGCATCCCTTTACCTGTGAATTATAGTATATTATTTTGATTACGAAAAAAACAATCAAATTAAAATTACTCGAAGATGAGATCTTGACATCATCGAGATGTCTGACCCAAATGGGTGATTTTCTTCGGATCGTTAGAGCAGTTTTCGAGAAAGCGATTCATATATATATATATATACGGTAAACTCTCGTTTATCCGCGGAATTTGTTGGCGCAACAACCACGAATAAGATAATTCCGCGGATAACGGAAAAATAGTCAAAAAGGAACACAAATCAAAACAAGAATGCTTTTGAAAAATGTTTATTCTCAGTGGGAGCAGGTTTAAAAATTTATTATTTAAAGTTTAATTTTAAGTTTTTGTTGTTTCGAGATAAAACATCACCTCTTCTTCACTTGAAATTGACCACGGATTAGCGACAAAGCAGATAATCCGCCCTCGAATAAACGAGAATATATATATATATACTTTGAATAAATAAATAAATGCAAGTGTTACTGTTTGGAGGTTTCTCGAATCTCTGATCTGTTCTAAAATACTATCTCGAAATCGCTTTCTATTCACGATGGTTTGTCTCATAAATATACATTGTATATTTGCAAAAGAGTAGTCATCCATACTTCTACTCTAATCTATATCTAGTTGAAACGGAAAGAGTTTGCTTGCGTAGGTATGTGTGTGGGTGTGTATAAAGTACGTGCTCACTCATAAAATCTCATATTCTAGCAACTTTTTATCTTATTGTTCTTTTTTGATTCGAACTTGTTTGATTTATGAGTGATTGTATATTTTTTAAAGGGCAGTTTGCTTTAACAAAAAGATGGAACTAAATAACGAGAATTTGAATGTTAAATTAAAAACTAAATAACGAACAGAATTTGAAAGTTAAATGAAATCAACTGATGTGGGCACTACAAGACTTTCACATTAGTTTCGAACATATTTGAAATCATCATAACAATTTTCTTCATTCAAATTACTTCAATTTGAGTTTCCGAAAACCGGAAAAAAGCCAAAAGACAAAGCCATTATCAAAAATCTTCAAGTAATTATCAACTTCCGGTTCTTCAAATTTAGCCAAAATCTCGAGGTATTTTTTTTAGCCTCTAGATAACTTAAATTTCAAATCACAAAGCTTCCCTACTTTACCGTAGACGAGATATAAACGATTAAAATATTTATTTTGCGACACTCCTAATTTATACCCTCTTTCTTGATTTCAATCAGATTAAATTTAATACACGTCTAACAACTTATGACACTTGAAAAGTACACAAATTTAAAATAAGCTAACGTGTTCTGATATGGCCATCCACTTGACTTTACCATACAACCTGGCCCCTAAAATTATTTATAATCATGGGGGGTTAGTTTTTGCATTGTTATACTTCTGGGGTCGCTCTGATTATATATACAAATATTTTTTGACCCCCCCCCCCACCATTTTAAGCGGCTAGTTTTTGAATTTTTATACTTCTGGGGTCCCACTGATTATGTATACAAAATTTGTTTGAGTTTAATCAGCTCTTAATCTCAATAGATCAAAACTACGTGTGAAATTTGGTTTCGATATTCAAACTAATTTTTGAGCTAGCTCGTCCGCAAAAATTTGGTAACGCACAGACAACCAGACATTTTGACAAAACAATTATTATCTCGAAAAATATAATTTTTTCGATGTTCACTTTTTAAGGCTTTTTTGTAGAGGGAAGGCCATTGTTTTGCTCAATTTTTTTAATCAAAATAATTTTAGCCGTTTTTGAGATATTTCGAAAAAAAGAAGGAAAAAACCACTTTTTTCATGCACGATTACAATACTTGACCATACCCTGTATGGTAAAGTAAAAAAATCATTAGAGCCGTTTTTGAAAAAATTGGCTCCCTTTTTCACATTCTTGTTTTTGGTCAGATTATATATGTTGCAGTAAAGCCCCGTTTTGTGGGTGTGCTGCAGGCCGCAACGTTCAATCGATGGCAATAAAATTTGGTACAAAATTTAGTCTTGATGTAAACAAGAACTGATTAGTTTTTAGTGACTTCAGTCCCAAGGGATTGGAAATGGTAGGGGGGTTGAAATCTTAAAAAATGCATAACAACGTTAATATTAATGATACCAGCTTGGTTGTAGAGGGCTAATTTTCTACTAATTAACCTCTACAACATGTGTCTGAAAAGTTTTTGATAGGAGCAGTCTAAAGGGGGGTAGAGCCCCTTCGAAATCCACCTCTTTTTATGGCCTGCCGCAGGGATTTTTTTATTATAGATTTTCAATAACCAAAGATATTCATAAATAGATTAAAAAATATATCTTGTTACTTACATAAAATGAGCAGTGTAGTTTATGAGATGTTTCGATGTTTTCTACAGACAGCCCAACTCATGAGGTCACTGTGAGATCAATAATTAGGATTCTGATCGGTCATAAACCCACACAAATCTGAAACAAAAAAATCCATGTATTTAATATTATTTATCTTAATTTTAAATTAAAATATCTGCTGTTTTTAAAACCATATTTATTCACAATAAATATAAAACACGACGACGTTTCGATTAGAGATATAGAAACGTGGTGTTTTTTTTATTATGTGTTTATTAGTTTGTGGATAAATATATATTTAATTGTGATCAATATGGTTTTTATCAAAAATTTTAGACCACAAAAGCTAAAAAATCAATTCATAAAATTTTGTGTTTTATTTTTTGAATTATTATTCGTAAACCAAATGAAAATGATTTTTTTATTTCATTGTATCGATCTGTATTTATGTAATTAACTCACAGCTGGAGGGGGGGGTCAGATAGGCTAGGTGGTAACGTGCCAGCCTGCTAACCAGGGGACCCGGGTTCGAATCCGATTCGAGGCATCCAGCTAAAATCTGACCCCGGGGTAGAGACAAATTTAGAAAAAATATAATTAGTATCGTAAATTGGCTTATGGCTAGAAAGGGCGAAAAAAAAACTCATAGCTGAAACAGAAAGATAGATAGGCGGTTTCTTAGTGATGCGTTCAAATAAATAAAAACATTAAAGATGCTATTGCTTTAATTGGAATTTCAAGAGAAAAAAGTTGTTGCTAATTCAATTAAGACGAAATAAATTTTTCCAAGAGGGCTTAACCCCCTTTCCGCATCTTCCCGAAAACTAACAAATATTTCATTTAAATTAATACATTTAAGTAATATATTTTATTGAGAATAATCTTTTTATTTATTACTGGACTGTATCTTCCTTTAAAACCAAGGGTCGGCAAGCTACGGCCCGCGGGTCAAATCCAGCCGCCGTCTATTTTTAATCCCGTCCGTAGCTTAAGGGAGTTCGGGACTGTTTATCATTTTTATAAGAAAATTCTCAAATTTTTACCATCGAATCATTGATGTATTAAATATTTATTCCCGAAATTTGAAGTTGATCGTCTGTCTCATTACCGAGAAATAAATTATTGAAAATTGTCCTTTTATCATGGAAGTAAATAGACCGAGCTTTTGAAAGGGCTATAACTTCTATACAAATTATACCATTTTCAACAAAATTATACAGATCAATAATTCAACTTTTATTAATCGAATGATACATTTTTCAATAGATTTGACAGTCTAGTTAATTAGTTATTCATAAATGTAAAAAATAAAAAGTTATTTGCAGCCAACAGAATATAACAAAAAGCACTAGTGTAGAATTCCAACGCTATTTCTTGAAATCGTTTTTGTGTTAAATAAATGTTTTTATAATGAGAAAAAATTTATCTCAATATTCTTTTTATTAATATTATCAAAACAAAGATTTTTTCGAAATTAAACTCAAATTAACAATTTTTTTTTTATTAGAAAATTTAGTAGGCAGACGTTGTTACTCTGTAGAAATACAAAAGATTTTTTCCAAGATTATCCAAATAAATAAGCTATCCCGAACTCCCTTAATATTGTTTTTTACATGAAAATATTAAAAATAAACTAAATCACATTGTTTGGAACACACGTCACATTAAATGAGTGTGAGCATTTTTCTTGCTCTAAAAAATTTCAGATATTAGCGAAATCCCCATTCTTAAAAAATTCGAGGCGGATATATTCTCTGAACTTAAAAATACAGTTACAACAGCATTTTTCGGATATTGATGCAAGTGAAAAAGAAATTTCCTCCGATCGTCTTCTCAACAACATATAACCTTCAATCAAATCAAAATCAAAAATCGAAAATCGAAAAAAAATAGTAATTATCATAGGCCCACTATCAAGCCGGTCTTAAAATTTGTAAAATGAATAGAAGTTTAAAATAAAAAATTATGAAAAAAATCGAAGAGTTTTAAAAACAAGATTAAAATTTTCAAACTTAAAAATCGCATATAAAAACATCACTTTAAGTAATTTTTTTTTTTTTTAAAGGTTTTTTAAAAAATTTTAATTTGGACTATTTTTGAAGAAGTTATGAGCAAAAAACCGAAACTCGATATCTTTTAAACCGAGTGATAAAAAAAATTTCAAAATTTACCAGGAAGAGTTTTTTGATGGGTACTAAAAATGTTAAAAAATTAAGGAAATCAAAAATTAAAATTTTTCAAACCGTCCGATTTGGCCTGGAATGCCCCATTATATAACATGGCCTTAAAATCTCAATAAAATCATTCAAAAATTATTTTGATTAGTTATGTCCATCAATTAAATTATTAAAGTTGTTATCGGGAAATAAAGACTATTTTTTATGCAGATAATGTATATTTTATTGCCAACGTTTCAATCAACTTTGTTGACTTCTTCAGAGCTCAAATAGTTATCTTATGAAGAAGTCAAGAAAGTTGATGAAACGTTGGCAATAAAATATACATTATCTGCATAAAAAATAGTCCTTATATCCCGATAACAACTTTAATAATCAAAAAATTATATTTTCTGCAATTTTATGCCTGAAGTTCTAAAACAAAAAAGCCTAAGACTTACTCAGTTACCCTCATTACAAAAACAAACTGTATTGTTATTTGACCAGCTCACGATTATAACAAAACTAAAACATCCAATCGGGTATTTAAAGCCAAATTATTTGTTGATAAATAAGCTGACGTGTTCTGATGTGGCCATCCACTTGACTTTACCATACAACCTGGCCCCTCACTTATATTTAATATTTAATAAAATTATTTATAATCACGTAGGGGGGGGGGTTGTTTTTGCATTTTTAGACTCCTGGGACCCACTGATTATGTATACAAAATTTGGTTTAGTTTGGTAAATTGCCAAGATTTTCATTTTTTGACCCTCCGCCCCCCCCCCCCATTTCGGGAGGTTAGTTTTTGCATTTTTAGACTTCTGGGAACCCACTGATTATGTATACAAAATTTGGTTGAGTTTGGTAAATGGCCAAGATTTTCATTTTTCGACTCTCCCCCCCCATTTTGGGCGGTTGGATTTTGCATTTTTAGAACTTCTGGGGTTCCACTGATTATGTGTACAAAATTTGGTTGAGTTTGCTCAAACGACCTAGATTTTTAATTTTTAATCCCCACTCGACCCCCCTTAATTTTCGATCGATATGCACCAAAATCTAATCAGCTCTTAATCTCAATGGACCAAAACTACGTGTGAAATTTGGCTTCGATATTCACACTAGTTTTTGAGCTAGCTCGTCCATAAATTTGGTAAAGCACAGACTAACGAACAGACATTTTGATGAAACAATTATTATCTCGAAAAATATAATTTTTTCGATGTTCACTTATTAAGCTTTTTTGTAGACCGAAATGCCATGGTTTTGCTCAATTTTTTTAATCGAAATAGTTTCAGCCGTTTTTTAGATATTTTGAAAAAAAGAAGTGAAAAAAAACACTCTTTTCATGCACGATTACAATACTTGATCATACCCTGTATGGTAAAGTAAAACATATATGAACTCAACAAAATCAGCAGATAACAGTACTGAGTTGTGAAAAAGTTGTCAGTATTTCTTTCAATTTTTTAATAGAATTTAAATAACCATTGAATAATTTCTAAAAATGTTTCTAGATAATAATCAGAGAGACGTTTATAAAGTGTCAATTATGTACAATAAATAAATAGCTCTTCGGGATAAAATAAATCGAAACGAGACAGAGTGAACGAAAAATAAAATAATAAATAAACTCGTGTGATGATAATGGGGTAAATATTTTTTGTCTTTGAGCCATGCATGTCAAATAAACCGATACATCAATCTGAAATTGACAGTGATGCAAAATATTTTGAGAATACGTGAGCTGAGAGAGAAGGGCGTTACGGAAACCGTCAAATGAGATCAAAACGTCAAAATAACGAGAGAGAAGAAATTTAACAACCATTTTTGCCTAGGAAATAGCCTTTGAAGGGATGTGTATTTAATTGAAAACAATTCAAAATTGAAGCTTTGAATTTTCTCGAATGGTTCAGTTTGGAAGCCTGGAGGGATCTCACTCAACCGTCAGTCTCAATTTCAACACTTTCGAATTATATTTACCAAAGGATCTAAAATCAGACGCATCACTTAATTAATATCTGAATCGAGATTCCAGGGCTATATTTCAATAATTAGGTTGCGTCGGGGTAACTATTGGTTCTAGCATGCTGAAACCCTGACTAATTGTTATAGCTTTGATTTAATTTCTATTTGCCTAGATAAAAACTTTTTCGGCAAATAGTTTTCTAAGCTATAGATTAAGTCTCTATTTTGTTTTATTTTTTATTATTTTGATTTTCATAGAAAAATTAATGGAAAATAATTTAAGGTTGCCCGGATATCAAGGCAATCTTGTATTAAAAATCTGAATTTTTAATATGTTAATCGATAACAAATGCGTATAAAATAATTTTTTGAAAAAGATCTGTCCAAAGGTTTTTGTGTAATTAATTATTAAAAATCGGACTTTTAACACATAATGAATAGGGCATGTTTGCTGAAAGCATATACTTCGATTAATCTAGCCAAATTGTATGATGGGAAAAAAAAATGTTTAAAAAAAATAAAACCGACTTCAAAAAAATTGAATGCAACAAATAAGCTAATAAGAACTCAAAAATCAAATCAAAACCAATTATTTTACATGAATTAATGTATACATTGTATTTGAGCTTCGACTTCGGAGATTACTTCTCCACCATCGACTGTCTTTGATCATCTTTTTAACCGACTTCGAAAAAGGAGGAGGTTCTGAATTCGACTGAATTTCTTTTTTTGTCTATGTTACCTCATATCTCGGCCAATTGTGAACCGATTTTAAAAAAAATTGCCTTGGGTTCAGTCTACCTTCCGATTGGTCCAGTTTTTTTTCATTGGCATTAGACCTTTTTTGTTAGGTTTGTTCAGGCCTAATTCTTTGCTTATGAACAGATTTCAATGATTCTTTTTTTATTGGAAAGGGGGTATCTTAGGGATGGTGTCATATTAATTTGGTAAAGTTCTGATGATATGATCACTATTAATAACATCACTAAAAAGAAAAATAAAAATAATTTTTAAGAAAAAAATAAAACCGACTTCAAAAAATTAATTGCAACAAATTAAATACACTAAAAGGTATAAAATAATTATTATTTTATTTAGTTACAACTAAACGACGAAATATTAACATGAAATTACTTTTTGAAGTCGGTACCAAACAAACTATACCTATAAGCGAGCATACCCTCCAAACGTACTAAGTAAGATCCGTCGAGTGCGATTCATAAAAGGTATATGTTTGGCACCGACTTCAAAAAGTAATTTCATGTTAATATTTCGTAGTTTAGTTGTAACTAAATAAGATAATAATTATTTTATACCTTTTAGTGTATTTTATTTGTTGCATTTAATTTTTTGAAGTCGGTTTTATTCTTTTCTTAAAAATTATTTTTATTCCTTATTTTTAATAAGAGGAAAAAACTAATTAAATGAAAAAAACCTCTTTTCCGATAATTATTCCATCTCAAAATCAGTCAATCCTTAATTCGTCAGAAAATGATAATAAAGTTCAATTCATAAATATAGAAATTCTCTCGGAACGTTTGCGGGTTTTAATTGAATGTTTTAAGATTTTTTATAAAAGATTTTATTTATTATAATTTCGATTATTTATTTGCTCATAAGAATTGGAGATTTACGTTATTTCGTCATTTATCATATCATCAGAACTTGACCAAATTAATATGGCACTACCCCTAAGGTACCCTCTTTCCAATAAAAAAGAATCATTGAAATCGGTCCACGTGGCAAAAAGTTCTCGCTGAACATACATAAAATAAATAAATAGTTAGGGATCTTGACTATCTTGGATCTATACTGATCCAAACGCAGAAAGAATCATTCAAATCGTTTCATAAACAAAGAAGTTTTGCCTAAACAAACATAGCATAAAAGGTCCAATACTAATGTAAAAAAAACGGGACCAATAGGAAACTATACTGAACCCAATGCAAAAAAATCATCAAAATCGTTTCACGATTGGCGAAAATATCAGGTAACATGGATACAAACAAAAAAAATTCAGTCGAATTGAGAACCTTCTCCTTTTTTGAAGTCGGTTTAAAACTTTTATTTATATAGATAAAGTATCGTAGGTAACGTTAAAAAAAAATCTTTCTGACCCAAAGTTTTGTAAATATTCAAATGTAAATGATCAAAAATATCAATCCACTTCACTTAAAAATAAATAAATCAAGTGACTCGAGTCAAAAGACATTTATTTATTATATTTATTAATTAAATTATTTCATATATTCGATTAAAAATGATGTTAGCTAACATCTAAATTAAAATAATTAATTTATGTGTTAAAATTTTTAATTTTAGTCGAAAAAAATTTAGATTTTATTTTAACTTGCGGGGTATTGTCCGAGCAACCTTAATAAAGTAAAAACTTTTGTTTATTATACAGGGTAACTCTTTAGTCCCTCCGGGGTTTCGGAGGTCGATAGAACTATGACGGACAATTCAAAAGTACTCATAACTTATTTGTTGATAGAGTATCTCTCCAAATTTCATGCGTAACAAACACCGTGACGTAGTTTTAAATTTAGCCGATATAGGACAATCATAATTAAAATATAGCACTGGCGAAAACAAAGCCTTTAGGACTCGAATTTCAAAAAACCCCTTCTGAGCGGTTATCCATGCCATTATACGAATACACTGTTAAAATTTTAACCCTTTAGGTCTAGCGGTTTGGTCTGGGCATTGTCTGTTACACCCTATCACCGAACTATTTTATATTTGTACGAGCTTTTCGTGGGTGCCTTTGTGCCCTGCCGGGCAGCGTCTCGGTCCAAAAATTTTATTCCTCTTAAAAAACCACACTCCAAATGTATACCTGTAAACTCCCGAAAATACATAGTCTCTTAAAAGTTTCGCCTCATTTTCGTCATGACACAGCTACAGAAATGAGGCTCTAGATATGAATCTGGAAGTATTTTTTTTTCTATAATCTACAGCATTGTGATATTTTTTGTGTGGAAATAGATTTATTTAAATAAGTGGGATCGTGTGAGGAGAAGAATTATATTATATCATTTTTTTAAAATTTGGGATCGATAATCGATATAAGGCTCCAAATATTTAAAAGAGATCAGGTGTTGTTTGTATGACAGGCTGCTCCAGTATTGTCATGAGAAACTCGGGCATGCGTGTCTTAAGTCGTTCAATTTTGTAAAAATCAAAAAATAAGAATAACAAAATTTAGATTTTTAAAAAATTATAAAAAAGTGGCAAATTATTAAAAAATAAACAAACAATATATAAAATATAAATCAAATAAGATGTGATGATTAATTTCCTCTTCTGTGCGCAAAGAAAAGCGAATTGAATATTTAATTTTTGAGTGGTGAGGGGGGGGGGTGAGGAATAATTATCAATATATTTAATGTTTCTTAATTTAAAATCAATTGGAGTCTTTCATTTCGAAATTCGAGTTAAAATTATAATTATATTTCAAATTTGCCGACGACATCAGCGCTCCCTATCGGAAGCATTAAGTTAGCGTTGCTGCAAATTAATCTGGGCTATTATATATATAATAAGTATATAGGCTCACGACTCCTCTGTAAAGAGAATTACGACGTTGAAGAGAAGTATATAGATTTTACATTTAAAGAGAAATTTTCCATTTTTTTTTATCTATAGCAAGTAAATAACAATAAAACAGAATTATATTTAATTCATAGATTAGAAAATTATTTGTCTAGGCAAATAGAAATTAAAATGATAAATAAAACTATTTTATTCCAATCACTAAATCCTTCTACAACACATACATATTTAATTTAATTATATATTATACATTTGAATCGAATCAAAATACAAATATGTAATATGTTATTTGATATAATGATTATTATTTTTGATTAAATATTACTAATTTAATCGAATACTGAGAGAAAATTTATTTTCCACAAAATGAATTTATTATTTATTTTATTTACACTTTTATTCAATTACCTCGTGTATATATTATACATACAAACATACACCTGTCCCTCAGGGGTTGAATTTTACATCTATTAATTATTCACTTATAATATTGATTTGAATATATAAAAACAGCTAGCTATTTATTAGGGGAATAAAAAACAAAGAGGACGATAACATGAAAACCTGTTGTCACGTTTAAACTATCCAAGATTATATATTTTTGAAGAGATATTAATAAAAATCTGTCAAGTCTTGCTTTTATAAAAGCTTTTATAAAAGCAAAAGATTTAAGATAGAAATATGAAACTTGGCACTGTGGATGGGGCGAGTAACTAAAATTTCAGAACGTCAAGTGTATTTTCATAAGGTGTCAAATTTGAATCTCGTGTAGCTTTATTTCGCTATGTTTAATTTAAAATTTATGGAACATTTTAACGTTAAAATATGAAAAGAATTTTTCAGATATAATATTTGAATCATTTGAGCTATCTTCTGGAAAATACTTTACTTTTATAAAGTTGAAAAAGTGAAATAATTTATATGTACTCGACTCCTGACTTTAATTTAAAATCTAATCAACTGTTCACCACACGACATTCACATTTTCGAAATTCGAAACTTAAGCTCGATATAGGCTAGAAGGAGTACAGCAAGCTTTTTTTTACTTTACCATACAGGGTGTGTTAAAGTATTGTAATCGCGCATAAAAAAATCGTTTTTTTGCTTCTTTTTTTCAAAATATCTAAAAAACGGCTGAAACTATTTTGATTAAAAAAATTGAGCAAAACCATGGCATTTTGGTCTACAAAAAAGCCCTAATAAGTAAACATGAAAAAAATTATATTTTTCGAGATAATAATTGTTTTGTCTAAATGTCTGTTAGTTATTCTGTTAGTCTATGGGTTACCAAATTATTGTGGACGAGCTAGCTCAAAAACTAGCGTGAATATCGAAACCAAATTTCCCATGTAGTTTTGGTCCATTGAGATTAAGAGCTGATTAGATTTTGGTGCATATCGACCAAAAATTAAGGGGGGTGGAGGAGGGGTTAAAAATTAAAAATCTAGGCCATTTGAGCAAACTCAACCAAATTTTGTATACATAATCAGTGGGACCTCAGAAGTCTAAAGATGCAAAAATTAACCGCCCAAAATGGGGGGGGTCAAAAAATGAAAATCTTGGCCATTTACCAAACTCAACCAAATTTTGTATACATAATCAGTGGGGCCCTAGAAGTCCACTTCCGGTTTTCCGATTTCAACCAAAAGCTTGCTGTATTCCTTCTAGCCTATATTGAGCTTAAGTTTCGAATTTCGTATCTCTGAGACATATGGTTGCGAAACGCAGGGCGTGTACATACGTAAATACGTACGCACTGATCAATGAATTTTTGGCCCTTTTTGGCCTCTGGGAACCACAATTTCCGGTTTTCTGTCCCAAACCCTATTAAGGGCATCGATTCCTTCCACCTAGAAGTTACAAAATGAAATTAACTTTTTTCATCTCTGAGATACAAGCTTCCAAAGAGTCAGGACCCAGACAGGCCATCGCAATACTTCATTATATTCTATGAATATAAATGCGAAAGTAAAAATTAAATAAAAAATTAATCTTTAATGATAAATTAAAATATGTTTTGGCAAAAGTATTTGATTTAATATAATTAGTTTGCACTATAGCAAGAGCGTCGGTTGAACATTCTCTTTCAACTATGAAAAGAATTAAATCAATCACCATAAGTAATAACTTTTAAGGAGTTCGGTGTTGGTTCTAGGTGAAACATTTTAATATAATAATAAAACTTGAGTAAGATACGATATGATTTCGCAAAAAAGAAATAAAACAAAATTGAGTTTTGAATTCGATATATTTCGGGAGGTTAGCCCATCATCAGGAGTCTAAGAAAAGATATATCGAATTCAAAACTCAATTTTGTTTTATTCTTTTTGTGAAACCTACCTCGTGTCTTACTCAAGTTTTATTATTACACCATAAGTAGCTTAAGAGAAGATAGACTATCTGCTCTCGCCATAAGATCAATTGAAAAAATTTTATGATACTGTTATCCATGAAATTTGAAAAGATTAAAATAAATAAGTAGGTTATAATGAAAGGCAGTCCATAAATTATTTAATTTTATTCAATTTCCGACGTTTAGGAGACTTTCTTTCTCTTCTTCTTCAGTGTATTGAGTAGCTATTGATGGGTGAGTATAACAATTCAATACCCTGAAGAAGGAGAGAAAAAGTCTCCGAAACGTCGAAAATTGAATAAAATTAAATAATCTATGGACTGCCTTTCATTATAACCTACTTATTTGGATTACCAGTCCGTCTTTCTAAGAAAATAAATAAAAATTTTAAAAAATAAAGAGATTTTTTAAGACCTTGATGAAAAGTTACCACCCGTCACTAATAAATGTTTAAGCTTGTATTTTTGATATTCAATTTACCAAGAGTTCAAATTTTTTATAATTGTTTATTGAACACGAACAAATAATACAATATACTTGTCGAATCTTAGTTTTTCGCCCACGAATAGATCATATTAGTAAATGGACATAAATTGAATTTTTCAATAGATCAAGATTAATTAAAATTTCAAAATCAAAATATTTTGAGTGTCATTAGAAATTTTAAACATGAAAATAACTAAATTGCAGGGAATTTTAAGTTGCCAACCTATTTTTTTTATCATTGACATATTTCTGCTGATCAGCCCTCTATTTAGCTTTATGCAACCCATATGGCCCCGTCCCAATCGTTAACTAACAATCATAGTCAGGGGAACCATGGTTCAGTTTTTTTTATGCAACTGGTGCTTAGAGATACATCAATAATTTATTAAATAATAAAGAACTTGAACTGCCTATGGTCTGAAATGTGTATATTATTATTTAGTATGGTAGGTTGCTGAATAATATAATTGTGACGACTTTATAAGAGCCAAATTTAGGTTTAGACACTATTTTACCACCAGCCAACTTCCCCGCCAACTTTAACCTTCAGCCCACAGATACCTTCGACTCCTTCCCAGCCTATAAAAGCCCCTCTTTTTTACCTAATTCATAAAAGGAGTAGGTTCTCTATTCGATTGATTTTTTTTTTGTGTCTATGTTACCTCATTTTTTGCATTGGGTTCAGTCTAGCTTCCGATTGGTCCCGTTTTTTTTTCATTGGAATTAGACCTTTTTTGATATGTTTGTTCAGGCATAACTTCTTTGTTTATGAACCGATTTTAATGATTCTTTTTTTATTGGAAAGAGGGTACCTTAAGGGTGGTACCATATTAATTTGGTCAAGTTCTGAAGATATGATCAATGACGAAATAACGTAAATCTCCAATTCTTATGACCAAATAATCGAAATTATAATAAATAAAATCTTTTATAAAAAAATCTTGAAACATTCATTTATTTAAAACCCGCAAACGTTTTGAGAGAATTTCTATATTTATGAATTTATTTATTTATTTATTTGGAGAAAACAACAGTCATAGTTCAAAAAAAAATACACAATACAAAACAAACATAATATAGATCAGAAAAAATAAAAAACTATGACTTATTACACATTGAATTTCATTATCGTTTTCTGATTCATTTGCCCGACTCTTTCTCTTACGAGATGCATGCAAGGTATTATATTATGTCACTATTAATAACATCACTAAAAAGAGAAAAATAAAAATAATTTTTATAAAAAAAAAAAAATACCGACTTCAAAAAAATTACATGAAACAAATAAAATAATAATTACTTAAAAATAAAATAAAATACACTAAAAGGTATAAAATAATTATTATCTTATTTAGTTACAACTAAACGACGAAATATTAACATGAAATTACTTTTTGAAGTCGGTGCCAAACATATACATTTTATGAATCGCACTCGACGGATCTTACTTAGTACGTTTGGCGGGTACGCTCGCTTATAGGTATAGTTTGTTTGGCACCGACTTCAAAAAGTAATTTCATGTTAATATTTCGTCGTTTAGTTGTAACTAAATAAGATAATAATTATTTTATACCTTTTAGTGTATTTTATTTATTTTTTATTTATTTTTTTTTGGCTTTTCGGCCTTTCTAGCCATAAGCCATTTACGATACTAATTATTTTATTTAAATTTGTCTCTATCTCGGGTGTCAGATTTTAGCCGGATGCCTCGAGTCGGATTCGAACTCGGGTCCTCTTGGTTAGCTGGCTGACATGCTACCTATTTGATTTTTATGTTATTATTAGTTTAATTGTTGCATTTAATTTTTTTGAAGTCGGTTTTATTTATTTTTTATAAAAATTATTTTCTTCTTTTCAAGTTTTCACGATGGAGGGACCAACCCGAACATTTAGGGGATGGACCTTTTTGGTGTAACTCCTTCTCTCACCGATTTCATTTAAAAAAAAGAAATGTGATGTTATATTAACTTATTTAGTTTGATTTGAATTATGAATCAGTGGGGGATTGTAATTTATTCTTTTTATTATTAGGTATATATGGTAATTGTCACATATTATGGTTTATTATATCGTATTATGTGAATAATTTTTTGGCATTAATGCAATGAATAAATAAAAATAAATATTATTTAGAGTAGAGGGTTGAGTAAAAATTGAATGATAGAACACACCATTTATTATTTATTAGAATACTGTTTCTATTGTTTTTAAGTAGAAATACTTTTACCTTGAAAGAATGAGTTTTTTTTAGTGATTGAAGCCAGCTTGATTGAAATGTTCAATTCTGAAATAATAAATAAAATAAGTGGACAACGCACCCCCCAATGGTGTCTAAATTAGCGCCATCGTTGCCAATGCCGGTGGTGGACTTGTTGGAAGGTTCATTCATTTCCTCTCGTTGTGCTAATCTAATAATACAAGATTAATCTTGTGGAAACACACACCAGGGCGGGCCCGCCCGTCTATATATGATTTATTCGGGTTCTTTATTTGAGCTCTGGAGGTATGAATTTGATCCCCCTCCCCCGCCCCTTTGCACCCCCCCTCAACCCTCCACATTTTTCTCTCATTCATTCTCAATCCGATCAAAAACTGATTTATGATCAATTTAAAATTGAAAGGAACTTTGAATATGAAAAGGGAATGGATTATTAAGAATACCAGTAGGTCGTACAATTGTACCTTTGACTAATTATTTTTTACTTTAACATAAAATGGAAAGGTATTGTAACCATGAAAGAAAAATAATAATCATTTTTTTCAAAATATCAAAATAAGCCGGCCAATTACAAGGATTCCGTATTTAATGTATACTTAGTACCCTGAAGACCGAGCTTCTCTTGATATATTTTTTTCCCAATTATTTTTTATTTAATCAACCACTTATTTTGTTTTGATTCAAACACACATAATTGATTTGTTTCAATCATTTGTAAAAAATAAGTTTAATTAAAAAACCTATCAAAATATTTTTTCTCAAAATTGAGACCCTATTATATAATATATCGTGGCCTTAAAGAGTAAACCTGCTAACTCACAACAAGGAAATTTTACAGGGCAGAGAAAAACAAATAAAATTTAATATTGTTGTTATGGAAAAAAATATTTTTCACATTTTTTTTCTAGAACTTACGATCCTTATTTTAAGAAACAGTTTTACTTGGACGATGCTGCATGTCTTTTTCTTTCGAACGGTATTAATATGTCATATATGATAAAAAATAGAGTTACCAGGTTTACACTCTAACCCGACGATATGTATTTTGAAATAATTTTTTGATATGAGTATGTGTCTCTGTCTGTATGCTTGGATTAAGATAACCGCGATAACTTAAGAAAGAAAAGTCATAGAAAGTTCATTCTTGTGCTAAAATGATTGTATTTTCAATGTCAAGAACTTATTATATTGATATTTTGGTCTTTCTTACTTAGAACATGGTGCAAAAATGTAGAAAACATCATTTTTTAAATGATTTTATTATCATTTTTATTTCCAGAGAACAAATTCAAAGATATAGGGTGTAATAAAAATGTGGGGCGCTAATTCATTAGTGTATTCTACTCATCGAAAGCTGCCTAGCTTAAATAATAGTTTCTATTAATTAACAAGAGAAGCGGAATGAAGACTGCTTGGGGGAAGCATAACTTCACGGGGCGCCCAGTGAATGAGAATATGAACTTTCTCTATTCAATTATCGATCTTACAAAATGCCTTAAAGAACCAAGTTTTATTGAATTCAAGGATAGCAATATAAAGATTGGAATCTTCGCTCTAAAAGTGTGAGCCATATTAAATCTGGGGGACGAATTTGGGTCTCGTATAAAGTGAGAACTAGATTGTGCGTAAAATGAAATCAGGCGCTAGTGATTTCACTTAATTTTTATTTTTACCCGGTACGTCTGGACGAGCTTAGTTTTAAATTTACTTATTATTTTTTAATTTTTTTTTCTCTTTGTGTTGAAAAATGTCCGGTACGTGGAGAAAATTATTTTTTAAACATGATTTTTTCTGCCCATGTGTCTGGATTCACATACCCACAAGGCTCATAAATTACGTCACACGAATATTAAGATTTTTAGACAACCCCCTCCCCTGTGTAATATTCTGTCACATTTTCATTGAGTCTCCCAGGGGAAATTGTGACGTCACACTCTCACATTTATACCCTATAGTTTAATAATTGTATAAATTTTTTGTCTAGATTTATTTTACCAAGATTTTCAGGTTGAAATAATAATAATAACCTGAAATCTAAAAAATATATTTGAATTTTTTTAATTTGACTTT
Source organism: Forficula auricularia (assembly GCA_024734495.1). NCBI lineage: Eukaryota > Metazoa > Arthropoda > Insecta > Dermaptera > Forficulidae > Forficula > Forficula auricularia. The sequence continues at coordinate 11,295,213 of JALMQS010000070.1, forward strand.
TTTGACATCTTAAGATCCTCGGGCCCCTCTCACACATTTTTTCACAAATCTGAGATGCCCCTTCCCCCCTTACTGTGTGATCTAATTTATGGACGACCCCTAATTTATGAACAAAAAGTCATAAAAGTATGTTCTTGTGTTAAAATGTTTGTATTTCAAATATGAAGAACTGATTAGATTACTTTTTTAAAGCCCACTAAAATTTAATTACAAAAATCTGCTATTATAAAGCGCTTAACGGTACGGACGGCGTTATCTCTCTGATTGGCTGTGCTTAGGCGTTAAATAAATACGGAAGAATTCAAAAATAATTTAAAACCTAAAACTTTAAAACAAAAATACTAGAAGCTATTTACCCTAAGAGAGTCCGCGTATTTAAAAGGAGAAATATGATTAAATGCTAATGAGCCCACAATTTAGAGGATAGCGGGTTCTTTCGAAAATGATCATAAATTATTTTATTAATTACCATTTACTATTATATTCTGCAATTAGAAAAATATTTTGACCTTTTCTCAATCATGAACATACTGGAGTCCAGGGAACTTAGCCCCCTGGCCAAAAAGATGCCCGGCCAAGGGAGCTTTACAGCTGGTTATTATGGTATATATTAGAATAAAGAAATTTAATTAATTAGATAATTATATAATCCAAAAAATAAATTTTAAATATAAAAAATACAAAAATATAGTAGTTTTAAAATTTCTAAAGAAAATAATAATCGATACCCATCTAATAAATACGTGTGTTATGGATGATTTTAATTATATCAGAAGCAGCGAACAAACCCTTCTGGCTTAATACAAATAATCTGTAACGCACGGATTTAGTTGATGATTGATTTTATTCAGAAATTTTAAAACTAGTATATTTTTGTATTTTTATATATAAAATTTATTTTTACTTTATCCAATGCGAAGCATGGGGAAAGTATTGTAATCGGTCTAGCGGCAAGCGCTACTTCAAAGGCTTCTCAGGTAAAGACTAGGGAATCCATGGTCTCAATTAAAGTCACAAATTGTTGTATTCACTTAGGTTGAATTTTAGCACGTGACTGTTTTTGACAGGAAACAATTATACTTTGTTTTAAAAAGTTTATATTTTATATTATTTGATAAATTGAATGAATTGTAAAAAAATATTGTTTGAAATGGTTTTCACTTAGTAAAAAATCCGGACAAATAAGTTTAATAAATGAGGTGAGAAAAACTAACCTAACATACGATTGTACTTTGTAAAAATGGAATAACTGATCAATAAAAAGATGTCTAATGGCTTTGTTTCGCTATTTCAGTCACTGAAGAAGTTGAAAAGCAGCAACGAAACGTTTGGTGTATTTAATGAAAACTTTATTTAATTTAATTTAAAGTCATGTCCAACTCCCTACGATTCCTTTAATTATTAATCACTAGCTGCAAGGCACGCCTCCTGGGCCCCCAGCCCTCGAACCCCACCCCCCACTCCCACGCAGCACCCCCACCCCCGCACCCGTTCCCAACCCCCGTCCCCACACCACAAACCGCACCCCACCCACCTCGGACCCCGCACCCTATCCACCCCGTGCCCTCCAACCATGCGTACCACACCCCCGCTTAGCCCCTTGGACCCCACCCCTGCTATGCCCCTGGACCCCACCCCTGCTATGCTTCCTGGACTCCACCCCCTGCATCCCCACCCTACTCTGCCTCACTCCTCACCCCACCCCTATTCCACCCCCGCACCCAGTTTTTGCATTTCTAGCCTTCTAGTGACCCACAGATTATGTATACAAAATTTGGTTGAGTTTGGCCCAAGGCAAAGAATTTTCATTTTTTGACCCCCGCCCCATTTTGGGTGGTTAGTTTTTGCATTTCTAGCTCTCTAGAGGCCCAGAGATTATGTATACAAAATTTGGTTGAGTTTGCTCCAAGGGCAAGAATTTACATTTTTTCACCCTCCTCCCTCTTTTTGGGTGGGTTTTTGGGGAAATTTTTTTAGAGAAAAGTTGTCAGAAATCACATCCCCTACAACTTTGTTTATCATAAAATTTTCCGTAGGGTTAATAGTTTAGGAGTTATTTGATAATGTTCATTCGTGCGTCCCCCAAACCCCCTTCTGGGGTCAGAATATCAAAACGTTATATAGCTAAAAACGTATGTTAAAAGACATCTGATGTAAATATGAAATTTCATAATAATCCATTCAGCCGTTTTTACGTGAATCGTGAGCAACTTTTCGGAAACCACTGAAACAGACAGACAGACAGACACACAGACACAGGAATTTTGTTGAAGTTTTCGTTCATAACTTTGCTTGAAACGTGTGCAGCCAAAATTTGGCGTGATTTGGACCAATGTACAGACAAAACCTTAATTTTATATATATAGATATAGGTACACGAATAATGAAATATTAATTAGGATATTTTTAAATTTCCATTATATTCAAATAATTCGTGTATTAAAGACGAGCATTCGGGACTAGAGAGCGCTGCGTATTGAAAGAGAAAAGGCAAAGGGTGATTTTTGTTATTTTTAAAGCAAGATCAATATTTATTTGCGGGTGTCTCATAAAATAAGAATCTCGAATCGTTTACAAGAGTTTGTAAGCAATTTGTGGGGAGCCAGCCAGCAGCAGAATCTGATGGAGATGGATGGTCCACCACCCCTCTCTCTTTCTGGTATCATGAATGATATGAATGAAGAACAATTGCAAGAGGAGGAGAAGCCGGAAATGAAGAGAAAGAGAACCAAGGACAAAAGGGAATAGAAAGAAAGAAAGAAAGAAAGACAGTTTCCAAGGCAACTTTCTCGTAGCCATTTGCAAAAGACTTCTTCTTCTTCCTCTTCTTCAAGTTGAACTACTTGTATTGAACTTGTCTCTCTCTCTTTCACTCTCTCAACCGAACAGTTGAGAGATTCTTGAGGCTACCACTTGAACAATTTGGACCTAATTTATTTAAAAGCGAGAGAGGGAGTTTTGGACAACAACATTCAACCACTTCAATAATTTCAATTTACTTAGAAATTGATAAAAGTAAAAAAAAATAATCTTGTGTGTATATAACAATTTACTTTCACTCTATTAATTACAATGAATAACATTGATCGGCTAAATTTATTTTTTCAAAAGTTATTTTCTTCAATTGTCCACTTTTTTGAATAGTTTTATTGAGATTTTAAGTCGTTGTCATGATAAAAGTATAAACAAAATAACAGGTATTTTATTTAATACCTGGTCTCCGAGCGATGCTCCGTAACTTTTTGCTTCAGATAAAAGCTATATATTAATCCCCGAAACCCCCCAGGTCGCCCCCCAGACCCGCCTCCACTGCACCCCCACCCTCGCACCCAGTTTTTTTCATTTCTAGCCTTCTAGTGGCCCACAGATTATGTGTAGGTATATAGGTGTATAAATAAATACCGTATAATTTAAAACTCGATTTATATAAGCAATTAAATTTCTTCTTTTTTACTTTTTTTTTTTATTTTATTGAACCAATTATTTCACATGAATTAATGTTTACATTGTATTTGAGCTTCGACTTCGGAAATGACTTCTCCACCATCGATTGTCCGTGATCCTTTTAGTCCTTGTTTTTAATAAGAGGAAAAACTAATTAAATAAAAAAACCTCTTTTCCGATAATTATGTACTACAGATACTATCACGGTGTTTGTTCAGACGAGCTGAAATCAATTATCCCCCCTAAAGCCCTCTTTACGAGAAACACGCGGTTTTCGAACGCTCAGCACCCCTTCGCTGTCAAATTGGATAAAAGTCGAACAAGCGCTTTCGCCAACTCTTTTATCCCTATGACTCCAAAGACTGGAACTCGATCCCTGCCACTATCTTCCCCGCGACTTATAACCTTTAGCTATTTAAGACCCGTATCCACAGATACCCCCCCCCAGCCCATAAAATTCTTTCTTCTTCTTTTCACGATGAAGGGGCCAACCCAGGCCTTTAGGGGTTGCACCTTTTTGGTGTAACTCCTTCTCTCATCGAAGGAGACAATAAAAGAGTGTGTCTTCTGCTGGAATCATAAATTTCTTCTCTCATCATTTTCATAAAAAAAAAATTATTCCAAATCCAATTCAATTAAATTTCTTTTTTTTTATAAATTTTATTAAACCAATTATTTTACATTAATTAATGTATACATTGTATTTTAGCTTCGACTCCGGAGATTACTTCTCCGCCATCGAGTGTCCTTGATCATCTTTAGTCCTTGTTTTTAATAAGAGGAAAAAACTAATTATAGAAAAAAAAACCTCTTTTCCGATAATTATTCCAATACCATATTGCGGAAATTAATCCATCCAACTTTTAATATCCAAATAATAATATTTGTAGTGATCTTTGTGTGGAATTTAAAATTGAAAAACCAATTAATTATTAAAAGGAAATTGAATAAAAATGTAATTATACATTTTTATCGAGACAACCACCTGCGAATAATTAATTTAATTAACAAAAAACCCATCAAAACAACTTAGCCGAAGATGAGACCGTGACAGATCTATATTTCAACCCAAAAAACCCCTAACCCGTTAATTTCATCCAAATCGTTAGAGCCGTTTTCGAGAAACCGATTCTATATATATATACAAGAATTTCTTATTTAATATAATAAGATAAGATGAGATAAGATTTGATATGCAACTGTTAAACCTTATATTTTTGTGATTAAATTTATTAAGAGTAGAAATTTTATTTAAATCACACATAATTAATTATAATTATTTATTGAACACGAACAAATAATACAATAAAACTACGAAATTTCGTTCGGTTTATTCTGAGAACGTTATCAAGCATGAGCATTGAGCACCCACTCCGAATTTAGGTATTTTATTATTATTCAAAGATATTTTGGTTGTTTTCACCCTAAATTATCTACCCTGGGAGGTGAACCCATCTGACATAATTATGTATTATGCTAAATATTTTACTCAAAGATTTAAATCTTCACTTTATGAAATTTTGTTGGGTGTTTCAAAATTTGATTTTTTTTTTAATTCAAAGCTCCTTGGAATGACTTCCCAAATTGAATGAAGAGTTCATTCAATTCGCCGATAGAAATAGACATTAAATTTCTAAGGAAATCATAACAGATTGTTATCCAATGGATCTGAGATGGAATTGATTATTTTTAATTATATGTCAGAACCTTAGACCATGAAATATATAGACACGCCCTCTGCTACTCTCCACACAGTGAAGTGAGGCCAACATCGCCTACAGATGACGTCACGTTCTAGCATAAATATTTTGGTTATATTAATTTAATATTAATTTGCGATTATTGGAATCCAAAATAAATAATTCTAATCTCCCAAGAGGAAACATGAAGAAAAAGACATTATATTTTTTTCAAAATTTTCAATGTATAAATCTTAATTTGTAACTAATTTGAAATATTTGTGATAGACTGATGATGAAGGCAATGCCTTCGAAACTATAGTCTCTAGAAATAATTAAAAATTATTTTATTTAAAAAACAGAAGACTCTCTCATTTTATTTTATTTTTAACCTAAAATAAATAATCTAAGCTACGATAAATTTATCTCAATGTATAATAATTCATATAGTGCCCATGCTATTTCTGGGTGTTCCTACCTACAGATGACGTCAAGTTCTCTAGGAGATGTTGGCCTCACCGAATCGACACCAAGGCGTGTCTATATATTTCATGGTCTAAGGTCAGAACTCACAAGGGTTGTTTGTTTGTTTTTTAATTTAATATCCATTAAACTAAGAAGTGTCTATTTTAAAATCAAATTCTAATGAAATTACATAATTATATACCTACCATTTATTTGATCATATCTCTCATATTAATATTATAACGTAAATATTATTATTGAGAGACAAACTCAGACCAGAATGTATTGGTGAATTTCAAACACCCACTAATGGTCAAATGATTGAACCTCAAATTAACGCAATACATTTAATCAAAATTTCTAATTTAAGCACTTGAGTTTGATTCCCGAGGTAATGAAACCAGCCCTTCTGACATATATTTAAAAATAATTCATTCCATCTCGGATCTAGTAGATGACAACCTCTTGTTTTAATAAGAAAAAGCAATCTAACTAGCTTTTAACTTTAGGAGAAATTATTTTGTTTTCTTGATTAATTAAACTATGAGTTGAAGGGGACAATAAAAGAGTGTGTCTTCTGCTGGAATTATAAATTTTTAACGAATCGTTATAAATAAATTAAAAATTAATAATTCCAACAGAAGATACACTCTTTTATTGTCCCCTTCAACTCATAAAAATTCCACTAACCTCGGCAAAAAGAAACTTTCAATTTAATTTAAACTACGAGTGTTAAATCAAAACAAGACACATGACTGAATAAATATACAATTATTTAATTAAAAATAATATTAATATACCGCTTTTAAACTTCAAGAAAAATTATCAAGTTAAGATGAGTCTACCAGGCATATTAAGTTAACAAAGTAAAAGAAAAATAAATTGAAAAGTTTCAATTTGCAGAAGAATAAATATTCTAACAGATACTTTTGGTTGAAAATTGAAAAAAAAAAAAAGAATACTTTAATTTTATTTTTAATCAGTCCATAGGGATAGGGAGTACAAATATTAAATGAAGAAATAAATCAAGATAGTTAAAAAGATAAATCAAAGAAAAGATATATATTTTAATATAGAAATTTACTTTTGAAACAACGTTTTGCAAAAGTTTGAGCTCTTTAGGGAAATATAGATTGAGAGAAAAAGGGGTAGGTGGTGTTTAAATAAAAGTATTTTTTGGCTTTTCGGCTCTTCTGGACATCATCCAATATACAATACTATTTCAAGACACACATCCACGAATACCTTCAACTCCGACCCAATCCCTAAATCTCTTCTTATTTCCAAGATACAAGGGTCCACCGCTGACTATAGATGTTGAACCTTTTTGGTACGACTTCTTCTTGTATTTGTATCATTATATAAAAAAAATTATTCATCGTAAGCGAAAGTTAATGTTTGTAAAATTAAAAAAATTGCGTCGGCGTCGTCATGCAAGCAAATTATTATAAAAATAGATAGATATCAGTGACGTGCGGTCCTTGGATGCTGTGGATGCGGCGCATCCCTAAAATTTCAAACATTTAAAGTATTTTCATAAATAGATATATAAGGTCGACTTCAAAATTCTAGAAGGATCTTTATATTTTTAAATTATAATACGTTACTTCAAATATTTCAATAAAAAACTTTTTTTGTTTTAAAAATTATATTGGCTCTCGAAATTAAATAAAATTGCTGCATAATTTCAAGGGGCAATTAAAATGAATGATTTTCCGAAAAGGGTGCAGTTAGAAGGTTCGAAGTCCCTGCCTGGTATATTTTTCTGTTCAAGCATGTCATAGACAAGTTCAGACGAGTTTTAGTCGAATAAAAATTATTCTCGCTGAGGATCTATTAATATACAAAAAAGGAATAAATAAAGATGAATCGGGAATCTTTGGAATAATCCATTTCTAACAAATCTCAATTTATCGGAAATAACAAAGAGTACTATAGACCAGTTGTCGTCAACCTTTTTGCACCTGCGGACCGGTGTAAATAGGATAAATATTTCGCACGCCGGCTGAAAGCTAAGACTAATAAAAAAACCAATATATTATTATATAGTTTTATTTATTATATAGGTATTTGTTATACAATTACAATTTTTTAGTGCATCTGTTGCTGGCTCTTTGATAGAATATTTGATATACGAGGGTCCAGAGATGTTTCTATGAGACGAAGCGCTGCGTTAACATCTTTTTTATTATTATTTTTTTAATGAAAATGATGAGAGAAGGAGTTACACTAAAAAGGTACATCCCTAAAGGCCTGGGTTGGCCCCTCCATCGTGAAAGAAGAAGAAGAAGAGGGGATTTTATGGGCTGGGTAGGGGTCGAAGGTGTCTGTGGATACTGGTCTTAAACAGCTGAAGGTTATAAATCGCGGGGAAGACGGTGGCTGGGAGCGAGTTCCAGTCTCTGGCGGTTGGCAAGAGTTGGCGAAAGCGCTTGTTCAATTTTTAACCAATTTGACAGCGAAGGAGTGCTGAGCGTTCGATCTATTCGGTTTCTGTGTTTAGTTTTTATTATAGCCATGGTTGAAAAGGTCTTTTCACTCAAATAAGAAGTCGGAAAAAATGACTAATAATTTTATAGCTTTATAACTCAAAGTAGGATATTCTTTTTCTAACGAAATCCGAAATTTAGGCAATTAATGCATTTTAAGTCAGGACTCCAGAGTGATATCAGAAGGCAACTCGACCAGCTTTTCTTTTTCACGAGAATCAAGTGAACATGGCTTTATATCTTCCAAGAATGGGTTATTATTCCAGAGATTACCATTACGAGGATGTTCATTTTCAGGGAAATAATTATTAAAATTTTTAGATAATGCTCTTAAATGTTGCTTTATTATGTTGAATAAGATGCTCTTGTTGACATCAGTTACAATAAATAATTCATCAAAAAAAAAAAAAAAAAAACATTTCTAGATCTTCCTCTTGTAAGCGACTAAAAAATATTTGTTAGAATAATATATTCGGAGTAACTTAAAAAAAATTAAATTATTTACCACGTAGGTTTGATAAAAAATAAAAAATAAATATATATTTGGGCGATTATTTTTAGTGGAGGGGATAATATATCAATGGCTTGGAAACAATCTATTCATAAATAGAATATAGTAGCGTAAAAAGTACAATCACGTTAAAAAAACATAACCTAAAATTTTAACACCGTTCATATTTATAGAGTGGTTACAAGGTTAATACTTTTTGTGTGGATTGTCGCGAAAGAACCTCCTTAAATTTGAAAAATAACGAAAATGATTCCGTATTCGATGAAATTTGCAAAAAAAAGCAAAGATTAAAATAAAATTTCAAAAAATAAATGGGGTACTTTTTTGGACAGCATCCCCTGGTTGAAAAGTCACCAACCACCACTGATAGATAGATAGATATAGTTATAGATAATTTTTACTTCTTTAAGGACGTTCCCTAAGAAATCGATTTTCTTGAAATCCTCTTAAAACTTTGAATACATATAGAAATTTTTTTCAATAGTCCTTGCGGTACTAAATTTATAAATTTTGACCTTTGAAATTTGCCTATTTAACACGCGAACCCTATCCCGATTGATGCTAAAGCGACTGTTTCATTAAATAACAATCGTAATTATCTTGATATTATTTTGAAAAACTGAGAATCATTAACTGAAGATATAGTATAAAAAATATTTTCCTGTTAAAATAATTGTATCAAGCGGTATTCGTTTTGTAAATGTTAAAAATTAGGTAGATACTTTTGATGGTTTTCAATTTTTCTCTCATGGCATGACAAGTGAGAGATGGCGACTTGGCAACATTGCACTAAAATCACTCAATTTTTTCATATCTAAAAAACTTCTGCAGCTGGTGAATTTGAGATTTTTAGCTAATTCTCTCACCCTAATTACACTGTTCTCATCTGGAATTTCGCATTGAGCTGTTTCATGAAGTGTTTTTTTATTCTTTGTCTTTTAGCGTCGGTAAGAATCCAATGTTGCCAGATCTGAGAAACGACGCAGTGAAAATATGTTTGCCTTTCTGCTTATGTGAGAGTAGGGGAAAGAGCAAACTGCATCTGAGGTATATTAATGAACGTCCTTAATAAGATTAGATTTTAAGTAAAGAAAATTTTTGAAAATTTTTTTAGAAACTTTTTAAAATTTAAAATATAAAATATTAGGTAGGTTTCACTTAAATAAAAGATCAGATGCTTGTTTAGCACGACTCTATATATATATTTCGGGGTATAAGCCCATCTTCAGGAGCTCACAAAGAACACAGTGTCCTTTTTTTTATGTGAAACCTACCTAGTATTTTATATTTTAAATTTTAAAAAGTTTCTAAAAAAAAATTCAAAAATTTTCTTTACTTTATTTAATATGTTCCACCAAGACCTACACCATTTTCCCTTAACAAAAAAGATTAGATTTTAGTTGATTAATTTCAAATTATTATGATTATGAGTGTATTGTGCCCCCCCTGGAGCAGTTTAACCTTGCACCACGTAATGGGCCTGGATATAATTGATATGTCAGAGGAATTGAAACTCTCTCTCTCTCTCTGATTGTTTATTTAACCCACGTGTGTCTGTATGTCTGTCGCTTTGACCTGGAGGGGACATTTATTAGATTTCCTCACCTCTCTCTCACTCACCAATACAGTGTACCAACTCTATACAATGTCGATATTATATAATAAAATAATTAGATTAACTACGGATAATTTAATTATGTAGATATACAAGTGCAGGGAGAGTGGACTAGAGGGCTTTAATTCCCTTCTAGGGAAGGAAACCTTGCAACTTTCTTGGAAAATCGCAAGCCCATGCTGTTGTATTATCGTAGTTTAAAACTAATTTTAATTAAAATGTCCAAAGTTTCACAATATAGTGAAATACGTCAAGCGAATTAAAATATGTATTTAATAATTTATTGGATGTTTGGTTTTGGAAATTTGTTAGATCCAGTCAGACGCAGGCAGAAGATAGAATAAAAGAAACTTATTAGTTAAAAATCAAATTATAAATTATAAAATTGTAATTATAATTGAAGAAATTTTCTCTTTGCCATTAATTAACGAGAGATGGAGTATAGAATTTTTAATTGACAAGTAATGGAAGGAAGCCCAAGGATGGTGAAAAAAAATTATTAGATTTCCAAATAAGATGTATTTATTGGACTCTCATTCTTTTCCCCCTTCCCTTTAAAACCAACGTTTCGGAGGATTCTTCCCTCCTTTTTCAGAGTTTCAAAGGGTCAATGAAGAAAACAAACACCTCTTCTCTCCTCTAACAGTGTTTGAAATTTGTCTCTTCTTAACAGAGGCATTAAATATATTTTTCCCCTTAAACCCTTTGAAACCCTTGAAGAAGGAGGAAAGAATCCTCTGAAACGTGGCTTTTAAAGGATAGGGAAAAAGAATGACAGTTCAATAAATACATCTTAAGGGCCGTCCATAAATTACGTCACACAGTAAGTGGGGATTTGTGACAAAATGTGACAGGGGATCATGAAAATTGTGATGTCACAAAAGTCAAATTAAAATTTTTTAAAAATTTTCAAATATATTTTTTAGATTTCAGGTTATTATTATTCCAACCTGAAAATTTTGGTAAAATAAATCTAGATAAAAAATTGTAAACAAGCAATAAGGGTATAAAAGTGGATAGTGTGACGTCACAATATAGGGTGCTCAATAAGAACGTGACAGAATGTGACACAGGGGGGGGGGGTTCTAAAATTTTTGAAATTCATATGACGTAATTTATGGACGGCCACTTATTTGGAAATAATTTTTTTCTTCACTATCCTTGGGCTGCCTTCCATTGCTTGTCAATTCTTAATTATAATTTTTAATCAAATTGATGTTAACTTTTAAAAGAAATACCATCTTTTTACTTTAAAATAACAGGGTATGATCGTGAATGAAAAAAAAGAAAAAGAGTTATTTATTTCGTTTTTTCGAAATATCTCAAAAACGGCTGAATCTATTTTGATAGAAAAAAATTGATCAAAATCATGTCGTTTCGGTCGACAAGAAATCTTTATAGAATGAACATCGAAAAAAGTATATATTACGAGATATTAATTATTTTGTCAAATTTTGTGACTGTTAGTACGTTACCAAATTTTGTGTACACTCTAGCTAAGAAACTATTGATCATATCAAAACGAAATTTCCCATGTAGTTTTAGTGGATTAAGACTAATAGCTTATTATATTTTGGTTGAAATGGAACCAAAAATTAGGGGGAGGTGGAGTTTAAAATTTTGAATTATAAAATATTCAAACTATGTATAATAAAATATATATATATATTGCATGTCAGAGGTTTTTGTCCTGGGAGTCGAAGTAACTAGCCCGGACAGTGTGTTAGTAGCTGGGTTCAACTCCTGGGGGACGAACCCTCTAATAATGCAATACAAAAATATTTCAACTAATATCAAAGAAATTAAGACCCTATAAATTAAATTCTTTTCAAGAAATATATAATTTATTATTAAAGGGCCCTACAACAAAAAAAGTGTTATTTTATTAAGGGCATCAAAATGGGGGGGGGGGGGGAGAATGTTCAAAAAATAGAATTACCAATATAAGTCGTAGACCTTTTGATCGATTTGTAGGAAATTTCGCATATGTACTCTATACGACTTTATTAAAATGACTCACTATGTGAAATTGATAGTGACCAAAAAGAAGGGGGTTCAAAAATATAACCAAACAAAAACGAAGAAAGCTGATATTTCTAATAAAATAGTCCCATAATTAAAAGGAGATATTATTAATTGCTAATGGGGCTAATATTAAGAAGGCGGGTCTTATTTGATTAAATATTAAATATAAGAGAGGGGCCAGGTGTTTGGTAACTTAATGGCTACATGAGCTTATTTTTAACCAACTTTGAAAAAAGGAGGAGGATATCAATTCAAAGGAATGTCTGTTTTTTTTTGTTTTGTTTTTTTTGAGTTTGATTATTAAAGTATTTTCAGCTATTTTTGAAATATTTCGAAAATTCAAAGCAAAAAAAAAATCACTATTTTGAAGTGAAACTTCTTTAGCCATGTATCAATATCTGTTTGATTTTTTTTTTTTTGTTAAAATAAAGAGGAAATGACTCAATAGAGGAAATATTTTTTTTAAAACCCGCTAATATTTCATGACAAATAAAATTTGTTAAAATTAGGAAATTTAAATTGTTTCAATAACATCTACTGCTACAGAAGTTTCACTTCCCCAGTAAGCTTATGTAGATGAGGCTCACATATATTTTTTTCAAGGACTATTACAATACTTCATCATATGGTAAAGTAAAAAAAGAATGATTTTAAAGAAAAAGAGATTATAAGCAAAATTTGTGCGGTTCACCAAGCTGTCATATTTTTTTCTAATAGAGAAAAGGATATATTTTTTTTAATATTATTATTTTACATACCCCTATATATGGTATGAGATCAGCTCTCTTTTATAAAATCTCTTATTTTAGCTTATTAGATTAAGGTAACCTGAATCAAAATATAATAACCTCTATACTTTCAATTACAAGTAAATCTGACCTCTTTATACCAATATAATCCACACGGCCACAGATACACATAAACAGATACATAAATAAAAATAATAAAAAATAAATTACTTCAACATTTATCAAATAAAATCGAATTAAAGTACAATTCAATTTCCATGCTAATTTTAATTTAAAAAGGCTTCTTTTATTTTTTATTAAGAGTTGTGATAAAAGATAAAAAACCTTAAAATTGCTTTTTAACAAAACCCCATTATGTTAGAAAAGTGGGGGAGTGGAGGGGGGAGTTGATTTTATATTATTGGTCTGAAAAATCTCGATTTTGATTAAGTTGGTCACTTGAAGGAAGATTGAATGAATCGCCCTCTTTCGGATTTAGAGGAATTAATCCAATCCTATTAGGCGAGCTTTTAATAAAATTTCATCCCCGGTGAAGTTTGAAAGAGTTAAATACCCAAGCAGACAGGCTTTTTTGCTAGAGAAACGGGGGGTGGATCGGGTATTTTTTGTAATTTGTTTTGACAGCAGAGCGATTGTCAGTCAGAAGGACTTTAAGCCAAGCCCGGATTCTTTCTTAATTGAGCCCGACTATTACAAGTAGGGTTGCCAACCCTCCCAAAATTTTGAAAGTCTCCCGGAATTTTTAATTTAATGTTCTTTGTCAAGGCTGTTAAATGTGAAGTATGGTAATACTGTGTTGTTTAGTTTATTTATCAGTTATTTTTGCCGAATAAAAAAAATATATATATTTTTTTTATGATCTTCTTCTTAGCTCTAGCTATTTTACACAGATATAAGGGACCTACTTTTTAATGCCGGTTCTGAACGGCTAGTTTGGAGAGATTTACTAGGCAATTATACTCTTGGTAGGTTGCCATTGCTTTCCAAGAGGAGGCGACTTCAACTATCTGCCGAGACTCAGTCTCGAACCAGCATACTTCGTGTCACTGGCCCGACACTCCAACCACTGAGCCATAGTCTCCTTTTTATGCTCAATAAGTTTAAAAAAGCCTGTAACCTGGAGGGGAATAATTTTCAACCATAAATTTTATCTTTCTATTAGCTGCATCAGAAATCACATCCTCTACAACTTTTCTTTTGACAAAATTTTCCGTAGAGTTAATAGTATAGTGGTTATTTTATAATTTCCATTATTGACCCCCCCAACCCCCAACCACCAACTCCCTTTTGAGGTCAAAATATCAAAATATTTTATAGCTCAGATTTAAATTAGAAGATATCTGATCCAAATACATAATTTCATAAGAATATATCCATACGACAGGCAGACAGACAGGAATTTTGTTGAAGGTGTTTTCTTTGATAACTTTGCTTGAAACGTGGGCATCCAAAATTTGAGGCCATTTGGACCAATGAACAGACAAAACCTTAATTTTATATATGTTCCAGTAAAAACCCGTTTTTTAGTAAGAATGGGTTCTTACTAGTTAAAACGCGTGTCACTGAATATTTTTGTGCCAACTAGAATTTACTGATGTTGGTTGAGTTTTAACGAAAAAATCAAAAATTATATCCTCTACAACTTTGTTTCTAATTTTTGACATTTTCGTTTAAAATTTTTTGAAAATAAACACCCAAAATGAGGCCGAAGGTCAAAAATGAAGATTCTAGACCTTTGAACCAAACTCAACAAACATCAGAAAATTCTAGCTGCCACAAAGGTATTCAGTGAAACGCGTTTTAACTAGTAAGAGCCAGTTCTTACTAAAAACGGGTTTTTACTGCAACATATATATCAAAACGAATCAGGTCCCAATTTCACCAAAATAGGGCAGTGACCTGATAAATGTTTTAACTTTCGCGTTCATCTAACGTTAACAATATACCATATATATACTAGCTGACGCCCGGGCCTTCAGCCCGGCGTCACCTAGCCCCTAACGGGGACCGATGATTATATATTGCTTACCTGTCAAAATTGATTTGATCAAAAATTTAAATATATTTAAAAAATAATAATAGTTTTGAAAATAAATTGAAAATGCAAATAATTATAGAATAGATACTAAAACAGTAAATGAATTATATATTACTTGTCAAAATTGTTCCCTTAACCAAAAATAATATTGACAGTTGAAAGATTTCCAAAAAGCTATTATCGGCCATCTTGTTTGTTTGCTTTTACCCCCCAGAGAGGCGTTGGCGTTGTTTCCTCGAAATAAAATATTTTTTACATGCCACAGGTGTGATACCTATAACACTATATATAAAAACACTCGTGTATTTGAATGGAATGTTACGTGAAAATTTCAAAGAAATTGGTGAAGAACTTTCGAAGATCCTTCAACGTATCACTTAAGCGTAACAGTACATTTTTATTTATATAGATAGATGGTAAATGTCTGTGAAAATGACGTTCTAATAATTCCTTTTATTCGTAATTAGTGGTTTTCATTTTCTTTGGCCAGCCTTTCCATCAATTCAACATCAAGTTCTACCACTCCATCTTCAATATCCCTAATTAATTTTACTTTTAATTAATTAACAATTTATTGAATCAGTTATTTAATTCATTAAATTTCCTAATTTTAATATATAGGTAATTATATTTGTAATGAACTATTAGTGGCTTTTAAAATTAAAAGAAAATAATTATTAAATGAAAATTGAAAAATAAAATAATTATAAAATTTTATTGACACACCCACCTGTTAAAAATTGAGTTTAATTAAGAAAAAACCTATCAAATTAAAGTTACCCGAAGATGAGACCATGATAGATCGATTTATCGAAATCGTTAGAACCGTTTCCGAAAAACCGCTTCTTTATATACCTAATATACAAGAATTACTCATTTAATATAATTAGATATGTTTATTTGCATTTGCAGTCGAAGACAACCCCATTGATTTCTCCTTATGAATAATATAATAATGAAAGCGAATTTCAATTTAAATCTAAAAATAATCTCTGAAGTAAAAAATATATTTTTAACGTTAAAAATCTTTCCTTGAATTTATTGATCCATTATATTATATATATATATAGCGTTTGAGTTATTTTTGCTTTCTCTCGTCACTTTTTCTACTTCTTTTATTCAGCCTCAATCCTTTTTTTTTTCATTTTATCACAGTGTTTTATAATTTTCTCTTTTGTTACCCGAAAACACGACATTCCCATTAGTAAAACTTTTTTTTTTTTAACTTTACCAAATTTCAATTTGAAAAATAATAGAAGACAAAAAATAGAAGAAAAAAAAATTATACTATTGGATACCTCAGGTTAAGTTGAGTGGATGATTAAAACGCGAGGGATGAACCGCGACCTAAAATCGTGTACACCTACTTCCACTTCCACTTTCATTTCCAAGTAGAAGACAATAGATAAAATAGATTTTCTAATGAATTCCAAAATAATTCCAAGTAATTCCAAAGATGGTGTACACATAATTCCAATTCACCCCTCGTTAAAACTAGAATGATTCGATAGGGAAATTGGAAAAAAATATTATATCTATATATATATAAAATTCTTAGCCCGATACACTCACTCACTCACTCATCATCAAAATAGCCAGAACCACTAGATATAGAAACATGAAATTTGGAGAGGATATTACATCTATGAGATAGGGGCTCACTAAGAAAGGATTTTTCGAAATTCGACCGCTAAGGGGGTCAAAGGGGGCAACGTGTGTTTTCACTGATTATGCGATATCTCTTAAGGACAATAAAATATCTACTTGCTTTTTACTTATAAAAATACTCAAATTAAAATATCTAAAAACTAATTTCAGTATTTTTTGAAATTCGACCCCTAAAGGGGTCAAAAAGAGCAAAATATCTTTGCAATGTGTTTACACTAATTATGCATTTTCAGTTAAGAACGATAAGATATCTACTTGATTTTTACGTAATAAAATTCTCAATACAAATATCTAAAAAGTAATTTCAGGATTTTTGAAATTCGACTCCCAACTATGCAAAATGTGAGTGGGTCAAAAATTAAAACTCTCTCCTATCTTGATCAAATTTTGTAGAGTTATTCTTTATTACTTTAAGAAACTATTCCTGTAAAAATCAACTATCAAAATTGACTGCATTGGGGCGAAGAGGGGGGGGGCAAATTATAGAATTTTAGCTTTTTAGTACATTTACTCTTTAGAAAACTGTGGATTATTTATTCGCAAATATCTAAAAAATAATTTCAGCCTCCCAAAATGTGAGTGGGGGCAAAAAATTAATTCTCTCTCCGATATAGATCAAATTTTGTAATGTTAGTTTTTAAGACTATATAAAATGTATTCTATAAAAAATCCGAATATGCCGAGACGCCGCCAGCCAGGGGCCACCAGCCCGGAGGCCTGAGCTGTAGAGTGCGTGCCGAAGGCACGCCTGGAGCAGCTCGTATATATATATAAGAGTATAATGGCTTGTGAGGTATTCCTGTAAAGATCTCATTAAGTAGAATTAGATTTATTTACTTATTTATTTATTTTAATTTGATTCGTTGAAGGAGACAATTAAAGAGTGTGCTTCTGCTGGAATTATAAATTTTATTTATTTGTAACGAGACTATAGTTTTCGAGGGCTTTGTCTCTTCATCAGTCTATTATAATGGATTCACAGGAATTAATTCAAAAATTCCTGTGAACACCTGTAATAGACTGATGAAGAGGACAAAGCCTCGAAACTAGTCTCGCGAATAAATAAAATTTATAATTCCAGCAGAAGACTCACACTTTTATTGTCTCCTTCAATAGATAAAAAATCCTGCTACTCTCGGCACAAAAACTTTCAATTTAATTTAATTTAATTCAGTTGTCAAACTCTCAAAGTGTAATTCGAGCCGCATACCGAAAGTTTTGTACCTTATAATTTCATCAAAATATTTGAAATAACAAATTTGTTATTATTTTAGTTAATTAATAAAGAAGGATAAATAATTTTGAAAATGTATTCATTATATTAATTTAAGCCATTTCTAAACGTTGACACTTGAAGTAATCCCCTAAAAATGACCAATTTAGGGCTTTCTCACACTGTCATTTTAATGGGTATTAAATTAAATAAAAATAATAATAAATAAAGTTAATGCTCCTTAATGAGAGATCTTTACTGATACCTCACATGTCATGATAAAAAATTATATATTATAATATTTTCGACCACGCCAAAAATAATGATTCGATTAAAACTTTAATTCGAAATTGTTGATTTCAGGGAAAATTAATACGGATAATTTGGGAGCATAGCTAGTAGGTATGTTGAATTTACAAACCAAATTTTTTTGCTCATTATGTTGAAAAATATATGGAAATGGAAAAAAATAATTTTCAGCCATTATATTTTTTCACCCTGATTGTGTGTTCGGAGTCACATACTTACGAAAATGTAATAACGAAAAGTCGTAGAAAGTTCGTTCTTATGCTAAAATATTTGTATTTCCAATGCGGAGAACTGATTAGATTTTGACCTTTCGAGCTTTGGAACTCTAGGTTCAAAAATCCAGAAAACTTAATTTTTTTGAATGGTTTTTATTGAGATTTTAAGCCCCTGTTATAATATAGGCATAAATGAACAATTTACGTTATATTTAAGTTTATTATTATTAATTTTTCAGGCCTCTATAGTGTAACTAACTTTTCACGTTTTTTGTTGTTTAATAAATGTACAAGTAGATAATTAAGAAAATATAAAATCGAAATCAGATCAGAAAAGTTTTTATTGTAACTTATTATTATTATTATTCTAACTGGCTTTCGGCTAAGTAAAGAGCAAACAAATTTTCAATATCCACGCTGACCCAATGAAAAATAATATTTATAATTAAAAAAGACTGATGATGAAAGCCAAGCCTTCGAAACTATAGTCTCAAACAAATAAATAATAAATATACAAATACATATATATTTTTTGAGATATATGTGTGTATGTTTATTTGCATCAAGAAGAGGACAACCTCTTTGTTTCTCTTTATCATTAAATTTTTAATTCACCGAAACTGCCAGCATCGCCGAGTTTTGAAAAAGTTTCAACTTATTCCTACAATTTTTGTATTTTATCCGCTATCGATTTCAATAATCCTTTGAGAATAGAATCGATTATATTGAGATGATATTCAAAATTAATATTTACGATAAAAGTCCTCTCGAATTTTTTTTTAATTCATGTAAAGTGGACGATTTTATTGGTTGACAGGCCCCTATCCCACCCTCCAGAGGGATGAATAGAAAAAGAAGAAGAATCTCCTTAATGAAAAGCTTCAGTTCTCCAAAATGATTAGTGGAAGTGAAAGGAGAACAATTGAGGGGCCCCATTTGCAGTTAATTGAGGGGCGGGGACCCAAGTGAAGTGAGCAGTCAGTCGTGGTGTTGACAGGGGGGCGTGTCCCCGCCGCGCCCCCCATTTATAAATTATTCTCAAGTGTACGTCGGTTATCAAAACAATAAAGTCCATCAAAAGAAGAAGAAGAAGGAAGAATTCCGGCGCTCGTGACCCTAGCTGTTTTATCGCCGACCGACTCTTTTCTTGATTCACACACGTTTATCATGATTTTTCACCAATAACGTTTATTATACATCATAAAACGTTTCCAGAAATTTTTTCCTTTTATCGCACTATTATGCAATTTATTAAAGCGGAAGTAAATAGAAACCCAGCCAGCACAAGGAGAATCTATTATATTTGAATCGCTGATTGCAGAAAAGGTATGTCTTTGAACTAAAATTTTGCAGGAGTGCCCACAGGATGAGGGGAGGGGGTTAAGACGCAGAGTGCGTTATTGAAATTTCTGGATGGTGAGGTTGAAAATTATATGCTAAAAATAAAAGCGGTCAAAAGGTAATATAAAAATTTTTAAGAAAAAAATAAAACCGACTTCAAAAAAATTAAATGCAACAAATAAAATACACTAAAAGGTATAAAATAATAGCTTTATTCGTTTTGGATGCCTTGGGCGCCCTTATGTCAGCCTCAAGTCACTAACCCATATTCGTTTAGGAATACCAACCGACTTGGTGTGCCCCAGCCCTATTCGTTTCCCTATTCTCCCCCTTCGTTTTCCTAAACGAATATGGGTTAGTGACTTGAGGCTGACATAAGGGCGCCCAAGGCATCCAAAACGAATAAAGCTAATAATTGAATGTAATGGAAGGCAGCCCAGAGGTAGTGAGGAAAGAAAAAATTAACACATATAAAATAAAGTGTAATTTATTGAAATCCTTCCTCCTTTCCTTTCAAACCGACGTTTCGGGATATTTTTCCCTCCTTCTTCAGGGTTTCAAAGGGTCAATTATTGAAACCCTGAAGAAGGAAGGAAAAATCCTCCGAAACATCGGTTTGAAAGGAAAGGAGAAGGATTCCAATAAATTACACTTTATTTTATATGTGTTAATTTTTTCTTTCCTCACTACCTCTGGGCTGCCTTCCATTACATTCAATTAAAATTTCTACCAGTCCGTCTCTCTCCAGAGAAAATTTCGTTGTAAAAATAATTATTATCTTATTTACGCAAAATATTAAAATGAAATTACTTTTTGAAGTCGGTGCCAAACAAACTATACCTATAAGCTAGCGTACCCACCAAACGTACTAAGTAAGATCCGTCGAGTGCGATTCATAAAAGGTATATGTTTGGCACCGACTTAAAAAAGTAATTTCATGTTAATATTTCGTAGTTTAGTTGTAACTAAATAAGATAATAATTATTTTATACCTTTTAGTGTATTTTATTTGTTGCATTTAATTTTTTTGAAGTCGGTTTTATTTTTTCTTAAAAATTTTTATTTTTCTCGTTTTAGTGATGTTATTAATAGTGATCCTATCATTAGAACTTGACCAAATTAATATGGCACCACCCCTAAGATACCCCCTTTCCAATAAAAAAAGAATCATCGAAATCGGTTTATAAACAAAGAAGTTAGTCTTGAACAAACCTAACAAAAAAGGTCTAATGCATATGAAAAAAATGCGACCAATCGGAAGGTAGACTGGACCCAATGAAAAAAATTTCAAAATCGGTCCACAATTGGCGGAGAATATGAGGTAACATAGGCACAAAAAAAAAAAAAAAAATCAGTCGAATAGAGAACCTCCTCCTTTTTTTTAAGTCGGTTAAAAAAGCACTTCTAATTCTTTAGAAGTGAAGAAAATGGGGGGGAAGTACTTTTAAATAAAGTAAAGAAAATTCAAAAATTTTAAAATATGAACTTCTAGGAAGGTTTCACAAAAATAAAAACAAGATGCTTGTTAGCATGACTTTATATATACTACCTTGATCAAAAAGTTTCAGGAATTTATTTTTCAAAATCGATATTGTCTACTTCAAAATACTCCTCATCGAGTGCAACGCACTCATGCCAGCGCTTGATCTAATTTTAACGCAAAATTTAAATACAAACTCTTTGATGAAAAGACGATTTCATTTTTAAAATCGTCAAAATCGAAAACGGCTCTTGATAGTCCATACAGAAAACCGAGTATAAAAAATGCTTCGAGGATTGTAGCAAGCGCTTGCATAAATGCGTTGCAGTCGATGGGGAGTACTTTTAAAAGGGACAATATCGATTTTGATAAATAAATTTGTATTTTTGATTTTTCTGAATAAATTCCTGAAACATTTTGATCAAGGTAGTATCAAAATACCCCAAAGGGTAGAAGGAGTTCATAGAGAAAACTCAAAATATATATAGTCATGCTTGTTAGCATGACTATATATATTTTGAGCATTATGTCTTTTATTTTTGTGAAACCTACCTATAATTTTAAATTTTTTAAATTTTATTTCCTTTAATTAAATATTTTTCACCAAGAACCTACACCATTCTCCTTTAACAAAAAAGGAAGTACGTTTAATGAATCTGGGGGAGATGTGACTTTTCATGAAACTTGAGGGGTGAATCATGGAGCTAGGGGTGTGGGGGGGCATGCCGGAGTTTTGAGAAAAATACAAAAAACTCTTTTTTGGAACTTGTGTATATTTATTTATTTATTTTTTTTAATGTTTGTCATTGGAAATCAGATGTTTCATTTTGGCCATCATTTATATATATATATATTTACAATTTTGCTAATACCAAAAGAAAAAAATAAGAAATAAATAATCAGATATACCTAGTCTTATGATTATTACAAGTTAGATTTGGTTAAATAGTTATAAAGAACGAAATCACAATAATCAGATATAGTCTTATAATTATTACAAGTTAAAATTAGTTAAATATTAATATTATTAATTTTGAAAAAATTAAAATAAATATCACTGTCACAAATGGAACTTGTGTATAATAATAATTGAAGAAACTCAGTGCACAAATCAAAAATATATTAAAACTCTATCTTTTTTCAGCAGTATTTCAAACTATTTGCTTTAATGGCTTAGGACTTATTGACCTTCAAAGTTTACAAACATATATTCTTTCTGCAATCAACCTTTATTTGGTAAAGTCATTACATGATTACATCACCCTTTGAATTTTGAACAATTTTGAAATCTTTTTTTTTATACTATATGGCAGGGGTTCCCAGCCCTATGCCCGCGGCCACCATGGCGCCCGGGGACCGTTTTACGTGTGCCCTTTACGACCACAATAAAAAAGTTAAGATTTCAATAAAATGTAGACATTTTTTGAAATTTTTTAATACATTTTTAGTAATTAATGAGAATTAGAAAAATATAAGCGAATTTGTTTGAAAATAAATACCTATGTATTTATTCATATTATAACATTTTAAGAATATTTCCTCTATCATCTTGAACGCACGGTATAGTGTAGCCAGAAAAAGATATCTTGTAATCGATTAAAAATTCACAGTTCTTTGGACAATGTTTTTTTATTGAAGCTCTTCTTCAATTTTTGTACAACGTTTGTATCAATCTAGAAAGAAAAAATTCTACTATGTCTCAGTTATTTTTATCTTTATTTCAACCAATGTGGCGCTAACCAATTGAGTACTTGAAAAAGTCTCGAGAGAGACGAAACGTTGTACAAAAATTGAAAAAGAGCTTCAATAAAAAAACATTGTCCGAAGAACTGTGAATTTTTAATCTACTAATTATAATGGACATTAAATCAACATAATATATCTTACAGTGAAAACAAAGATTTATGTATCTTTTTGGGTGTCTTTTTTTGAAAAAAGATGGAAATTATTTCAAAAATCAACCCAGTATATAATATTATTAAATGAATTTAACTTTAAAGGACATCATAGATATTAGTTGAAATATTTTTACATTGCATATCCAGAGAGGTTCGTCCCCTTAGGAATCGAACCCAAGCGCTAACTACTGGCCCGGCAAGCTTAGTTAGCGCTTGGGTTCGATTCCTAAGGGGACGAACCTCTCTGATATGCAATGTAAAAATATTTCAACTAATATCTATGATGTCCTTTAAAGTTAAATTCATTTAATAATATATCTTGTAATGTTAATGGTTAATGTGAATGGTGGGGGGTAGCTAGTAGTGAATTTGAATAATATCTTATTAAACTATTTTTTACTAACCAAATTTTTGTTAACTTAACTAGAAAAATAAATGGTCCCCGCCGCTTGACCGATATTCTAAAAAGTGCTCTCAAATGCAAAAAGGTTTGGGATTCCTGCTATAGGGCATGGCTATATGTTTAAATTTAGAATTACTAGAGCGCAAAATTATAGAAATGAAGATTTTAAATCAGGCCTGTCCAACCCACGGTCTAACATAAAATCATGAAATTAGTTAAAACATAGAGATTTATATGTACTTACTAGAAAATGTTTCATACAATTTTAGATGAGAGCAGAATTTAGAAAAAATATTAATTTTAGAAATGATCGAAATTTTAAACAATACAAATTCAATTAACAAAAGGTTTTCATTTTGAAATTTGCAATAAGAATGTGCAATTTCACAAGAATCCGAATTCTAGTGATAATATAAGTATAGAGATAACCATTCTAGAATCTAGAACTGAAGATGAATTTACCTTTGAAGGGCTGCTGGTGGCCGTAGATACTGCCAGGCCTCCTTCTTGTCACCAACTGAAAAGAAAAGTATATTAATAAAATCCCGTTAGCTGATAACGCGCTTGGAAAATTCTTTGAAATGTTATTTTGATAGACAGTCTAATAAGACTCAAATGCCTTTTCGAATAGAATATTATTTTTTTAATGAAAGAATGAATGAGAATAATTTATACATTTTCAGGGGATGATTTCTCAATTATTTTATTATTCTAATATTTTTTTTGCCTATTATTTTTAGAAATATTTGTAATATGAAGAAAAAGCATTTCCAAGCAAGATGCAAAAAGGTTGGGGATTCCTGCTATAGGGCATGGCTATGTGGTTAAATTTAGAATCACTAGAGCGCAAAATTTTACAAATCAAGATTTTAAATCAGGACTGTCCAATCCACGATCTGGGGACCGAATGCGGCCCAAAATAAAATGTTAAAACATCGAGATTTATTTGTACTTACTGAAAAATGTATCTGATACAATTTGCCCTGATAATTTTTTCCCCCCTAAACTGAGAAATCTGAAAATCTACTGAAAAGTTTTAGAAAATAAAAGTGCTAATTTTCAATTTTGAATCTGGAACTAGATTTCAAAATTTCCGGGAAAATAATCACCATTTTGGTCTATAGGGTGTCTCAAAAAATGTACTAACACTTCGAATGACGAGAAAAACATGATTTATGAGCATAAAGAGAAGTTGAAAGGCTTCAAATACAGAAGACAAGTATAATCAAAGAATCATGTTCCCAAATGTTCAAATTCACGACCATCATTGTCTAGACAACGCTGATAACGCGAACCAAGATCATTTGGAATATCGAGAGCCCTTTAAATTAAATGGCTCCATTAATCGCAATAATTGCACGTATTGAGGTACTGTTAATCCTCATGTAACAGTTGAACACCATTTAAACTTACCAGGGGCAACAGTGTGGTGTGGGATTTCATCATTGGGCATCATAGGACCATTTTTGTCTGTCACTGGTGAGAGTTACCTCACCTTGGTGCAGGTGTTTGTCGGTCCACACCGAGGGGTGAACCGCGACCTAATATGTTGTACACCTACTTCCACTTGTACTTCCAAATATTTCCAAGCACTTCCAAATATTTCCAAGTACTTCCAAATATTTCCAAGTACTTCCAAAATACTTCCAAAGAGGTGTACACCTACTTCCAATCACTGGTCACCCCTCGGTCCACACATTGCAGAGATGTTTGGTGACGACGACTAGATTTACTTTCAGCAAGATGTAGCACGACGTTTAGAATCCCTTGGTTCGCGTTATCAGAGTTGTCTGGACAATGATGATCATCAATTTGAACATTTGCGAACATGATTCTTCAATTACATATGTCTTCTGTACTTGAAGCCTTTCAAATTCTCTCTATGTTAATAAATCATGTTTTTCTCGTCATTCGAAGTGTTTTTTGGAGACATCCTGTATTTTCGACTCCATTTTCATTAGATATAATTTTTTTACCTGAAGATTTTCTGATTGAATGTAGGTATAGAAATTAGATACCGATCTGAAAGACAAATTTAATAATTCCCTAATTTAATAATATTTTTTCAGTCGTGAGTCAGCTCTCCTAATGAACGTTTATCATAAACTATTAGTGGGTTTTAAACATTGTCGGCCTCCTCTTGTAAAAGCCGAGTATTATTATTAAGGTAGTTGTTTCATCATATGGGTTTCCTTAGGATTTTTTTGAAATTTAGACAGATTATTATTTAAATACTTCTGCATCGATTGGTGGCAAAACGAAATTTATGAACAATATAGTTCCTGAGATATTAAATTCCAAAGATAAAGTTTTTCAGACTCTTATAAATTGCACTATACGGGAAATCGGAATGTTTACATACACACTTAATTATAATTAAGAAACTCTCTCTTATCACTGTTATAAAAAACTAAACCAACATTAAACAATAACTAATACATATTTTAAGAAAATTTTAATTAATAGTTACAAGACATAAATTGAGATAATAATGAATAAAGCAGTGATTCTCAACCACTGTGTCGCGGAACTTTAGTGTGATGCGAGATTCTTGAAGTGTGCCGCCACTGCTAGACAGTGGTCCCTCCTGAATTGAATTTTTTTTTACATTTTTTTATCAATTGACACTACATTTAATCCAAATATTTATTTGATCATTTTAACTGAAAAGGTAATAACATTTTGCAGGATGCAGAATGTCCTATGATAATTTTATAGGTACATCAAATAGTAAACCAAATAAAATTATATTAATTTATTTTATTGTTAGTGTGCCGTCAAATTTTTAAATTATTCAAAGCGTGCCGTGACGAAAAATAGGTGTAGAATCACTGGAATAAAGAATGAAAAATGTATAAAGAAAAATTTAGACTAAAAACAAGCTAGCAACAACGTATGTATTTAACCTAAAAAGTGGGTTAACTTTAGTACTTTTTGACGTTTTTAATAGCTTATTAAGAACTTTTTGTTTAATAAATCGACCTTTATAATGTATTTTATCTGTCATTTCTATGATTTGTCAAACGAGCACGGGATTGGCTAGTAGTGGTACATAAACAGCAAAAAGTTTTGGGCTTATGAATTATGAATCCTTATTGTCTGTTCTATATACTCTAGCATTAATTTTTGCTAGTATTGTCGCGAAACAACTACCTTAAGTATAGAATATATTATGATTTTTGCACAGATGTCTCCTAGACAATTATTGCAAGAAAAACATCGTTAGTGCCACGATACTATTTGAATTGAATTAGCATGGAGCAACTCAACAACAACAACAACAACTAGTTTGTGTTCCATTAGCTGGTTGTATTTCAACTATTTGCCAATTTGCGCCCCGTGTGTAGGCAGTTTCCAAATGGATTCCAGAAGCAGTTGGAACCCACGAGAGAGCGAGAGAGAGAGTAACTCTAAACAGACCTGGCTGTGTGGTGGGTGGTTTGTGGGATTCCAGTAATGTTTCTAGGGGGATGAAAAAACCGCACATTTGGAATGTTCGCGACTCAATCGAAAAACAGAGAGAGAGAGAGAGAAAGAGGCGGGTTGCAAGCAGGGGGTGAAAGGGTTGACATCTCAGTTAAATATTACCCAGGCTTAATATACGAAACAAAACATTTTTGTTTGTTTTTTGTTTTAATATATTCAATTAAAAAATTATAGGAAAAAGTCAAAGCTTTTTTAAGACTCGGTAGCTACGCTGTTTGAAGTTTTGGCAAATAAATAATTTAAAGTGAGTTCGGGACACCTTCTGTCTGGTTGATCTTCGGAAAAATCTTTTGTATTTCTGTAGAGTGACAACGTTTCCCAACTAAATTTTTTAATAAAAAAATTGTTAATAATGAGGATAATTTCGAATAAAAAATTTGTTTTGATAATATTAATAAAAAGAATACTGAGATAAATTTTTTCTTATTATAAAAACATTTATTTAACACAAGAAACAGAGTTTCAATTCTACACTGGTGCTTTTGTTACATTCTGTTGGCTGCAAATAACTTTTTATTTTTTACATTTATGAATAACTAATTAACTAGACTGTCAAATCTATTGAAAAATATATCATTCAATTAATAAAAGTTGAATTATTGATCTGTATAAATTTGTTGAAAATGGTATAATTTGTATAGAAGTTATAGCCCTTTTAAAAGCTCGGTCCATTTATACTTCCAGTGTTAAAAGGACAATTTTCAATAATTTATTTCTCGGTAATGGGACAGACGATCAACTTCAAATTTCTGGGAATAAATATTTAATACATCAATGATTCGATGGTAAAAATTCGAGAATTTTGTTATAAAAATAATAAACATTCGCGAAACCCCTTAAATGATAAATATGAAAATTTTCCAATTTTATTTCAGAAAATATAAAGTTAAGGTAGTTCTTTCACAAAAGCGAAAATTCAAGAAGTCTTTGAAACTTGGAATATAAGTCATTAAAAGCATAATAAACACACTGTTAAAATTTGAAGACGATTTACGACAACAAACATGAAATAATTGGAATTAAAAATTATAAATTTTTTACATATATGGTAGATTGGGAAAGGGTGGAAAAATGATCATTAATTTATTTTTTTTCATTGAAGGACTTTCACCATCTTGATGAAAAACTAATATTTGTTAGAATAATATATATTCGGAGTAACTTAAAAAAAAAAATTGAAATTATTTACCACGTAGTTTTGATAAAAAAAATAACAACATATTTAGGCGATTATTTTTAGTGGAGGGGATATAAGATCAACGGCTTGGAAACGATCTATTCATAAAGAATATATAGTAGCGTAAAAAGTACAGTCACGTTAAAAAAACAACCTAAAATTTTAGCTTATCATATTTATAGAGTGGTTACAAGGCTATCACTTTTTGTGTGGATTGTCGCGAAAGAACCTCCATAATTTCAAAAAAAACAAAACAATTGTATTTCAAAATTTTCATTTGAATTTTAGAAAATATTAATTGTATTTCAGCAAACAAACATACTATATATATATATATATATAAACAACCGAGGGATGAACCGCGATTGGAATTAGGTGTACACTTATTTGCAATTATTTTGGAATTCATTAGATAATGCCCCTGGATCTACTTGGAAATGAAAGTGAAAGTGGAAGTAGGTGTACAGTAGGTTCACCAATCGTAAACAAATGACATTTTCTGAAATACAATTTTGGTTTTCTGAAATACACCTGGAAAAGTTGTAGTATTTAAACTTTCCAAGTATAAAACTGAAAAGTTCACACTGTATTGAATTTTTACTTTACCATACAGGGGATGGTCAAGTATTGTAATCGTGCATGAAAAAAGTGGTTTTGTCTTTCTTATTTTCGAAATATCTCAAAAATTAAAAATCTAGGCTTTTTGAGCAAACTCAACCAAATTGTGTATACATAATCAGTGGAGCCCCAGAAGTCTAAAAATGCAAAAATTAACCGCCCGAAATGGGGGGTGGGGGTGTAGGGTCAAAAAATGAAAAACTTTGCCATTTACCAAACTCAACCAAATTTTGTATACATAATCAGTGGGACACCAGAAGTATAAAAATGCAAAAACTAGCCCCCCCCCTACATGATTATAAATAATTTTAGGGGCCAGGTTGTATGATGAAGTCAAGTGGATGGACACATCAGAACACGTTTATTTTAGCTTATTTTTTCTTAATTTAAGTTTCAAATTTCATTTTTCGATAGGAGATTGGCATGAAACTTGGCACCGTTTTAAATCTCGTCTCTTTCTTATGTTACCCGAGCCAAGTAGCATAAAAGAACTTGGCTTATTTTTTCTACGTTTATGTATTTTGTGAGATTTATTTATATTATACAAAAAACGCAATCTTTACTTTATTCCTTATTAAAAAAAAAAACTCTTCAAGTTTATTTTTGTCGTCGTTCCGTGTTTTTGTATCAAACTGATTAGAGTTTAGTGTTTTGCATTCAGAGAGGAAGACGTGACTTGGCACAAGATGAATACAGATTCTAAGATTATATTATTATTAAAATATTTTTCCTCTCTTCTAATTTTTATTTTCAGTTTGAATAGAGATCGTTATTGATTAAGAAAAAAATAAGAACTCTTCTTTTGTCCAAGAATAATGGAAATCTTTCTAACATCTTTGGGTATATCTCAATTAAATTTATTGGCGTATACACACCTATATACCTGCATATATAAATAGTAATTTAATTCAGTATATATATATATATTTTAGAATATATTATGTATTGATTGATATTGTTAATTTCAATAGCGACTTTATTACACTTTAATAATACGTTTAAATGAAAATATTGTCTAGAATAGCAGAGTTGATGATTAATAAGTGATTCATCAATGAGGCTGTCCTCGTTTTTATACAAATAAACATATAGGTACATATAAATAGTGGAAAATGTTTTAGATTGTTTTTATTATATAAAATAAATAGGTACAAATCTATATATATAAAATTCTTTGCCCGATACACTCACTCACTCATCATCAAAACAGCCAGAACCACTGGACATAGAAACATGAAATTTGGAGAGAATATTACATCTATGAGATAGGGGCTCACTAAGAAAGGATTTTTCGAAATTCGACCCCTAAGGGGGTCAAAGGGGGGAAAGTGTGTTTTCACTGATTATGCGATATCTCTTAAGGACGATAAAATATCTACTTGCTTTTTACTTATAAAAATACTAAATTAAAATATCTAAAAACTAATTTCAGGATATTTTGAAATTCGACCACTAAAGGGGTCAAAAGGGGCAAAATATATTTGCAATGTGTTTACACTAATTATGCATTTTCAATTAAGAACTGTCCGGTCAGTCCTAGCGCTCTCCGCTAGATCGCACTGCGACCTCATACAAATAGTTTATTCAACTAAACAATACTTTAAGACAATTGCAGTGATAATTCTTTAAGTACTCAACAGTCAAATTGTTAAACACATTCTATATTACGTGGAGTCAATCAATCATTAATGAAATAATAAACCAATGAATTAATGAGAGCCGAGTCAACGCATTGAGTGGCGTGAGCCATGATTTTCTTTGAATGTTATAAATGCGTCAACTCGAATCGAGTTAATTCAGACTGGTCTGCTCAATTGTTTTTATTATTCATCATCCACTACCTTATCTTCCCTTGTGGTTGGAAACACCGTCGAGGCACAGTGGCATTCCCCTCTCCTCCGACAACCAACCCCTTCCGATATCCTAGTTAGCATCAGAAACCCATACCACTAACACTGGTGGCGACCCCAAACGCGCGCAGCCAGTAACAGAACCATAAGATATCTACTTGATTTTTATTTAATACAAAAATTTAAAAAGTAATTTTAAGATTTTTTGAAATTAGACACCGAAGGGGGTCAAGAGGGGCAAAAGATCTTTTTGGGAATGGAGTTTTTTTTTAAATGAATTTTGGAGACCTAATAATCACATGCCGAGACGCAGCCCGCCAGGGCCACCCGCCCGGAGGGCCCAGCTGTAGAGGGCGTACCGAAGGCCCCCCTGGAACAGATCGTCTTTTATATATTTATAAAAAAAACAATCTTCAAACGTTTATTGAAAATTGAAATCCCAAAACGTTTCCGGAGAATTTCTTCTTTTGCTGTAGGGGGCGTACCGGAAGGCTCTCTGGAGCAGATCAAGTCTTTTATATATTTATAAAAAAAACAATCTTCAAACGTTTATTGAAAATTGAAATCCCAAAACGTTTCCCGAGGAATTTCTCTTTTATAATGAGAAATGATCAAAATAATTTAGTTTGCATTAATTGCTTAGATTGTGACGGGACAGACAAAACAATATTTGAAATTTAGAATAAATATTCAATTAGAACAAAAAAATTAGTATATCCCTACCATCATGCTAGTACTAGTTAGTCATTCAACTAATCTGGGACACAATTTTGACTTTTTCTAATACTAAAATTTTAGGTAAAGATCAGAATTTAGAAAAAATATTAATTTTAGAAATGATTGAAATTTCAAACAACACAAATTCAATTAAGAATAGGTTTTTATTTTGAAATTTGCAATAAGAATGTGCAATTTCACAAGAACCCGAACTCTAGTGATAATATAAGTATAGATAACTAATCTAGAATCTAGAACTGAAGATGAATTTACCTTTGAAAGGCTGTTGATGGACGTAGATGCTGCCAGGCCTCCTTCTTGTCACCAACTGAAAAGAAAAATATATTAATAAAAACCCGTTGGGCTAATAACGCTCTTGGACAATTCTCTGAAATTTTATTTTGATAAACAGACACTCTAATAAGACTCAAATGCATTTTCCAAAAGAATATTATTTTTAAAAAAAAGAATAAATGTGATTAATTTATACATATTCAGAGGATGATTGTTCAATTCCGGGACATTAAATGAAATATTCCGGTTTAATATTAGAATATTTTTTTTGCCTATTATTTTTAGAAATATTTGTAATGTAAAGAAAAATCATTTACAAACATAATTTTTCCTGTTAGTCTTTGGATTAATTCCCGGAAACTCAAGATCGGAAGATTATAAAATATTCAATTCAGTAGTACATATTTCTAATACCAAAAATTCGTTAGTTTTTTCAATATTTTGGAAAAAACGCTTATTTCATGCACGATTACTATATTTGACCATAATGGGTCAAAAAAACGTTGGCCAAAGAAATCAAATTAAATTTTATTTTAATTTCATTTACTTCTCACTGCAAATAAAAAGCAAATAAAAATCGATCTTTTTACCTGAATTGAACATTAAAAAAATATTAATATATTGCTTTTAACTAAGCAAAAAATTACCATGCTTGAGTTGTTTACCCAAAAAAGAATTTAGTCTTTTTGATTTTAAGTCAATTCTGGCATGTTTTCAGTAGAAGTTACCTTTAATTGAAAACTTTTTCTTTTGCCGAGAGTAGCAGAGTTGTTGATTCACAAAGAGAAACAAAGAGGTTGTCCTTAACTGGCTCCCAAGCTAAGTAAAGATCTAAAATTTTCAATATCTATACGGTATTGACCCCATGAAAAATAATATTCATAATTAAAAAATACTGATGATGAAGACCAAGTCTTTGAAACTATAGTCTCAAACAAATAAATAATATATATACAGATATATAATTTCGATATAGTATATGTCTATGTTTATTTGCATCAAGAAGAGGACAACCTCTTTGTTTCTCTTTGTGGTTACAATTAATAGTCAAAACATTAAAAATGGAATGCAATAAAAATATTCCTCTAGTATTATAGATATGATTCGATCGCTATTTTTGATTTTAAGCCGATTCCTCTATGTCTTCAGCAATGGATACCAATGATAATCGAAACGTCAAAAAACCAAATTAGAATGAATGTTCCTCAAATATGAGATGAGAATCGATGGTCATTTTTGAATTTAAGTCAACATGGACTGTAAGTAGCAAATGATATCTGATTAAAAATAAAGAAATAAACATATTAATATTTCAAATGACTTTGGATAAAGTTTATCAACGATCCGTTGCAGTTTATTTATTTTAAATCTAAGTGTTACTTTTTTGCCATCAGTGCATGCGTGGATCCAGGGGGGGCGATGGGGGCGACCGCCCCCCCCTAAGCATTGGAGATCAACATTTTTATTTAATTTTAATTTTAATTTTTTTATAACATTAAATTTTAATTGAAAGTAATGGAAGGCAGCCCAGAGGTAGTGAGGAAAGAAAAAATTAACACACATAAAATAAGGTGTAATTTATTGGAATCCTTCCTCCTTTCCTTTCAAACCGACGTTTCGGGAGGAAAAATCCTCCGAAACGTCGGTTTGAAAGGAAAGGAGGAAGGATTCCAATAAATTACACCTTATTTTATATGTGTTAATTTTTTCTTTCCTCGCTACTCTGACTGCCTTCCATTACTTTCAATTAAAATTTCTACCAGTCCGTCTCTCTCCAGAGAAAATTTCGTTGCAAAAAAATTAAATTTTAAAATTGAAGAAAATAAAGTTCTATGTGTGTGTGTGGTGGTGGTGGTGGTGGGGGGCGGCGTCTCTGACCCCCCCCCCCCCCCCCCCCAAATCAGAGGTCTGGATCCGCGCCTGCATCAGTGTATTAGTGGGTTTTAAAATTAAAAAAATTTATTTGCATCAACCTCATTGATTTCTCTTTATGAACAAGACAAAGTTCAATTTATTTTTTGTAAAAACTGAAATCTTGTAATTTTTAGTCTTTTCAACTTTTATTTATTTATTTATTTTTCTTGTAACTATTATGATCGTGCAGTCAATCGGGTGTTGTTGTTGCCACTTCCCCTCGATTGACCACGATCGGACTATTGTCGGCTAATCTTAAGCCCTTTCTGTGAGTATCCGATACGGACCTGTTTGTAATTTGAGGCAGCTGTAGAGAGAAGAGAACCTTCCGGGTTGAGGCTGGCTCTTTATTCTCTTGGAGGGACCAGGTGTGCGATTCTCAAGCCAACACCCGACACCGCATGATAAGTAGCCCGGATCGGCTTAGCTTTAATTTCAACTTCTACCCGAACTTACTAGCAGCTTTTAGGCTTTGCCAGCAAATAAGCATAGTCAATAGAGAAGGAAGAAATACAGAGGAACACGATTAGCAATTTATCATTAAAAATTAAATTTTCCTATCTAGATAAATAGTAAGTTGGAAAGATTTAGTTTCTTAAGAGTAACAGATAATTCATGAGGATATCTTCTGCTTGCTGAAAATAAAGATATACTAGTATAATAAAAAAAAAATACAAATCTTTATAAAACAATCTTGGAACCTTTATTTTGATACTAGACGTTTCAGGAGAAATTGTTCCTTTATAATTTATTTTTTGGGGGAGTCGGGTTGGCTCAGTCAGCTAATGCATTGGCCTCGCTTCGGCATCGATCGATTATGACGATGTTGAAGTGGGAGGCCGGGGTTCGATCCTAGCTGGCAAATAAAAATTTCTACCGGCTGAAAACTCGGCTCCCTCATTAACCCTACTAACACTTTACTTATGTGCTGTCTAAATGGGCTTTGTTCCCGGTGACATTAAATAAAATATATATATATAATATATTTTTAAAAATTGAAAAAAGAAAAAAATGTTTTTTCGCTAATGTTTCAAAAACAACCCTAAGAAATTAAATATTTTGATAAAAGGCAATTGTAGGGGAGACCGAGGCCCATTTTCCATTGGAGCACGTTTACTAACTTGCTTTAGTTTTTAAATAAGCCTCTAAATGACGCAGGCAGGCCAACTGGCTGAAGTAGCATCACAGCACCCATCATCTACGAAAGTTTTAGTTTATGAGTTGTTTTCTTAATTTTTTCAACGAAGAGTAAATTTTCAGTTCTTTAATAAAACGTAAACGTACTAGCAACCTATTGTTTTGACATTGCATCTACTAAAAAAGGGATTCTTTCTTCACATAGAAGTTAAATTTTTTCATTTTGTATACCTCTTCAAAATGTGGTAGATCTTTATGCCCCACCCTGTATTTAATAAATATGGTAGTTTTATTTTTAAATAATAAAACAGAATTTCTTGTATACATGATAAAATTAATTAATTAAATTCTCTCTCTCTTTGTGTGTGTAAGGATTTTTTTTTATTAAATTTGTTCCGTATTAGAGATAGATAGGTTACTCCCCCTCTTTGCATATTTAAATGGCAATCTATTATTCCGCTCTTGTAGCAGCAAATTGGAGGTAGACCCATCCCGATTACACCTGAACGTAGCCGGCTTAATTAGAGAGAGAGAGAGAGAGAAAGAGAGAGGTGACCCAGGGCCTAACTTGTGCCAGCCCTTCTAGTCACTTATACCCAGTAGAGTTATTCATTCTACCCTTCTACTTATTTCCTACCACCTTCTTCTTAATTAAAGATTTATTATGATTCATTGTTTTTTATGGAAACTTTCTTTTACAAGATAAATTGACATAGAATATTAAAAATAATTTTAAAAAGAAAAACAAAGACAGAAGATTGAAGTATACTTTACTTTTGTTTTCAGTGTCTTATTTAAAAAGTGAAAACTTTTTAATAAGGAGTAATCATTAAGATTGTCCTTTGCTTGATTCAAATTTACATTTTACGTATATATAATGAAAATCATATATTTGTTTGAGACTATAGTTTCGAAGGTTTGACTTTTATCATACATTTTTTGTTATTATAAATATTCTATCTGTTATTTCTCATCTCAATTTAAAATATATATATAAGAGGCAGATATCAGTTGCGACCGCTTAAATAGTGGCGATGGGAATATCTAAACAGAGTAAATTGAATTTTAAATATTTCTATAAGTGACAAAAATTAGCCGCGTCACCTGCATTTGAAACTATTTTAAAAACGAGCTTTTCGTGCGTGCCTTCGGCACGCCCTCGAAGCTCGGCCCTCCGGGCTGGTGCCCTGGCGGGCAGCGTCTCGATCCAAAATTTTTATTCCTCTTAAAAAACCACAGTCCAAATGTATACCTGTAAATTCCCGAAAATAAATAGTCTCTTAAAAGTTTCGCCTCATTTTCGTCCTGACACAGCTACAGAAATGAGGCTCTAGATATGAATATGGAAGTATTTTTTTTCTATAATCTACAGCATTGTGATATTTTTTGTGTGGAAATAGATTTATTTAAATAAGTGGGATCGTGTGAGGAGGAGAATTATATTATATCATTTTTTTAAAATTTGGGATCGATAATCGATATAAGGCTCCAAATATTTAAAAGAGATCAGGTGTTGTTTGTATGACAGGCTGCTCCCTCCAGTATTGCAATGAGAAACTCATATGGGCATGCGTGTCTTAAGTCGTTTAATTTTGTAAAAATCAAAAAATAAGAATAAAAAAATTTAGATTTTTTAAAAATTATAATAAAGTGGCAAATTATTAAAAAATAAACAAATAATATATAAATCAAATAAGATGTGATTGATTTCTTTTTCTGTGCGCAAAGAAAAGCGAATTGAATATTTAATTTTTGAGTGGTGAAGAGGGGGGGGGGGGTAATAATTATCAATATATTTAATGTTTCTTAATTTAAAATCAATTGGAGTCTTTCATTTCGAAATTTGAGTCCAAATTACGATTATATTTCAAATTTGCCGCAAATATACCGATGGCGCTCTCTCTCGGCAGCATTACGTCAGCGTTGCGGCAAATTAATCTAGACAAATATATAGTATAAGGTGCGATGGTGGCACCACTCAGCGGCCGAGAAATGAATTAGAATGCCGTTCTGACACGATGACTTTTAACGTCGTCTAATTTTAACCTGTGCCCCACGGCAAAGCAAGTTTATCATCTAAATAACATGGATCTATTTTTTATTCCGGCCAAAGTAATAGTTCGAAAAATTTGAAACTTTGTAGACTTTATCTTTTTAGTAGCATCAATCCCTGAGAATTTTTACAGATTTTTAGCTATTATAATTTGAAACTAGACGTTTGAGGAGAAATTCTCCCTTTTTCAATAGATTTTTTTTAATTGAAAAAAGAAAAAAGTTATTTTCGCTAATGTTTCAAAAACAACCCTAAGAAATTAAATATTTTAATAATAGGCAATTGTACAAATTGTCCTGGTGACCAAGCTACCTTTAATAAAAATAAAAAATATAATTATTTTTGAAAAATTATTGTTCCCTAAAATTTTTTTATAAACATTAGAAAAACAATCCAAATCTGACGTTTTATTAATCGAATTATGGTTATTTAAAATTTTGATCATTTCTAAAATTAATCTTTTTTCTAAATTATGTTCTTTATCTAAAATTTTTGGATTAGAAAAGTCAAAATTGTGTTTAAGGTTAGTAGAATGCTTAGCCAGCATTGTGCATTCGGAATTTTACCTTATAAAAACTTTTTAGAGAAATAAATAATTTTTCATAAATATGTATATTTTTTATTTGAATTAAGGTAGTTGATTCACCATATGGGTTTTCTTAGAATTTTTTGAAATTTAGACAGATTATTATTTAAATTCTTCTGGATCGATTGGTGGTAAAACGAAATTTATGAACAATATAGTTCTTGAGATATTAATTATATTATTATTACATTGCACTATACGGGATATCTGGATTTACACTAAAAACAAGCTGGCAACAACCAGCATTTATTTAACCTAAAAAGTGAGTTAACTTTAGTAATTTTTTTGACGTTTTTCGCTTCAGTTCAACAGCTTTCAATCGCTTATTAAGAACTTTGTGTTTTATAAATCTCCCTTTATAATGTACTTTATCTGAAATTTCTATTATAAAATATATACAAGCTCGGACAATGTTGCCAGATTTGTCAAAAGAGCACGGGATTGGCTAGTAGTGGTACATAAACAGCAAAAAGTTTTGGGCTTATGGATACTTATTGTCTGTTCTATATACTCTAGCATTAATTTTTCTAGTCCGTCCACAAAAATTTAGTAACGCACTAAAAGAGATTTTGACAAAACAATTATCTCGAAAAATATAATTTTTTCTATGTTTACTTATTAGAGCTTTTTTGTAGACCGAAATGCCATGGTTTAGCAAAATTTTTTTAATTAAAATATATAGTTTCAGCGGTTTTTGAGATATTTCGAAAAAACGAAGCAAATAAAAAACACTTTTTCCATTTACGATTACAATACTTGACCATATCCTGTATTGGAAAGTAAAAAGAGAGGCATTATTTTTTTCTGCGGCCAAAATCTTGGGGCGGGGGCTCAAAAAATAGAAAAAATATTGAGAAATATAAACGTTTATATCAAAATACATTTGAATATTTAGAAAGCTTTTATTCGTAATAGATTTTTTTTTTTTTTAATAAATGAAATAACAAAAACAAACAAAAAAGTGAACAAATCTCGGTCATGGGATAGAATAAATAATATCAATTGCAAAACAATATCCCGCTTTTGGGATTGACTATCACCTCCGGGGACTCTACTCTGACAAATATCGATCAAATGCCTGGGCTGGTGGTTCTTGTCCCTCGGGGGCGGCATCATAAACAAAGAGAGTAGGAGCCAAGCTGTCTGACACGACGGCCCCTCCCGCCCCCCTGCCATTTCAAAAACAGAGAACCGCCAATTTATGACATGAAATAAACTTTCAAAACTTTGTTATCTAAAGATAAAAATTACTTTTAACAGCGTCGCCTGCCAGCACTATTAAAAAAAAGCTATTAACAATCAATTCTTTAGTACTTGAGTGGCATAACAAACAAACATACAAACATTTGAGCAGATTTATGGAAATAAAAAAGTAATTAGTTTTTAAAGTGAAAACTTCTTTAGGCGCACCGTATACTGCGTAATCAATGAGACTGACGCAAGTCTACGTATCGCTCATTCGGTTAAACCCGGTTCGAGTAGATTTCAGCTAAGTGAGACCCAGTTAATACGTCGCCGCTCAAGCTGAATTTACCCGAGTGAGCGTTACGGGACGGCGAAAAATAAGAGACAACCCGAGTGATGAACCGCGATTGGAATTAGGTGTACACCTCATTGAAATTATGTAGAATTATTTTGGAATTCATTAGATAATGCTCCCTTTATCTATTTTCTTCTACTTAGAAATGAAAGTAGGGAGTGGAAGTAGGTGTACACGAAATTAGGTCGAGGTTCACCCCTCGGGACAACCCAATAAACCGAGAGCTACTAACCATTTTGGAAGATGATTTTAGAATCCAAATAACATATCCCATACTGTAGTGTGATCAGCACACAGCCCGAAAGTCAAATACTTACTCGCCAAATCAATCAAGTCATTTTTATGGGTAATCGACCCCTGAAGTTGTCAAAAAATACCGTAAAATCACCTAACTGATTATATGGTAACTCCTAAACTGTTTACTCTACTGCAAATTCCATTAAAAGCAAAAATTGTAGAGGGTGTAATTTTTGACATTTTTGTTTAAAAAAATTTGAAAACAACCACCCAAAATGTTTTGGAAATTAGCATGAAAATAATAGCAAATCAACTGGTGTGGTCACCACACGACTTTCACATTAGTTTCTTCCTTATTTGAAAATCATGATACCAATTTTCTTCTTTCAAATTACTTCAAATTGGGTTTGAGAAAACCGGGAAAAGGATGAAATTGAAAAAACTAAAAATCTCCAAGTAAACATGTATACCTACTTCAAGTTCTTCGATTTTAGCCAAAATTTTGAGGTACTTCTTCTAGCCTCTAGATAGCTTTAGTTTCAAATCCCAAAGCTCTGCCACATACCGTATACGAGATATGAACGATTCAAATATTTATTTTGCGACCAAAACCAAACAATATTTCATATTTTATTTTAAAATAACAAACAAATTTGAATGGCTTTTTCTTTCTTTTTTTCTCTCTGATATTTGCGTTCCTTTTCGCTTTCTTCATTTTTCTAAAACTACATAATATCATTAGTTGGAATTTACTATTAGATATTATTTAAAAATGTTATTCTTCATGTAATTATAGGGAACCTTAATTCTTTTAATTACTTTAATGCGATTTAAAATATATTTTGAAATACCCAATAAAAAACAATTCGTTATATATGGGGAGGCCGCAATTAAGTCCGTCGAGGGTTGGCCAAACCTGGGTTAAAACGTTTTGACAAATATGACCACGGGCCGCAATTAAGTCCATCGAGGGCCACATGCGGCCTGCGGGACGCGGGTTGGGCAGGTCTACTTTATACCTTCTTCTTCTTCTTAACAAACCTATGGTCTATTTATTCTAACTCATCCTGTCAGCGTTTTTTAGGTTGACCTCTGCATCTTTTTCCTGCTGGCTTGTTCATTTAAATTTTCTTGAGAATTCGCTATTCGTTCATTCTTTCCACGCGTGCGTACCAATTTTCTCTTCTACCAGTCTATCCAGTTATCAATCTTTTGGATTCCACATTTTTCCCTGATGTCTTCACAGCGATAGGTCAAGAATTCTTCTAAGGTTCTTCATCTCGACCGTTTCCAACATCTGCCTAGTTTTGTTTGTTTCTTTCTTTTTTCGACTATGTACGTCAGTATTGGCCTTATCATAGTTTTATATATTCGCACCTTGGCTTCTGTTCTTAAAAACTTATTCGGCAAGATTGTGTTGTTTGGACAGCCTGATATCCTTAGGGATTTAATAGTTTGTTTCTATACCAATGATGAAAGAAAAAGATTTTTAATTTAGATAAATTTACAGTGAAACCCATCAAATCTAAACTAATTCGGGCTGTAGCCTGTTCGGATTAGCCGAAAGTTGGTTTTGGCGTGCGTTTTTGTTCGAGTTGCGTTGTTATTGTTTAGTTTTTAATTAAATGAACGGTGTTGATTAATGTTTTGATTTTAAATTATGGCAAGAAAACGAAAACACAGTTCTTGTACCGTAGAACATAAACTGAACGTCTGGGCGCTGGGGAAAGTTTGACAAAGTTGGCTGGCGAGTTTGGTGGTGGTAAAGCAACAATCAGTGACTGGAAAAAAATCGTCTCAAAATTGAACACTTTTGCAATGTAACAAGTGGTAAAAGCTTAAATTTGTCAAAAAAACTCGTTCGGATTTCACGGGATTTCGGATTTGAGGGGTTTCACTGTACTTTAAACATTAGTTTTAATTTTTATTTTTAAGTGAACCGCGAAAGTTAAATAATTATTGAAATAAAAAGAACGTATTCTACATTAAATTTTTTCTTAATTTCTGACATTTATGGAAATTAATCATCAATTTTGATGCTTGTTAAAAATAAAAATTTTAAACATTGATTAATGAATTTTGAAGAGAGGGGCAAGGCCACCTTAATTTGTCTCTCGAAATATAAATATGAATGATTGATTCGAGTTGGCTAATTAATCCATGTTAAGGGAAATTTGCTTGAGTTCAATTAATTCGTCATCACTGCCACCAGGAGCGCCACCGCTTGCCTGCTCATCATCCCCATCATCATCATCATCATCATCATTCATAGCGTGGATCATTCTATTTATATTCCCTAATTTTTTTTTATTTTTTAATTTGAATCAATTCAATTTATCATTTGGGCTACTCTTGCCGATGACACCAATTAAGGGTAAGGGGTGTGGTTTACGAGCCGTCTGGTCAAATTCCGAGCATCACCTATCAAGGGCACCATCAGATCTGCATTAGCTGCAAGTGGTGGGCGTCGATATATACCACTAACGATGGCCTTTCCGCCCTGTAATCTCGATTTTACGATTTTACCCCTTCGCATCTGTGCGGGCGGACAAGCGGCTGTTACTCTTTTCACTGGGTTAGCACTTGAAGTGGATGCAATTTCATATCGATTGCCGCCTCTCCAATCCCGGGTTTATTTACACGAAATAGGAGCTAGTTACCCTTTAATACCTAATCTGTTCCGTTATAACACTTTAACATTATATACATATTATATATCCAACAAATTAATAATATTAAATTACTGAGCTTATTTACAAATTTAATTTAATAGATTATTATCTTATCTCATTATATTAAACGAGCAATTCTTGTATATATATATATAGAATCGGTTTCTCGAAAACTGTTCTAACGATTTGGATGAAATTCACGTGTTAGGGGGTTTTGTGTTGACTATTCGATCTGTCACGGTCTCATCTTCGCCTAAGTTGTTTTTGATGGGATTTTTGTTAATTGAAATATTTATTTACAGGTGGTTGTTTGAATGAAAATTTATAATTACTTTTTTTTAATTTTCTTTTGATAAAATTAATTGGTTTTTTTATTTTAAATTCCACTAATAGATCATAACAAATTTTATTATATATTAGAATTTTTCCAATTAAATTAATTAAAGGGATTTTTCTTTAAAATAATTTATTAGAATATCAATTTTATTCTCTTAAAAACTCCGACAATTCGAGAGGATCCTACCTCCTTCTTCGGGATTTAAAAGGGTCAACGAAAGAACCTCGGTGTATATTATCTAATATTAACAAGATATTTACTCCAACAACACCGCCAGAATAAAAACCGAAGGAAGACTGTCCCGAAGCATCCCAGTGAACCAGGGCATTAGGCAGGAGACTCGCTTAGCCCTCTGCTTTTTAATATAGTAATGAATGAAATCATTGGAGAAATAAAAATCTAAAAGGATATTCCCTAGGGGACGAGAATTTAACATGCGTTTGCTATGCAGACGATGCAGCACTCGTTGCAGAAGATGAAGATTCCCTCCAGCGCCTCCTGTATAAATTCAGTTGTGTTGCACATAAATTCGGTCTAACCCTGTCAACCAAGAAGACCAAAACTCTCACAATCTCTAAAATACCACTCCGATGTAAACTACAACTATACGATACGATTGTCGAACAAGTCATGTCCTTCACGTACCTTGGAATCCAAGTGACCTCTTATCGAGACCTAGAATCAGAGGTAAAACATCAAGCAATAAAGGCATCGAAAATATCGGGTTGCCTTAACAGTGCAATCTGGTCAAACCAATATTTAAGAACGGAGGCCAAGGTACGAGTCTACAAAACCGTGGTACGCCCAATATTAACATACGCAGCTGAGACAAGACCCGACACTGCAAAAACTTCTCAATTATTGGAAACAACAGAAATGAAGACATTGCGAAGGATAATGAACGTGACCAGGCTCGATAGAATTTTTTAATTGCAATTACATTCAAAACTTTGTGGTCAGAGATACGTCTTGATAGTTTTAAGGAATTTAGTGTTGGTACTTTGTAGAAACATTTTTTTTAAATTATTGGATAAAAAATACTTGGTAGGTTTCACATTAAGATATAAAAATAAAAGAATTTATTTTTGTAGTCTTTAATAACTTTAATAACTGAAGTTA
This sequence comes from Forficula auricularia, assembly GCA_024734495.1. Lineage (NCBI taxonomy): Eukaryota > Metazoa > Arthropoda > Insecta > Dermaptera > Forficulidae > Forficula > Forficula auricularia. The sequence continues at coordinate 11,338,492 of JALMQS010000070.1, forward strand.
CTTTCTGTTGCTCCTGAAGATGGGTTAGTCACCTGAAATATATATATATCGAGATTAAAGACTACAAAAATAAATTCTTTTTATTTTTATATCTTAATGTGAAACCTAGCAAGTATTTTTTATCCAATAATACGTCTTGATGATGGCCATAGCGGATCAAAACGTTGGTAAAAATATAAATTCACTTTAATTTTATTTTATTTTAGCTGTAATTAAAAATCGACCTTTTTTACCTGAATTTAAAATTAAATATGATATTAATATATCACTTTTAACTGAATCAAAAAATTACCGAACATCGCTCGGTGTTCCAGGTACTATTTAATATGCGAGAGTTGAAGTTGCTTTAAAAACAAATAAATTTAAATATTATAAGAGGGTATCATCTATTAGATCCGAGATGGCATGGCTATGTGTTTAAATTTAGAATCAATAGACTACAAAATTTTACAAATGAAGATTTAAATCTTTGAAGGAAATATGTATGAGCATTTACATAATATTTATGTCAGAGAAGTTCGCATCTCACACAAGGTAGACAATTGATCCGGATGGCTATATTATACTGTTATACTACTATATTTTTACTATTTTCTATTTTTTTTTTTAATCAAAAACAAAAAGGGGGTCGGGTTTTATTGCCAGTCAGGTTCGGGGTTAAAAACAACCCTTCTGACATATAATTATAAAAAAAATTCATACCATCTCGGATCTAATAGATGATCATCTCTCGGGATTTTCTTATTATATTTAAATTAATAGTATGGCTATATCTAGAAAAAAGAACCGAGTTTTGATTTTTTTTGGCAAAATTATATAAACTTATAGGACAGAATTTGAAATACAGGGAGGCAGTATGTGGCTAATCTACTACGTAATATATTTCATTTAATTTTAATAAGAGAACAAAAAAAGAATGAAAAAGTGAAAACTTTTCAATTATAATAATTATTATCATAGTTTGTGCCTTAAAAATGATAAAAAATTGCAATTAAAAATCATGAAATGTTTAGTATGTGCAATAAAACGGTAGAATAATAAAATGTGCTGGATAAAATTTGGGCCAAATTGGCTAAATATTTTTTCTAATTTACTAATATTTCAATAAATAAATAAATACTATACTTTTAAATTATTAAAATAATTTTATTTTAAAAAATAAATTATTTAAAATTAAAAACTTATGAAAAATAAAACATAAAGCTAAATTATTAAAAAAATAGAAAATAGATTGTGAAAAAATAAATCAAATCCACGTAAAATGATTTGACAATGCACGAAACATCGAGATATTTGATTGGTATTCATTTTGTAGTTTTCAATAAGAATGTGCGCTCTAGTGATAATATAAGTATAGATAACTATTCTAGAATCTAAATCTGAAGATGAATTTACCTTTGAAGGGCTGCTGGGGGTCGTAGATGCTGCCCGGCCTCCTTGTCACCAACTGAAAAGAAAAATATATTAATAAATTCCCGTTGGCTGATAACGTGTTTGGACAATTCTCTGAAATGTTATTTTGATAAACATACACTCTAATGAGTCTCAAATGCATTTTTCAATAAAATATTAATTTTTTTAGTAAAATAATGAATGAGAGTAATTTATTCATGGGTTCAAATACCTGATAGAATTTAAGTCAATTCATTTTAACATAATAGTAACGTATTCTGTATTTTTGAATCACAATTTCTGAAGCTAGAGAGCCCAGAATCATATTTCATCACTGCAAATGCTAAGTTTGGGGTCTTAAAAATGTTTCCTTTTATTTTTGTATCCACTCAGACAATGGGCTGGGTCGGGTCATTTCTCATAGATCTTGCAGAAATATTGTGAGCTGGTTCACTCAATCATTTTTAACAGATTTTTTATTCCGATAAATACTTTAAATATATTTTTTTCTCCTGAAACGTTTGAATTTATAATAATAAACTTTTTATTAATGATTTACAAAAAATCCTATAGTCCAGTAGTTTTTGCTTGAAATAGTAACACTGGAAGTTGACATTTACATGAAAGTTTTTTTTTTTTTTGATTTTCTCAAAAAAGGTACTAACGATTTTTTTAAAACTGGTGTACGTATCACGTGTAATGAATTATTAAACTATTTAGAGTGAAAATGTTACCGAACATAGCTCGGTGCTCCAGGCACAATATTTTTAAAATTGAAAAATAACGAAAATGATGCCATACTCTGGGAGTCTGCCCTTTCTTGGAATGACCATATCTCAACCACTGCTAAAGCTGCAGCGCGCAAGTTTGGTGTCCTATTTAGGTCTAGACGCTATTATACTCCCAGTCAACTTCTTATACTGTATAAGACTCAAATCGTCCCTGTCTCGAATATGGCTCTCATCTGTGGAGGGGTGCCTCCAAGCATTCTCTTGCTACACTGGATGCGATTCAGAAGGGAGCAATTAAACTAATAGGAGATCCGGCTCTAACCAACTCACTCGACTCCCTGGCTCACCGAATAACTGTTTCTGCCCTTTCTCTGTACTACAGATACTATCACGGTGTCTATTCAGTCGAGCTGAAATCAATTATCCCCCTAAAGCCCTCTTTACGAGAAACATGCGGTTTTCGAACGCTCAGCACCCCTTTGCTGTCAAATTGGATAAAAATCGAACAAGCGCTTTCGCCAACTCTTTTATCCCTATGACCTCCATAGACTGGAACTCGCTCTCTGCCACCATCTTGACTTATAACCTTCAGCTATTTAAGACCCGTATACACAGATAACTTCGACCCCCGCCCAGCCCATAAAATTCTTTCTTCTTCTTTTCACGATGGAGGGGCCAACCCAGGCCTTTAGGGGTTGCACTTTTTTGGTGTAACTCCTTCTCTCATCATTTTCATTAAAAAAAAAATAGATGAAATTTGCAAAAAAAAGGGAAGATTAAAAAATTTAAGGCTACTTTTTTGGACAGCATCCTTCGTTGAAAAGTCACCAACCGCCACTGATAGCTAAGTACTTTTCTTTTTCTTTTTAATTTCACCAAATATATTACGCTTATGGTTATGGCAATTTTAATATGGAAAATGTTTTTTCGATGATTAATGACCTGAGAGAGAGAGAGAGAGAGAGAGAAACAAAAAGAAAATAACCAAAAATGCATAAAGTATTAGAGAGAGATACAGAGAAGAAAGAGGTTAGTTATTTAAAGATTCCGAGAGATAGGCAGCGGGGCAGGACAATTAGATGATTGATGAGAGAGAGAATTTCATCTCCAGGCTGATAACAGATTTATTTCTATATATTATATATTCCTTCAGTTTTATCATTCTCTCTCTCTTTCTCTCGTTTTCTCTCTTGTGGAGAGAAATATCAAACAAAGAAGAATATCGAATAACTTGCAAACAGCATTTATTCACTCTTGAGATTTCGTATCAACCCACGTATTTAGATATATGTTGTCTCTTTCTCGACGTCCTTTCTATTTATAATTTAATCAAATAAGTTTGCAAATGAGATCATCATACTTTAAATTCTTTAGCAAATGACAAAATGTTCTATTTGAAAACTAGAAATAAAACTGCAACGGGTCGTTTGAAATATTAATATGTTTATACCTAAGGCATATATATCACTGTGAACAAAGTTTTTGAATTTAATTCCAATTAAAAATAATATTAATATACACGGAGGATCTTTCGATTACCATCTATATATATATATATATATATATAATTCTTTGCCGGATACACTCACTCACTCACTCATCATCAAAACAGCCAGAACCACTGAACATAGAAACATGAAATTTGGAGAGGATATTACATCTATGACATAGGGGCTCACTAAGAAAGGATTTTTTGAAATTCGACTTCGCTAAGGCCGGTTGCATGACGCAAGTAAATGCTTTACCACTAACCAAGGGTAGATAGTAACTGGAGGGATTGGGATGGCCAATCAGATGACAGGCACTGAAAGTTCCTGTCATCTGATTGGCCATCCCAGCCCCTGCATTTACCATCTACCTTGGTTAGTGGTAAAAGCATTTATTTTGCGTCATGCAACCGGCCCTAAGGGGGTCAAAGGGGGCAAAGTGTGTTTTCGCTGATTATGCGATATCTCTTAAGGACGATAAAATATCTAAAAACTAATTTCAGGATTTTTTGAAATTCGACCCCTAAAGGGGTCAAAAAGGGCAAAATATCTTTGCAATGTGTTTACACTAATTATGCATTTTCAATTAAGAACCATAAGATATCTACTTGATTTTTACTTAATAAAATTCTAAATACAAATATCTAAAAAGTAATTTCAGGATTTTTTGAAATTCGACTCCCAACTATCCAAAATATGAGTGGGGGCAAAAATTAAAACTTTCTCCTATCTTGATCAAATTTTGTAGAGTTATTCTTTATTACTTTAAGAAACTATTCCTGTAAAAATCAACTATCAAAATTGAACTGTATGGGGGCGAAAGGGGGGGGGGGGCAAAATATAGAATTTTTTAGCTTTTTTGTACATTTACTCTTTAGAAAACTGAGAGTTATTTATATGCAAATATCTAAATATTTGTAAATATCTAAAAAATAATTTCAACCTCCCAAAATGTGAGTGGGGACAAAAAATTAATACACTCTCCGATATAGATCAAATTTTGTAATGTTCGTTTTTAAGACTATATAAAATGTATGCTGTAAAAATCAATAGCCAAAATGAGTTCGTGGGGGCGAAAGAGGGGGCAAAATATTACAGACCTAATAATCACATTCCGAGACCCAGCCTGCCAGGGCCACCCGCGCTCGTTTTACCATAAATCCTGAAGAAGGAGGAACGATCCTCCGAATCGTTGAATTATTTATTTAGAATGAAATTGACATTCTAATAAATTATTTTATAAGAAATACCTTTAATTAATTATATTATCTAATTTTAATATATATATATTTAATATTTGTAATAAACTATTAGTAGGATTTAAAATTAGAGAGATTTCAAGTATGCGATAGAAATAGATTTAAATTTTCTTAGAAAAACAAAAGAGAGAGTCATTTATTATATCCGATCAAATGGATTATTTTTAATTATATGTCAGAAGGTTTTTTTTTCACCCCCTCTGGAATCGAACCCGAGTGCCAGTAACTGCAATCCGGGCCATTTGGCCCTATGAGGTGCGAACCCCTCTGACATATGTAAACGCGTTAAATATTTTACTCAAAGAATTAAATCTCATTTTTTAGTAAGAACCGGTTCTTACTAGTTAAAAACGCGTTTCACTGAATACCTTTGTGTCAACTAGAATTTACTGATGTTGGTTGAGTTTGGTTCAAAGGTCTAGAATCTTCATTTTTGACCTTCCACCTCATTTTGGGTGTTTATTTTTAAAAATGTTTAAACGAAAATGTCAAAAATTACATCCTCTACAACTTTTAGACATTTTCGTTTAAAAATTTTTGAAAATAAACACTCAAAATGAGGCGGAAGGTCAAAAATGAAGATTCTAGATCTTTGAACCATCAGTAAATTCTAGTTGCCACAAAGGTATTCAGTGAAACTCGTTTTAACTAGTAAGAAACCGTTCTTACTAAAAAAACTGGTTTTTACTTCAACATATATAACATTTGAATCTTTGAGTAAAATATTTAACGCGTTTACATATATATCAGAGGGGATCGCACCTCACATAGTAGCCAAATGGCCCTGATTGCTGTTACTGACTAATATTTCTAACGTTTAGGGAGAACAAAATATGTTAAAATCCACAATCACAATACTTCTTGAAGGCCTTTTCGAACAATGAAACAAACAACCCATTGTCTGCCTGGGTATAAAAGGAAAAGGGAAACCTTTTTAAAACCCTAAGAATGGGATTTGTTTACCTGAGAATAATTAATTTGATTACGAAAAAACCCATTAAAAACAATTTTGTCGAAGATGAGACCGTGACAGATCGAATTGTCACCCCAAAAACCCCCTAACCCGTGAATTTCATCAAAATCGGTAGACTCGTTTTCAAAATATAACCAAGATAGAAATATATAAACAAATAAACAAATATATATACAAATAAATAAATATACAATTTTTGCTCGTTTAATAAGAGTAGATAGATAAAGAATCAGAAGAGTTGAATGATTCCCATGATATGGATGTAACTAAACATGCAGTGTCATTGTCTGCATCGAAACAAACAAGGTCTTTGCGCTTGGAAGAAACATATGCGAGGATGTATAAGACCTTGATGTCACACACATAGACACACAAAGCCAACCGCGAATTGAAAACCTTGAACACTCTCAGTTCACGTTCATCTAAAATTAACGCTTCTTGGCAATTTTAAAATAGACAAACAGACAGGCATATCTTTGTTTAAAAAAAAGAGACATTCATCGGAAACCGGGGCGTTGAGCACCTAAATCATCCGTCCATCCGTCTGTCCAAATGTCAATAGCACTTGTGATAGATGAGGCAATATGTTGCCTCCGATTGCTTGGCATCCAGTTCACCAAAGGTCAACTCGTTAGTATTATCCGAAAGAGAGCGAGAGAGGGTCATTAGTATTTGGAAACTATTAATAATTGGTGGTTGCAATCGTTCAAACGACATATATGTAGTACTTAATACCATAATACCAACTCTTTTGTCTTTCAAAGATCACGATTATCACGTTTCTTTTGTTAGAGAGAAAAGGAGAAAGGAAATCAAACTAGTGTATACTCCTATATGATTTGCAAATTATACTTATTTTAAATGGGATCCGTTTAAAACAGTGTTTCTAACCTTTTTTGGTTGACGGTACACTAAAAATATCTGAAATTATTCGCGGCACATAAATTTAAAAATATTTTTTTGTGAATCGTATCCATAATTTAATTAATTTATTAAAAATAACGTTGAAAAGTTAATTTGTCTAAAATATAAGTAACTATACTTGTATAGATTTAGAATTTGTTGCTAGCTCAGAGATGAAGAAAAGTTCGTGGACTGTAGTTTTTTAATAAAAAAGGCCTTTTAGTATTTTGATGTTATTTAATGAGATGAGATATATTTACATAAATAATGAGGTTCACCTGGTAGCAATGATCCCAGGTAACACACAATATCCTCAGAATATTCTAAGAAGATTTAAATGTCCTTAGAATATCCTTAGAATATTCTTAGGACATTGTGGTTACCTGGGATAAAAGAATATCCAATGGTTCGCTTTGTTCCTTATAAATTAGTATCTGTCCCTGGTTCGTGATGTAATATTAAATCCGTTAGAAATTTTCAGAGTCTCGCGTGGGTCCTTCAAATGTGTATAAATCCAATAAAATCGTAGTCCAAAAGAGAGTTTTCCAATTGAGTAGCACGGTCAAATAGTGTTTAAATTCAATCAGAGCTTTTGGATATTTTCTTAATTAATAGGACGAAACAGCAGAAGGTTAGAATACGCAAGAGGTCTTTTCACAATATTCACAATATTCACACATATGTGTCGGCCAGCAGAAAATGCTATCCAGCACGCGAGAAGAGGAGAGAAAGAGATTAGAGGCTTTCGAAATGTTGGTGCTACAGAAGAATGATGAATATCAAATGGATGGATAAAATTACAAATGAAGAAGTTCTTGGAAGAATCGGAGAAAGAAGAACCTTGTGGAAGAGTCTGAAGAAGAGAAGAGGTCAGATGATGGGGCACACACTGAGACATGGGGGACTGTTTAGGGATATCTTGGAGGGGGAGGTGGGAAAGAAAAGGGGAAGGGGAAGAACCAGATTAGAATATTTCAACCAAATAATTGGGGATATGGGATGCCAGACATTTAGAGAGGTTAAACAGCTGGCGGGGACAGAGTCGAGTGGAGACGGATTGTTGCATCAAACCAGTCTTAGTGACTGTATACTCAATGATGATGATTAAGAAATTGGATAAATAAATTGATTTCAGAGTTTTTATATTGAAAAAAGATGGACGTTTCGTCCCTATATTTGCGACTTTTTCAGCGACTTATTCTTTAACACAATTGCGCTTACTGTGGTTCGTTGTTTTAACTGTGATGAAAAATTAATGTGTTTAAGAATAAAATAAATTAAAAAAGATAGAATGTTTCTTATAATAATATCAGACAATTGAGTTGAAGAATAAGTCGCTGAAGAAGTCGCAAATATAGTGACGAAACGTCCGTCTTTTTCAATATGAAACTGTGAATTTAATTTATTTATACAATTTCCTACGATTTTATAAATTAATTTAAAAATGTTTTTTTAGTAACTGTTAAGGTAATTACAAATACTATTTCAAAGTTATAAAACCCCTTGCAATTTTAGTTTTTGTCAAAAACCCTAGCGGCACATTTGACAATCTCTCAGGGCACACTGGTTTAAAAGTAAAAACGGATTGTAGCGTGTAAGATAAACGGTACTTGTCGGGCGGAGTATTGCTCGGTAATTTTTGCTTTACCATAGATGGTTTGGTAATTGTGCATGAAAAAGAGTTGTTGTTTTTTGCTTCGTTTTTTCAAAATATAACTCAAATATGGATGAAACCATTTTGATAAAAAAAATTGAGCGAAACCATGGCGTTATGGTCTACAAAAAAGCTCTAAAGAGTCAACATCGAAATATGATATTTTACGAGATATTAAATTATTTTGTAAAAATGTTTGTTAGCAAGTTACCATAATTTGTGTACTCTCTAGCTCACAAACTAGTGTTCATAAATTATGTCACACGAATTTCAAGATTTTTAGACCTCCACTCTCCCTGTGTCACATTCTGTCACATTTTCATTGAGCTCCTCTGTATTGTGAGATTGTGACGTCACACTATCACTTTTATACCCTATGTAGAATTTTTTTGTATAAATTAAACTCAACTAAAGGGATTTAATAATTTTAAGTTTAATTTTTTTAATTTGACTTTATTGTGACATCACAATTTTTAAGATCACCAGCCACCCCCCCTCCCCTCACATTTTGTTACAAATCTGAGATACTCCTCCACCCTTACTGTGTGACGTAATTTATGGACAGCCCCTTATATGAAATATTTTTATTTTATTTTTTTTTATATTTAATGTCACCGGGAACAAAGTCCATTTAGACAGCACATAAGTAAAGTATTAGTAGGGTTAGTGAGGGAGCCGAGTTTTCAGCCGGTAGAAATTTTTATTTGCCAGCTAGGATCGAACCCCGGCCTCCCACTTCAACATCGCCATAATCGATCGATGCCGAAGCGAGGCCAATGCGTTAGCTGACTGAGCCAACCCGACTCCCCATGAAATATTAAAATAATTTAAAAAATTATAAATGAATTAGATATTAGTTTCTCTCATATTTCTATGATTGATGTTTTACAATCTTACTTGAGGCGATAGACAATAAATTATCCACTTTTTCATTAATTTTAGAGCTTTGTTGCGTGCATATAATAATGATAAAGGATTTGCTATTTCAAAGTAAAACGTTATTAGTTTCATGTTATGAACGAGATGAAATCGAATGGAAGTGAAATGGTTTGTCGTTTCTGTGTTTATGTGTGGGTGGGTATATGTGTGTGTGTGTGTGGCGTTTCAATCAGACACAGATGGATAAAGTTCGAGAGGTTGCTTGGCTAATCCATTTGAATAAAATAGCTTTCATTTACTTAAGTAGATTCCAATTTGAGTTTAATTTTAAAGTTTGTTTTAAAACAACATTACTGATTCCATTTTGGTGGTTTAAAATACACACCAAAGAAATCTATTTTGTTTTTAAGAGAAATAATAAAAAAAAAATCATTTATTTATTACTAAAGTCTCGCTATACTCGTATCCATTATTTTATATACAAATGAAAAAATTCCTACTGACTGACTAATTGATAGATCATCATCGCCCAGCCCAAACTCCTAGACCTAAGAATATTAAATTTTGCAGGCATTTTTTTTTTTTTTGGCTTTTCGGCCTTTCTAGCCATAAGCCAATTTACGATACTATTTATTTTTTAAATTTTGTCTCTACCCCGGGGATCAGATTTTAGCCGAATGCCTCGAGTCGGATTCGAACCCGGCTCCACTTGGTTAGCAGGATGATACGCTACCGACTAGCCTGTCCGACCCCCCCCTTGCAGGCATATTACTTTTTATGTTGTAGGCTTGAAATAAGAAAGGGTTTTTTGAAAATCGACCTTTTAGGCAGTCAAAGGGGGTAAAATTTATTAATAATTGATTTGCTTGAGGGGCGAAAAATTAAATTTATAATGGCCAAAGTAATTTGAAACATTTGCATAAACTCATAGATAAAATATCTAAGATAATAATAAAATTTGAGCAAGATGCGAGGTAGCTTTCACAAAAAATGAAATAAAACAAAATTGAGTTTTGAATTCGATATATTTCGGGGATGAGTTCATCATCAGGAGTCAAAGAAAACAGTTTACTTTGACTCCTGATGATGGGCTAACCCCCGAAATATATCGAATTAAAAACTCAATTTTGTTTTATTTCTTTTTTTGTGAAACCTACCTCGCATCTTGCTCAAGTTTTATTATTATATTAAAATGTTTCACTTAGAACCAACACCAAACTCCTTAAAAGTTATAAAATATCTAAGATATAAATAAAAATACTTTGTAGGTTAAACATAAATAAAACAAATATATCTTAAGAGTTTTATCTCGATATATATAACCTGATATATATAACCTGAAGGTTATACCAAAAGTAATTAACTCTCATTTAAAATAATGTTTCACCTAAAGCAGGGCTTCTTAAACTTTTTTAATTCGTGAGTCCATTTTGATTGAACAATTTTTTGCGACCCCATATTATACGTAGATATATTTTTACTAAGAAATCAAAAATAAATTTATAGGGAAGCAAATCTTTATAAACATATTATAATTTAACATTTATTAAAACTGTGAAACAAGAGATCATCAACTACAAAAATTTTCAAAATTAATATGTATTTTGGTTTTATAATTGTCAATTCTGAAAACGTCGCTTTATATTTAATACAAAATGGCAATTTGAGAAATTATTGGAAATTCAATGATAGAAATACCTCCAATTCATTAAACGTTAATTATAATTTTTTAATTGATCATTGTTTCAATGTCATTGTTGCCCCATGTTTCGCGAAACCAAAATTTAGTACACGATAACTCAAAGACGGAAAGTTGTAGAAATGCCATTCTGATGCTAAAATGTTATTTGTATTTACAATGGAGAAAATAACTTTTTTTATTTGAATTTTCAGGCTTTGTCATGATAAGGACAAAAACAAACAAACATATATATATTTTTCAATTTCAATTAAATTAATCAAATTTATTTTAAAACCAATTAATAATTTATATAAATAAAAAGAATTATATTGCTAAACAAAATATTTCATTAGTAAATGCAACAATAAATTCTAGTAGATTGAATCAAGGGAGTGTGGTGTTGGTTTATAGTGAAATATTATATAAATTATGATTAAAGGGAGTTTTTGTTGAGTTTCACAGAAATGAAAGGTCTAAAAAGTTGTTATAATCTCAATATATTTAGGGTTGTTAGCCCATCTTCAGGAGTATTAGACTCGTACTAACTACCCAAAATATATTGAGATTATCATACCCTTTTAAATCGTTCATTTCTGTGAAACTCAACAAAAACTCCCTTTAATCATAAGATTCTAGTAGAGTTTTACCCAACCAAAACATCTGTGAAAAAAACAGGCCAAGTTCGAAAAAATAGTGAAATCTACTGTGCAGCCAAGTTATATTGGCCAAGAATAATTAAGTTGAGAAAATAGTACTTTCAATTAAAATGCATTCTTTCCATTTTGAATGACAATCTAGATTTATAGATTATAAATTTTTAATTTAGATTATTTTCATAAAACTTGGCTGTTCACGAATTTAGTTCATTAAATCATACAGTATAATTCCTAACAGCCAAGTTTCATGAAAATAATCTAAATTAAAAATTAAGAATCCATAAATTTAGATTGTCATTCAAAATGGAAAGAATGCATTTTAATTGAAAGTACTATTTTCTCAACTTAATTATTCTTAGCGAATATAACATGGCTGTACAGTGGATTTCAATACTTTTTCGAACTTGGCCTGTTTTGTTCACAGAATGTTTTGGGTGGGATTTATCTTCTTTTTGTAAGCTACGTGAAACGCGCCGCCTATGTAAAAGTTAAGTTTGGTCCACAGGGCCAGAATTTTCATTTTTGACCCCCCCCCCCCCCCCACACACACATACATTTTGGGTGGTTAGTTTTTGCATTTCTAGCCTTCAGGGGGTCCACAGAATAGGTATACAAAATTTGGTTGAGTTTGGTCCAACAGGCTATAATTTTCATTTTTGACCCCCCCCCCCCATTTTGAAGAGGTTTAAATATACAAAGTTTGGATTTTTTGAATTTTTCATTTGCTTGTGTCCCAAACTCTACTAGCATGGGAAATTGATGATGCTGGAATGATTGGAAGTACCCTATAGATTTTGATGACCTGTCAATGAGTGAGTGCTAAAATTAGCTATTTTCTCAGGTCCATTTCTCAGAATCTATTAAAGCTATATTATTGAAATTTGGTACTCTCTTTAAGATAGGTTACATAATTATATGTGTATAATTTCAGCATTGTATCTTAAATGGGTTCGGAGCTGCAGTGGGGTCGAAATTGACTCTAAATGGTTCGTGTAAATAGCGCACAACGTGTACGGACAAGCCAATGCTCGAACTTGGCCTGCGCACGCTGTTGGCTTTGATACGCAGATACACATGATGGAGTTTTTTATTTTTTTAGCTGCATGTTATAGCGATATGCGGAGAGCGTGCCTATTTTTAAAAAAGTTTTCCCTTTTTCCTTTATTTTATCTTATTTTATATTTTATTTATTTATTTATTTAAATTTAATAAAAAAATGATTGAGTTCTTGTACTAATGATTTTTGTGTTTTTTGTGTTTCCAGGTGGTCGGGTAACGACCGTGGGGCCTTAGCCTCCAACTTGTGGCAAACAGTGGCCCTCCAAACACAAGCCCAGCGAACAACCCTTAAAATGCTCGTACATAATCAGACGTGAGTTTATTCAAAGGAATCAAAAAAACTATATCTATATTCCTACCTAAAATTCCTAATTTGGGGAGCAGAGGAGCCCAATTCCGCCCCCTCTGCTTCTTTCTCTTTTGCATGCATATTCTACTTTCTCTTCTCCAAATATAAAAAAAACAATTTCAACATAAGTAGTGAACCCTCAATAAATGGATTGATTCAATTCGTGACAAAGTTTCCCGTGAACGGATTTGTTTTAGCAATTTCCCTCCGTGTAACGTTATTTATTACACTTGCGTAATGTTTGTTTTTACATGAACAATCCGTGTGTGCAAATTAAAATATAAAACATTACAATAGTCGATGAGGGAGTTTAAGAAAAAACAACAACAACGTAATTAAATTTTTTAGAACAAAAAAGGAAAATAAAAACAATTAATATTACTACCCTAGTTAGATATTTTATTATTTTGAATTAAATATTTATTTGATCTTTAATATCTCTTTAAAATTTAATCAGTAATTTCTAATGCCTCAAATTCAGTTGAACAATTATTAAGAAAAACGTTAAAAAATGTTTAAAAATGATTATTATAGTCCATAGCATCCATATTATTTAATTAATTAAGTATGTTAGCAGAAATTTGGACGGAAAAGTGGCAAATCAAAAAATTTCATCGATTTACACGACGTTTCACCAATTTTATTTCGGCTTCATCAGGCGTCTAAAAAACACAAAAAGGACAGTTTTAAAGAAATTACAAAAGTTACATAAATTTTTTCCTCTTTTTTTCCTTTTCTTTTCTGACTAAATCAACAAGTGATATTACACAAGAATACGAAATAAAATTGGCGAAACGTCGCATAAATCGATGAGAATTTTTTGATTTCCTACTTTCCCGTCCAAATACCTGCTAACATACTTGATTGTTTAAAAATGATTTTAATTTTGTAAATTTTAAATTAGTAAATAAATTAACAATAATAATAATAAAAATAACAATTAAATATTAATTAAAATTTGGATATTTTAATTGAATATTTCAATAATCAATTTGTTTTCAATAATATTGTATTTTTCATAATAAGGGTTAGACAATTTTAATCGTTTGTTTTTTTCGACTAAAAATGTAATTATCTTGTTGTTGTTATTTCTTGAACATTCTCGTCGACTCGGGTAATGTCATGTAATTTTTTTTGCACACGGATCTAGATAATTTTAGCAGAAACTTCTCTTTCGATAAATAATCTAGACATTTAGAGTTTATAAATTTATTTAATATTGAAGTCTCGTCCAAAGGCAATTTACAAATTAAATTAAATTAGAGAATAAAGAAAAAATTGTATTATAGAAAAAAGGATCTACCGGGAATCGAACCCAGGTCCTCTGCTTGACTGGCTCATTGTTCTAGTCTACTGAGCAGGGATCTGTAGCTCAGTGGACTAGAGCAGTGGTTTTTAAACTATGGATAGCGCGCCGAAATATATTTGGTTGGTTGCACAAAGTCGTTAACCAAATATTTTACTATAGGTATTTAATTGGGTCGCGGCTTAAAAAGGAATCACTAGACTAGAGTAATGAGCCGGTCATGCAGAGGTCTCGGGTTCGAATCCCGGTAGATTTTTTTGTCTATATAATACAACCTCCTCCTTCATCTAGTATATAATACAACTTTTTCTTTATTCTCTAATTTAATAGTACAGGTTTATTGAGTAAAACTGAAAGAAACTCTTCTGCTATTTTGGCACTTTGATCATTCAGCTATGGCATACTTTTTTTCGCGAAAAAATTAATTGCATCATTTTTTTATCTAAAGAATTTTTTTGCTTTATTTTCCCATTAATATAAATATATACTATTTATTTTTTATGACGTCACTTATTTTTGATTAAATTTGTTTAAATATATGGTACAATCCGTATTCGCGAATTTTATTTTATAAAAAAAAATCATATTTTTTATCGCTTTTTATTTTTCGATATATTTACAAACGTTTCAATATTAGCCTCTCTCGGCTTGTGTGTTTGAACTCCCTTAGGGGTTCGACCCTAGAGCAAGGGAGCAAAAGTCCGCCTCAAGGGTTCAAAACTTATGTTGACTACCTGTTGATAAGACGATAACGTATAATCCCTCTAGAGGATATTATTTCTCGTAGTCTGTTGGCATCTAGTTCTTTTAATTTTTCAGTGCACGATAAAAAAAAATAACAAAAAATCTGTTGAATTTACCAAACCAAATAAAATTAAAAAGTCGTTGTTGGTCAAGACTTTTAGTTTATATGGTATATAATACTCTTAGAGCAGAATTAATTATTTGAAGTAGATACGAATAGAACATAATTATACTGCTATATATATACATATCTCTATATTGTTAATTCCCTTTTAATTAAGGACATTCCTATTTTAAAGTGAAATTCTTGCAAAGAGGATCACTTTTGAAGAGAAAGGATAATGACAATTTAATAAAATGGAAATGAGATTATTTCGAATAATTAACCAGATATACTGTTTCCGTTGGCGACTTATTTTAAATATACATTCATATTTTCAAATTTATTTATTAAAAATGTTAATTAAAGGTCTAAATATATCCAATTATAAATATTTTTATAATTGAATAGTTGGATCGTTAATTAAATTTAAAAATAATTATAATTGAATAAATTTATAATTATTGGATAAAAAATACTTGGTAGGTTTCACTATCAACACCAAATTCCTTAAAAAAATTATAATTTTTTATTATTTAAAGAATCAATAATTATCCAATTATAACTATTTTTAATTTTTCATTTGGATATTCGGATGCTTATATTTCTTAACTAATGTCAAATAGTTGTTTGTGTGACTATTAAAATAATAAGTGAAGTAAAAAGTTCTGAGCCTTTTTTCTCTTTATTTCGACGATAAAATTAATAAAGTTAGGATTTTCCGATTTAGATCAAATATGCGCCGTTTTGTTCGATAACTATTGTACTTTTTGAAGCCAATCTAAGAATTCCGCGGTTGAAGATGTCCTCGTCACAATTGATGAAAAACTTGGCCAGCTCATTTTCACAAGCCTCTCTTGAGGCCACTTTTGGACCATCAAGAAAATTTTGCAAATGCTTGAAAAGGTGATAATCGCTTGGTGCCAGGTCTGGTCTATACGGTGGGTGCGATATAACCTCCCATCCAAGCTCTCGGAGCTTCTGGCGCGTCGTTAACGATGTGTGCGGCCTGGCGTCCACTTGATGGAACACAACACCCTTCCTATTGGCCAATTCTGGCCGCTTCTTATTTTTTCCTTGTGATTATAAAACAATTATTAATCAAGTATTTATGCTGTACTTTTGAAATTATTTATAAAAAAAAGGTGTGAACTCTCGAAATATATCCAATTATAATTT
This sequence comes from Forficula auricularia, assembly GCA_024734495.1. Lineage (NCBI taxonomy): Eukaryota > Metazoa > Arthropoda > Insecta > Dermaptera > Forficulidae > Forficula > Forficula auricularia. Next base: position 11,354,844 of record JALMQS010000070.1, read on the forward strand.
GTTTTATTTTTATAATTGAATATTTGGATCGTTAATTAAATTTAAAAATAATTATAATTGTATAAATTTATAGTTTTTACTGAATATAACTATTTTTAATTTTATATTTGGATATTCACATCCTTATCTTTCATAACTAATTTCAAATAGTTGCTTTCATAAATATTTGACCACTAGAACATTTTTTGATGAAACAATTATTAACTATATGAAGCATTTGGGCTGTACTTTTGATATATGTAATTTGAAAAAAGATGGTGGCCTAATTTTAAGGCGTTCATGGCTAGTGTTTATTCTTCATAAATTTTATTAAATAAAAATGTATAAAATCAGTTTTTTTTTAAATAATACTTTATTATTAATTTCAAGAACTATTTAAGGATTATAAGAGACTATTTAAGCGATTTTAAGGGACTATTTATTTATAAAAAAAAGAGCATAAGCTCTCTACTTACAACTATCTCATTGAAAAGAGGATTTTAAAATGTGTTGTTTTTTTATTTAAATTTTATTTTCTAAAAGCCCGAAACCTATATTATTTAGTTTTTATTTTAGTATTTATTTATATATATATATATATATATATATATATATATATATATATTTATTTATATATATATATATATATATGGAACATTACACACCAAATTTGAAAAATTTTAATTTCTGATTTGCTTGATTTCTTGACATTTTTTGAACTTTATGAAAAAGGCTCGGAAGTAAATAAATTTTCAAATTTTTTCGACAAATCGTTTAAGAGAACGTTTTTTTGTTTATTTTTTGCCCATAACTTGTTGAAAATTATGGGGGGGGGTAGAAGACAAATTATTATATCTTCCGAAATACTTGAGATATCGAATTCATTCTTATTTATCGTTGATAAGGAGGAAATAAGTGAATTTGTGCATTTTTTTATAAATTTTGCTTAAACAGTTTCTAAACGCCTACAGATACCAAAATCACATAAAAACAATCTCTTTGGAGCTATTTCACACAGTCATTTTACAATGAAAAAAATTTAAAAGAAAACGGTTGGATTCCAAAAACAAAAATTTCATTATTTAGATTAGTTCCATTATAGATGAACAATGTATTAATAAATAAATAAAACAAATAATCAAGTCGGTTAAAAATGGGCCAATTTAGACAATTTCTTTCCTCAAAATTTTTGTTTTTTTAATATAAGTACCTGCTTTTCAAAAAAAAAAAAAAAAATGAAAAAATTATTGAAAATTTAAATAATTTTTGTGAAACTGAGTATATTCCCGTATAGAACAGAGACCAGGATAAAACCCAAATTCAACTTTTTTGATTGGTTGAATTATAGTCTTTATATAGATTTAATTAGGTTGAATTACGGTTTCTAAACGGTGGTTATGTCTCGTTTTTTTCCGTTTTGCAACTGTTGTATTATCGTTGAATTGTAGTCGCAAAGATTATAATGCAACCGTTCCAAAAAGGTTGTCGCCAACATTTTTGGCACCGATTTGCAACTGTTTATTTATAATTAAGTATTTCTTTGATTTGATTAATATAATGAATAATTACACAATTCTTTAATAAAAAACAATAATCAACATTATATATATTATATCTTTTTGGAACAGTTGCATTATAATATTTGCGATATAATTTAACGATAATACAACAGTTGCAAAACGGAAAAAAACGAGACATAACTACCGTTTAGAAACCGTAATTCAACCTAATTAAAACTATATAAAGACTCTAATTCAACCAATCAAAAGGGTTGCATTTGGGTTTTATTTTGGTCTCTGTGCTATACGGGTTATAATTACTTATATTTTTTTTATTCTTTTGAAAATTTTTATGTTAAGCTCCTATCTTTTTTAAGACCGGTCTGATGATAGAATCTTAACACGTACTATTTCCTTTAATTGTTAAAATTTTTTAGTTTTGACTTAGTAATTAATTAATTATATTGTTTCTAAATTATTTAATATCCTATTTTATCTCATTTACCCCATCCTTTATTAATCTAGCCAAGTTAAATGTCTGGATAAATATTAATTAATGATGGTCCACTACTAGTGCTAAGCATGGTCTATTACTAGGTTTTAGATGGTCCACTACTAGCACCAAAACATTAAGATGGTTATATTTTTTTTTAATTAAAATGGATAACTATAAAAGTTTATCATATTAGTTTTTAATTAAGAAATATCAGCAAATAATATAAACCTTCAAACAGCAGTTTCAGGTAAAAATGAAAATTCTACACTGAAAACAAAAGAAAATTGTTCTTAAATGGTCCACTACTAACTACCTTAATTTTAAATAAAAAAAATTTCAAATTTTGAAAAATTAAAAAATATATAATATTAATTGTCAAGATTCTAGAATCAGGTCCCGCGGCCGGTCTTAAAAAATGTTAAAGGGATATAAATAAGTATGAGATAAAAAATATTATTATAAGTGATATTTGGCTGGTGATGAACAATAAATCTCCCAAAGGATCTTTTGCCTTGTCACTTCTTTGTTTCCCTGTATAATCTTTTATTCTTCTTTTAAATGCTAAAATCTCTTTTTTTCTTCCTTATTACCTTCATTTATATTTCAAAAAATAATCAAGACGAAAGTGTTTTTTTTTCTGCTCCTTTTTTGTAAAAGAGTAACTGATTAAATATGAATATCATTTATCTACTAGTGGTTTTTTCTTATATCCATTAACTAACACCCACGTTTAGATATATACCTACGACCTATTTTCATGCATAAAAGTTGAATACTTATATTTTAATATAATTTTTTTTTTTTACTTTCATTTATACCTAATAGTAAGTGAATCTTTGAAGTTGCTTGTGAATATAAAATAAAAGCGGTTAAATGTGAACGAGACTCACATACAGGAGCTCTATACCTAATATGTTTCATAATAATTTATGAGAAGTATTTTTTTTTATGAAGAATTCAATTCTGTTTGATCCAAATAACATATTCGTAGATAAATATTTTTATTTTATATTTTTATTCAAGGTAATTTAATCTCCAAAACAATCTGTATCATTAGATTCATTAGATATGTACCTGTTAAAGCTTGTATTTTTGTGGGGTTGAAATTTTGTTAAAATCACACATAATTATTCTTAAATTATTTATTATTAAGAGCAATTCTTGTATAAGGGCATTTCATGACAAATCAGACGGTTTGAAAACTTTTAATTTTTGATTTCATTCATGTTTAGACATTTTTTAGTGACCATCAAAAAACTATTCCTGGTAAATTTTGAAATTGTTTTGATCAGCGGTTTAAAAGATATCGAGTTTCGGTTTTTACCTAATAACTTCTTCAAAAATGGTCCAAATTCAAAATTTCTTTTTGAAATTTTTGTTTTTTTTTTACATACTTTCTAGAAAAAAATATAAAAAAATAATTAAAAATGTTTTTGTATGAGATTTTTGAGTTTGAAAATTTTAATCAATGTTTTTGAAACTGTATACCTACTCTTCGATTTTTTTGATAATTTTTTATTTTAAACTTCTATTCATTCCACAAATTTTAAGACTTGGTTGAAAGTGGTCCCCGAAAAAATTTTATTCGCTATTAACCACTTTTAAAACCACTTTTTGGTATTGAGATTCTCTTTTTTTAATAATTTTGAATTGATTTTTATCGTTAACAGGTGGTTAAAATAAATAATTAGTATTTTAGTTTGTTGAATGAAAATCAAAATCAAAAATCGAAAAAAAATAGTAATTATCATAGGCCCACTATCAACCCGGTCTGAAAAAATTTGTAGAATGAATAGAAGTTTAAAATAAAAAATTATCAAATAAATCGAAGAGAATACATTGAGTTTCAAAAACAAGATTAAAATTTCCAAACTCACAAATCGCATACAAAAACACTTTGAATAATTTTATTGTATTTTTTCTAAAAAGTATCTAAAAAACAAAAAATTTTACAAAAATTGGAATTTGGACTATTTTTGAAGTTATGAGCGAAAAACCGAAATTCGATATCTTTTAACAAATTTCAAAATTTACCAGGAATAGTTTTTTATTGGTACTAAAAAATGTCAAAAAATGAAGGACATCAAAAAGTAAAAATTTTTTAAACCGTCTGATTTGGCGTGGAATGGCCTATTATAGGTATATATTAAAGAGAATCGGTTTCTCGAAAACGGCTCTAACGATTTCAATGAAAATCACGCATTAAGGGTTTTTTGAGTCGACAAATCGATCTATCATAGTCTATTTCACATGCTTTATTTATATTAGCATCACCTGTATGTATCTATCTATCTATCTCTTAATATGAATTTTGTTCTTTTAAATTTCGCAAACATTGCTCTATAAAAATAATTGTTTACCTACTCAATTTAAATGAAATAATATAAAAAAAAATAAATACATTTCATTCTGTTAAATTGGGGCGCTTTTGTCGAAATTAATTAAAAGTTTCTGCGCCCCACACTTTTTATTAACTATTACATTATTTTGTACTTTTTCGAAGCATGTTTTTAAGTTTTTTTTTTTATTTCGATTAACTTTAATTTGATATTTTTTCATAATTAAACTAATTATTAAATCATTTTTTTGATAAAAAAAAACACCGGTCCGCGATATTTTTTCCACAATTTTAACCGGTCCACGTGCAAAAAAAGGTTGAGAAACGCTGATATAGAGAATATATACGTGAAAGTAATATTGCAATATCTCTATTGATTTTTTAGTAGTTTATAAAGTAAAAACCACTTTTTACTTTACCATACAGGGTATGGTCAAGTATTGTAATCGTGCATGCAAAAAGTGTTTTTTCCTTCTTTTTTTCGAAATATCTAAAAATTGGCTGAAACTATTTTGATTAAAAAAATTGAGCGAAACCATGGCATTTCGTTCTACAAAAAAGCTCTTATAAGTGAACAGCGAAAAAATTATATTTTTCGTGATAATAATTGTTTTGTCAAAATTTCTGTTAGTCTGTCTGGTTGTCTGGTTGTCAGTGCGTTATCAATTTTTTGTGGACGAGCTAGCTCAAAAACTTAGGTGTGAATATCGAAACCAAATTTCACACGTGGCGTAATTTTGATCTATTGAGATTAAGAGCTGATAGATTTTGGTGGATATCGAACCAAAATTAAGAGGGGTGGAGGGGAGGTTAAAAATTAAAAATCTAGGCTATTTGAGCAAACTCAACCAAATTTTGTATACATAATCAGTGAGACCACAGAAGTCTAAAAATGCAAAAACTAACCTCCCAAAGTAGGAGGGGGGTCAAAAAATGAAAATCTTGGCCATTTACCGAACTCAATCAAATTTTGTATACATATTTAGTGGGACCCCAGAAGTCTAAAACTGCAAAAACTAACCGCCCAAAATGGGAGGAGAAGGGGGTTGTAGGGTCAAAAAACGAAAATATAGGCCCTTGTATCAAACTCAACCAAATTTTGTATACATAATCAGTGGGCCCCCATGAGTCTAAAAATGGAAAAACTAACCCTCCTTCCCTAAATGATTATAAATGATTTTATTAAATATTAAATATAAGTGAGGGGCCAGGTTGTATGGTAAAGTCAAGTGGATGGCCACATCAGAACACGTCTGCTTATTTTTCTATTTATTTATTTATTTTTGTCATTTTTCTTTCTTCTTCTTATTTTTACTTTATCCAATGCGAAGCATGGGAGAAAGTATTGGAATCGCTCTCGCGGCAAGCGCGACTTCAAAGGGTCCTCAGGTAAAGACTACGGAACCCATGGACTCAATTAAGGTCACAAATTGAAGTATTCAATGAGATTGAATTTTAGTACGTGACGGTTTTGCCAAAAATTACCTGGAATCTCGCCGAGAGGCCAAAAAGTGCCATTTTTTTTGGAAGTGCGTGGGGATGGATGGATGTATGTGTGTTATCGTTTTTTTCGTCCACGAATTTTTCCACACCGTTGCACCGAATGAATTGAAATTGAAAAACCTACCAGTATTTTAACAAAATGAAGCGCTGATTAGTTTTTGGTACATATCGGTCCACAAACATTAGTACTTTATTTCAGTACTTTTTAGTTTTTTCTAAATATCTTGAAAATGACTTAACCAATTTTGATGAAATTTAATATCCTAATTAAGTACCTTTGGACCCACAAAAAAGGTTAAATAAAGTTTTTAGTAAAATTATATTTTAAAGTACTTTACTCTAGAACATATTAATATTTCAAATGAATTTGGATAAAGTTTAGCAACGATCCGTTGCAGTTTATTTTTTCTTTAAAGAAGAAAAAAATTTAATAAATAAAAGAAGCAAAACATCGTAATTGGTTGGCCAGGTCGTAGGTTCGGTTGCACACCCACACCAGACCACAGTCTGATAATAATTTTCTCCCAGTTGAATTCAATTATTTGCCTAGCCTCTCTCTCTCTCTCTCACACACTCTCTCTCTCTTTCTCTCTCCTATCTCAGTCTGTATCTCCGAGTTGGTTGCAGAATATATTAGTCTGTTACTTGAACGTTTTTTCTTTTTTTATATCTCCCGCCCCTCTGGCCAAATAACATCACCTTGTAATAGCAACCTGGTACGGCGTCTAACTGAGGTGACACACACATATATACACACACACACACACTTTTTCTCATTTATCTATATTTCTTTCTCACTCACTCTTGTTTCGTCTCTTATTTTCTCTAACAAAAAACAACATTTTTCGCATTTTTTTTTAACAAATTAATATTTACATTTTGCTAAAGATATTATTCTTTAATTAAATCCGAATAGATAGTTAGATACTTTTTTCTAATGAAACCGAGTCTAAAATTTTGAAATTAAAATAATTAATTTAAATAAAGAGAGAAATTCATAAAAAATTATTGAAATTTAAACCAACATAAATTCAATTAATAAAAGGTCAAATATGGATTCCGTTTTTTTAATATTTATCAAAAATTTATAGAAAAAAATAATTTTTATCTAGCCCATCATCAGTAATTTTATAGAGTATGAAGATTGTTTGTTTTTTTTGCGAAACCCTCATTCGGCGGGCCTCTTGCTATCCGAAGACCTCCCTCTCCCAAAATCAAAAATCCTCCATTTTTCGGTTAAAGGGTCAAATTTTGAAAAAATGACAAAAACTCCCGAGATATTTCAAAAATAGACTTAAAGTACTAATAAAAATGAATGAATTCTAAACCTTAAAAACTCGTGGAGATAGAGCAGGGGTCCCCAAACAACGGCCCGCGGGCCAAATCCGGCCCTTGAAACTTTTCCATCTGCTACTAGAGAATATTAATTCAGAAATATTCGCTATATTAAATATGAATGCCATATAATAGCGTATTATTAATATAATTTCCGTATAATATGTTATATCCGGCCCGCCAATAGTTTTCACTGTCCTAGTAGCACAATGTTTCAAACTATATAGTAACTATATAGTGCCTATATAGATTGTCGAAATCTATATAGTTTAAAACATTGTGCTACTAGGGTGTTCTCATGTGGCCCTATCTCTTAAAAAGTTTCGGGACCCCTGAGATAGAGAACACTTTAAAAATTTCAAAAATTAAAACCCAAAATGACTATATCTATATTTCAGGGGCAAATAGAGCAAAATACCCAAATATGTATTTTGTATTTTAATACTTCACTTTTCTAAGCTAAGGCCATATTAAGAGTTCTTGAAAAACACATTTTGGGACCTTTTTCCCCCTTTAGGGTTCGAATTTCAAAAAACCTCTTCTTAGCGATTACCCATGTCATTATAGTAATACATTGTCAAAATTTCTGCCCTTTAGGTCCAGCGGTTTGATCTGTTATAAGAAACTGTTTTATACCAATAGAGATTTGTATTTATTTATGGTACATATGAAGATAGTGATTAAATAAATAGAAACTAGAATTTTTTAATGATTTTGATGTGAGAAGGAGATACACCAGAAAGTGCATCCGTTAAAGGCCTGTATGGGATGGCCTCTCCATCGTGAAAAGAACAGAGTAGAAGGAAAGAAGCCGGGATCACGAGCTAAATCTCAGAAAGTTAGATACAATCTAATATCCAATTTATTAAGTTTTTAGGAGCTTCGAGCAGTGGTAAATTCTCCGTTCGATAAATTAGGTTAAATTTATCTCCCACTTAAAAGAATGTGAAAAAATGGCAAAATAAAACCAACGTAAAATAATTCTACAATGGCAACCTCAAGAATTTTTAATTAACATTTAGGGAAAGCGGCGTTTGTTTATAGTGAAACATATTAAACACAGGAATAATTTGAGGATTATAGTGGCGTTTCATAAAGAGGAAAACACCACTAAAATCCGTCGAATTTTTAATTAGTTTTCATTTTGGAATTCGAAAGAATCAGAACTCGAATGATAATATAAGTATAGATAACTATTCTAGAATCTAGATCTGAAGATGAATTTACCTTTGAAGGGCTGCTGGTGTGGGTAAATGCTGCCCGGCCTCCTTCTCGCCATAAACTGAAAAGAAAAGTATATTAATAAAATCCCATTGGGCTGATAACGTGCTTGGACAATTCTCTGAAATGTTATTTTGATAAACAAACACTCTAGAGAGTCTCAAATGCATTTTCCAATAGAATATTATTTTTTAACAAAAATATTATATTCATTGAAGGGGAATAATTTATATATATTCAGAGGGGATGATTTCTCAATTCGATTTAAATGAAATAACTCGCATTATTAATTGAATATTTGTTTTGCTTATACGTATTATTTTTAGAAATATTAGAAACATGAAAAAAAGGTCCAGGAATTATTCTTTTTCCCTGATGGCAAGTACGCTCTAAAACAGGGGTGTCCAACCTTTTTGGCTTACAAGGGCCATATATGAAGAAAAAAAATTGTCACGGACGGCGGATAAAATATTATAATTCTATTGATATTTGTTATTCAAAAAAGATGGTTAATAATGTAGAAATAAGAACTTTATTATTTTTTAGCTCATCGTGGGCTTCTAATTTTATTTTTCGTAAATTTTATACTTGAAAATAGCTCCTCGTATACTTACATACTTACAAAAAGTGATATTTATTAGTATTTGTATATATTCCTGGCTAGATGATTAATATAAAATTCTAATAAAGAGACAATATTCAATTTTTCTTTCAGATCGGTGTCTAATTTTTGTTCTAGAACATTCAATCAGAAAATTTGCAAGTAGAAAATTTATTTCTAACGAAAATGGGTTCGAAAATAGACCAAAATGATGATTATCTTTTCGAAAACTTCACAGATTTTCAGATTTCTTATTTTAGAGAAAAAAATTATCAGGCCAAATTGTTGTGTGTTTTCCAGTATAAATCTAAATATTTTAGGGAATTTTATGACTTTATATTGGTCCACGGGTTATTTTTTAAAAGGGTCGCGGATATAATAATCCCTGTCTATCCATTATCTATTGACATGTAAGAACGTTCAAAGATCTAAAAGACAAGTCCTGACAAGTTTTAGTTCAAGAAAGAAATTATCAATTAATTGTGATTGTTCTAGAAAACCCCCAATTCCTTGTCTCCTTGTACTAGAATGATATAGCTATGAATTTTATTCTTGAAAAAAGCTTCACGTATTGTACAAATGTACATTCATATTTCGAAAAAAGGAATAAATATATCTCTACATATAAATCTCAATGTTTTAAAGAAGTTTATGATTTTATGTGGGGCCACACTCATTGCAGTGCTGGGCCGCATGCGTCCCGCGGGCCACGGGTTAGATAGCCCTGCTCTAGAAGATACATTTCAGGCACGAAGACATCTTCTACCCATCTTAAAAACATCTCCAATTTAATTTGAGATCAAAAAATATTATGTTCTTGTATGTGTATAAATTTTATAAAAATTCCAAGATACCGGCACTAGACACATATTTCAGAGGAGCATTTTTGTCATGAATATATTTAAGGCTTATTAAGCGACAGGTTCAAAAATAGACTAACGATATTATTTATTCAAATATGCCAATTTTCTCGGCTCTACTTTTTGAACCGCCCTTGAATTTATTATTTGATTTGATATTTTATTATTTTAATTACTTAATGATTGAAGTTGGAATCTAAACGGTCTCCGCACGCACACTTGGCACTCTCAAGAGCTTTCTCTGCCCACTACTGGCGCCTCCATTTTAATATAAGCATTTCAATATAGAAGCAGACCGTTAGTAAATTAACGGAAGGTTATATCATCAATTTAGAAATTAAATAAATACTCGATTAAAATATCCATTTGAAAAGAGGTATTTGCTTTATGAAATATAGTAGGTATATATAAAGCAATACTAATCAAATAAATATTTTTAAAGAAGACAATGATACAAATTTTCTTCGCAATGAGATTACTTTGAATAAAAATAAAAAATATAAATATTTTTTTTAATTGTTGATTAATATTGATATTAGAAAAACAAGTTTATACTCTGTTCTACTGATAATGGGAAGTCTTAAAGAATTCTCTACATACCAATTAACTGATTGATTGATTGATAGACTTCTACTCTGAGATCTGTTGATTTCTTTGAGCATTACTCGATATTTACATTGAAAATTTATAACGAGAAATATAATTCATAATTAATTGATTAGAAAATATATTGTAAAGTAAAGTAAAAAAAAAAATAATAATAATAATATGGAAAATAAAAATAAAAAATAAACAAAATTTGAATGAATTTGAAAACAAAATAGTAAATAATAAAAACTTTCAAAAAATCATAAAAACAAAAAAGAAATAATAAAAATTATAAAATTTATTATATAGATATATTTCTGAAAAGAGGAGACAAGAAGGAAGAGTGCTATGTGCTTCCTTCACTGACCCTTTTGAACCCAGAGGAAGGAGGGAAGATCCTCCGAAACGTCGGGTTCGAAACAATAATATATGGGAAAATTATTACCATAAATATTAGTAGTCTCTTGTTTATTTCCGGACTGCCTTTATTCGAATCGTGAGATATTAATAATTATTATTTCACCAAGTAAAAACCTCAAAATTTGAAACACTCTTTAATTGCTAACTTCATCATGTCGTTTTCGTGTGACGGTGTTAAAATTTCACTCTCATTTTTTCCCTTAACGCGCCAAAAGAAATATAACTTGAATAAACAGATGCTTCTTCTCAAAAAAGTGCAGGAAGGAACTTTCTATGAGCTTCGAATTTTCAAATTATCGTTAGAAAATAAAATAAATTGACACGTTCTGATGTGGCCATCCACTTGACTTTACCTTACCATACGCTTCTGGAGGAGGTCGATAGAAGGGTCTAGATTTTTATTTTTTGCCCCCCTCCCCTCATTTCGGGCGGATAGTTTTAGGATATTGATTCTTCTAGTAGCCCACTGATTATGTGTACAAAATTTGGTTTAGTTTGGTCCAAGGGCCTAGATTTTCATTTTTTGACCCCGCCCCCCATTTTGGGGGCTTTGTTTTTGCATTTTTAGTGTTCTAGGGGCCCACTGATTATGTATACAAAATTTGGTCGAGTTTGCTCAAATGGCCTAGATTTTTATTTTTTGACCCCCCATCCACCCTAATTTTGACGTCAGGAAAAAAATATTTTCCTTATTAAGGGTTCATTTTATTGTATATTTCGTTTTTCTTGTTTTTTTTTAATTTGAAAATATTATAATTTTAACCCCTCCACCCCCCTTAATTTTGGGTCGATATGCACCAAAATCTAATCAGCTCTTAATCTCAATGCATCAAAACTACGTGTGAAATTTGGTTTTGATATTCACCCTAGTTTTTGAGCTAGTTCGTCCACAAAATTTGGTAACGCACAGACTAACACACTAACAGACATTTTGACAAAACAGTTATCACGAAAAATATAATTTTTTCGATGTTCACTTATTAGAGCTTTTTTGTAGACCAAAATGACATGGTTTCGCTCAATTTTTTTTATCAAAATACTTTCATCCGTTTTTGAGATATTTCGAAACTACTTTTTTCATACACGATTAGAATACTTGACCTTTTTTTTTAAGTTAAAATTAATCAGATTAATATTTTTTTAAGTTGATGTCCTTGTCAACTGATGAAAATTATAAAAAAAATCTAAATTGAAATCTTTTTTATGGCTAAATAGCGTGAAATTTCCAAACCGGAATGAAATTAGCGATATTGATTTAGTCGATTGAGGATCAACGGCTTCGGCGCCTGAAGAGAGGAAGGCAAGAGGAGGTCCTCCTTGGGTCTGAACTCGGTCAGCCGCCCACAGACAATGCAACCGGTTTTTTATATATAGGTATATGCTTTTGAATTCAAGTCAATTGGCCGAGTAACCAGTTGCTCGAGTTGGGTTGGAAGCCAGTCAGCGAAACCGAGAGTCAAGGTTACTTTGCACATTTACCTCAATGTATTTATATATAATACCTATACCTTAGAATTATAAGGAGTTAGCTAGTTGAATCTTTAATTATTGAATATCTTTTTTGAGGTCAGTTAGGGGAACAACAGCTTATATATAAATAGCAGTAGCGTGCGGTCCATGGATGCTGTGGTTGCGGCGCATCCCTAAAATTTCAAACATTTAGAGTATTTTCATAAATTCAGGAGGATCTTTTTAATTTTCAAATTATTATCCCATATTCCAAATATTTCTATAAAAAAACATTTTTTTTGTTTTGAAAAGTATATTGGTTCTCGAAATTAAATAAAATGGTTGCATAGTTTCAAGGGGCAATTAAAATGAATGATTTTTCCGAAAAGCGGATAGAAGGTTTGAAGTCCCTGCCTGGTATATCTTCCAGTTCAAGCATGTCAAACACAAGTTCATGCGAGATTTAGTCGCTGAGGAACTTTTAAAATAGTAATAATACAAAAAAAGGAATAATTAAAGATGATTCGAGAATCTTTGGACAAATCCATTCCTAAGAATTCTCAATATAGTCAATAACTAAGAGTATTATAGAAATAGAATTAGGAGAAGTTTAAGATTTTCTTAAAGGGCAGATTACCATTTCAGGGACTGTGGAGTTTAAGGCACAAGATTTAACTTCTCACTCTTACCTTCACTCCCACAAGGCAGTCTCCGTTTTTTTTTTTTTAAATCTAATGTTAACTTTAAAAAATAACGAAAATGATGCCGAATTCGATGAAAAAAAATCGCCCGCCAATTCGAAGGAATGAAAGAAGTGTTTAGTTTTATAAGTACACCTGCACTAGAGTTGTCTTCCTGGTGGAGTGATCGACGACAAATAGATTTTAAGTAAGACGGGCGAATGAATTTATCAAAATTTAATTGCTTATAAATAATCACACAACACCGCCAAACGTAAAATTTAGATAGATGTGGGTTTAGAATGAGTTTTTTTATCTTGGTCCGAAAGATTGGCTACGTGCTTTTAGATTTAAGACATATCGGGTGCATGAATTTCAGCTATTTCTAGTCTTTTGGCTGATTTACTATCAAGGGATATAATGTAATTGGTAATGAACAATTAGTGTGTTTTAAAATTTCAATTAATTAATAAAATGAAATTGTAAAAAATTGAATTATAAATTTTTTATTGACACACCCATCTGTTTATAATTACTTAAATTAAGAAAAAATCAATTAAATTAAAGCTACCCAAAGATGAGACCCTGACAGTTCGAAATGTCGACCAAAAAACCTTTCATAATCAGTGATTTTCATCGAAATCGTTAGAGCCGTATTCAAAATAATATATATATAATAATATATACACTTTTTCTTGTTTAATAGATAGAGTACCTGGAACACCGAGCGATGCATTTGATTTAATCAACCATTTGTTTTATTTTGATTCAACCACCTGTTAATAATTAGTTCCATTAAAAGACTAATCAAAAAATATTTTCCCAAAAGTGAGTCCTGGTATTAAATCGATATTTTTCCATGTCTTCAGCAATTGTTACCTATAATAATCGAAACGTCAAAAATTCAATAGCAATTCAATTCAATGTAATCGGAATTAGTAGTTTCCTGTCCACCTTCAATACCTCTAATTATTTTTATTTTTTATTTAAATGACAATTTTTTGAACCAACTATCTAATTAATTAAATTGCCAATTTTAATGTATAATAATATTTGTAATGATTTATTAGTGGGATTTCTAATTATTGAATAAAAATGTATTACATTTTAATCGAGACAACCACCTGTGAATAATTATTTAAATTAACAAAAAAAACCATCAAAAACAACTTAACCGAAGAGGAGACCGTGACAGATCGAATTGTCACCCAAAAACCCCCTAAACCGTGAATTTCATCCAAATCGTTAAAGCCGTTTTCGAGAAACCGATTCTATAAATATATATACAAGAATTGCTCTTTTAATAAGACAGATAGATATTACTCGATAGATGATTCTACTTTAAATATGCAATCAACCAAGTTTAATCTAACAGTTCTTCTCTCTCTTGAATAAATATCTTGCTAATTGATGATTTCTCTGTGGTCGTTTTTCTTTTGCCTTCATCTCTTGTGAATTCTATTGAATGTCCGTTTATTTATTCGTTGGTTGCATCAATTTATTAAACGGTTTTTCGCCAATTGAAGGTTGATTGTGAAGTCTCTTTCGTCGGGTCAGTTCTGTTGCGTTTCCAATTCTGTTTTTTTTTTTTTTTATCTGAGGGGCGTTGCCGGCTTCTCATCTGGATTCAAGTCACGGCTCTTGCTTCTTTCTGCCTTAGGATTTTCGCCCCTCTCACTCACGATCAGTGAAAGTCACAGTCAACCAAACCCCTCCACCCACACCCCACACCCTTTTGAACTTTTGAAACTTTTAAAGCCGATCCAAATAAATATAAAGCAAAAACTTATCAAAAAAAGACAAGAAAAAAAGAAAAATTTAATATTATTTGAAAGTAAACTTATTATCCTATTATAATATTTAATATTCATAAAAATAATGATTTTTTTTTTTTGGGGGGGGGGGGAGAGAAATTGATTTTAAGCTTTTTAGTATTCTTATGCAGCCTATAGTACTAGATCTCACTTTATTATCTGGCCGTTATACCGAAATATCTCGTAAACGGTTCAGGGAAGAAAAATCAAATGTTCAAAGTTATGGGCATCAGAAATGGATGTAAAAAAAAAAATTGATGGGGAAGAAGATTCAAAAAGGAGGAAGAGATCGAAAATAATATATTTTTACGTAAGCATATTAGATATATTTATTCTTTTCTTAAGAAACTTCATTCCCAGGAAAATCTTGTCAAAACTAGCTATAGGAGGCCGTTCATAAATTATGTCACACAGTAAGGGCGGGGGGTAGATTTGTGACAGGAGGCCCCGGTGATCTTAAAACTTGTGATGTCACAAAAACAAATTAATTTTTTTTGTTAAATTTTCATATATACAATCTACAATTATTAAATTATAGGGTATAAAAGTGATACTGTGATGTCACAATACAGAGGCGGCTCAATGAAAATCTGACAGAATGTGACAAAGATGGAGGGGGGTCTAAAAATCTTGAAATTCATGTGACGTAATTTATGGACGGCTCCTAAGTAATTCTAAATCTACGAAAATCTCATAAGTAAAAAACACATTTTAAAAATTAAACCCTAAATATTTTTTATAAAATGAGCAGGATTGCTGTTAATGGCACTCGGGTTCGATTCCCGAAGAAGTAAAAAACAACCCCTTTCTGACATATAATTAAAAATAATCCATTCCATCGGACTTAATAGATGACGCCCTCTTGTGATTTTCTTATAAGAAAATTTAAATCTATTTCAATCGTCAACTTGAACTCTCTCATACTAAGAGCTTATAAGTGTACCAATTTTCAGCTCTCTACTTTATATACATACTGTTTGCGAGAAAAAGAATTGTTAAATTTTTGAAATTTCCAGAAAAGTTTTCATGTTTATCTTTATTCAATTATTTTACATGAATTAATGTATACATTGTATTTGAGCTTCGACTCCGGAGATTACTTTTCCAGCATCGACTGTCCTTGATCATCTTTGTATTTCTTGTTTTTAATAAGAGGAAAAAACTATTTAAATAAAAAAAGCTCTTTTCCGATAATTATTCCAATTCCATCATCTTCATCTTTCCCTTTCAGGTTTATTTATTAAACCAATTATTTTAAATGAATTAATGTATACATTGTATTTGAGCTTCGACTTCGGAGATTACTTCTCCACCATCGACTGTCCTTGATCATCTTTTTAGTCCTGGTTTTTAATAAGAGGAAAAAACTAATTAAATAAAAAAACCTCTTTTCCGATAATTATTCCAATTCCATATTGAAGTCCGTCTCAATCCCCATGAATCTTTCTCAATCCTTTCAGGTTTATATAATTTATTAAACCAATTATTTTACATGAATTAATGTATACAAAGAGAAACAAAGAGATTGTCTTCTGCTTGATGCAAATAAACATATACACATATATATCAAGATGATATATATGTGTATATGTTTATTTGCATCAAGCAGAAGACAATCTCTTTGTTTCTCTTTGTGAATCAACAACTCTGCTACTCTCGGCAAAACAAAAACTTTTCAACTAAATTAATGTATACATTGTATTTTAGCTTCGACTCCGGAGATTACTTCTCCACCATCGAGTGTCCTTGATCATCTTTTTAGTCCTTGTTTTTAATAAGAGGAAAAAACTAATTAAATAAAAAAACCTCTTTTCCGATAATTATTCCAATTCCATTCGATAATCTATCAATTCCTTTCAGGTTTATTTATTAAACCAATTATTTTACATTAATTAATGTATATATTGTATTTTTTGCTTCGATTCCGGAGATTACTTCTCCACCATCGAGTGTCCTTATTCATCTTTAGTCCTTGTTTTTAATAAGAGGAAAAAATCTAATTAGATAAAAAAACCTCTTTTACGATAATTATTTCAATTCCATTATTCCCCAATCAAGTCGATTGGTCTACCATCCCATATCAAATTTTCCCCTTTCAGGTTTATCCTTTTATTTTACTTTTTAAGAATATTTAACCATTAATAATATGTGAGATATACCCTTTAAATTATTACAATATAAAATCTAATTATATAATTTTTAACGAGAGACATAATTTTAAAATCAATAACATAATAATAATTATGATTATATAATTATTAATTAAATTGAATAACGTAGTAACAATATTGGATAATAGAATTGAATTAATATCCGTTTGAGTTGTTCAGATAAAAGTTGATTTATTATTGGAAAGTAGAATTACCTTTAAGCAGACAAGGAAGCCTTGGTCATTTGTCCATGACAGTGCCATTTCAGATGGGAGACGTCTAGCCACGTGCAGGGGGCAAGGGAACACTAACACGAACACTTACACTAACACCTCTACTCTATTCAAGTAGTAGTTGTAGTAGTAGTAGTAAAGAAACCAAATGGATCTATTACATTAGAATATTTAATTTATTTATTGTGTTTTCTTACAACCCACGTGAAAATTCACTTTTTTTTCAAAATAAATTTAAAAATTTATAATATACTTGAATTTTAGTTGGAAGTGGAATTTTATAACAAAATGCTGGTGTCATTCAAATTTTTGCTTTACCATATTATGATCAAAATTGGTAAATAGTAAGTACAGTGTTGCCGTCATGTGGTAGAAATTGAAATTAGCGCAATTAAATTTCTGTCACAAATGTCATATGCATAATCAAAGAATATTATTTAATAAGTATGTTTGGTTTTTGTTTATATGTCATTTAAACTCTGATCAATCAGCTGTCAGAAGACCCAATTGAGAGAGTTCAAGCTTTCACCACCAGATCGCGTATCTGCAATTTCAAGTTACCAATGGTAATCGTACATGAAAAATGTTTTTTTATTTTCGCTTCTTTTTTTTGAATTATCTCAAAAACGGCTGAAACTGTTTTGATAAAATAAATGAGCAAAATCATGACGTTTCGGTCTACAAAAAAGCTTTATAGAGTGAACATTGAAAGAATTATATTTTAAGAGATATTAATTATTTTGTCAAAATGTCTGTTAATACGTTACCTAAATTTGTGTGCATTCTAGCTCAAAAACTAATGTGAATATTAAGACAAAATTTTATATGTGATTTTTTGTTATTGAGATTAAGAGTGCATTAGATTTTGGTTGAAATCTAAACCAAAATTAAGAGATGGGGGAGGGGGGGGGGGGGGGTTAAAAAATTGAAATTATAAAATTTTCATTCTAAAAGACAATAAAAATAAAATTTATTCTAAAAGGGCCATAATTATATTAAAAAAGAGCTATTATTTTTTCGGGGTCTCGAAAATATAGAACTATCAATAAAAGTCTTAGACCCTTTGATCGATTCGTACGAAATTGTTATTCTATACATGGTGTATCTGTAATAGGGGAGATAATTCAAAAGGTGATTCTATGGGTCAAAATAAACAAAAAGTTCATACAAACGATTGTTTTATCAGTTATCAACCATTTTTTAAAAAAAATTTACCAAATAATTTATACCTCTGGAACTACTAGACCTAATGAATTCAAGTTATTCATGAAGCTTAAGTAAAGACCTAATTTTGAAAAAAATATCAATTGGATAAGATCATCCATTTCAAAATGGAAGCTATTTGAAATTTGTAAATGAAAATCAATCGATAAATTTTTATAAATGGCCGCCATTTTCAAACGGATAATTGGATCCAATTGATATTTTTTTCCAAACCAGGTTTTTATCTTGATGAGTTCCTTGCAAAATTTTAACTCATTTAGTCAAGTCATTCCAGAGATATAAATTATTTAGTAAAAAACAAAAACAAAATGGTAGATACGTGGCAAAAGAAGCGTTTTTGGATATATCTGTTTATATGAACATTTTTTTTTTATCTGACCCTCTGAATTATATTTGCACATTATAGATACACCCTGTATATTATGTATAATAAAATCCCAGCTTTAACAAAGTATATAAACCCTCTCACGAAATGAAAAGAACTAAAATATCACTGCTTCCCAGATGTTTATTCACTCTAATACTCTAGAGAACCGTGTTCTTTTATTTACCTTCTTATTTTAGATATTATTTTTTCAAATACGAAACAAAAAAAAATCGCTATTTTAACAATGTTTTACGTTTTCTGTCTTTTTCTCTTTGTTTCTTTGTTAATTCCAAAATTAATTTCTCAATTGATCACGCCTATTAATAGAGATTTGAATTCGGACAATGCATATTGCGATATCGTTTGCAGTTATTTGGGGGATGCTGAGACATATGAACATGTCATGTGCACTTGGAAACCGTTTCCTGTTACCAACACCTGTGAGTTATATATACCTGTGAGAGATCGATTGGATCGCTTTGAGAAATATTATCTATTACGGATGCATAATGAATTTCGCAGGTGATGATGAATAAAAATTAAATATTTTTGTTAATTTTATCATTTAAACTATTTAATGAAATAACGTAATTTTGGGATAAGATTGTAGTAATACAATTATTTAAACTGAAATGTAGTATACGGTCCATGTCATCAGATGTGAAGTGGTTATAATAGGTACACTATATTTTTTTTTTACTTTCACATTTTTATATTCTATAGAATATAGTAATGTGAAGTATTGCGATATCTTGTCTGGGTCCTGACTGTTTGAGAACTTGTATCTCAGAGATGAATAAAGTTAATTTCTTTTTGTAACTTCAAGGTGGAAGTAATCGATGCCCTTAATAGTTGAAAACCGGATTTAGGACATAAAACCGTAAATTGTGGTCCCCAGAGGTCAAAAAGGGGCCAAAAATCCATTGGTCAGTGCGTACGTATGTACGTATGTATGTTTTATTTTATTTTATTGCGCAAGAAGAGTTGAAAATTTTAAATCACCATAACTTCGAAATGATAGTTTTTTTTTCGGTAAAAGTGCAGAATAAAGCCCGTGACGTCACATGGAAACACTGCATTGTAGCTATGTTTGAAAATTGAAATATGTGAAAGTTTTGTCATGTTCAGTTAGTATATATTAAGTTTAGTTTGGTTCTGAGGCTAGCAGATCCCGACTACAAACTTGTTTTTTAGGGGGTTTAGGTTGGCGTTAGCCTAAAAAATGTTGAGATCTCCTACCGCGGAAGCGTGCCGATCTGAATACATCTTAACCGAACCTCATAGGAATTGTTTTGGAATGTATTTTTTTATCTAATTAAACCGAACTTATGAAAAGTTCAATAAATGAAAATTTGCGAAACAGGCAGGTTCTTTACATGTGACGTCACAGGGTATTTTAATGAAATATCATAATGAGAAAAAATTGTAGATGTAATACAATTATTTTTAGGCCGAGATATTGAGTTAAAAATTTTTAATCACAGTATTTTAAAAATGATTCGACTTTTTTAATTTTTTTGGGGGGATAGAAATGATCTACATAAAATTATTAATAATTTGTGATTTGGATGAATTTACCCCCCGGCGAACTCTTTAATTAAATATATATACACTCGCGAGCAAAATAATCGTCTCATGATACTTTCAGGTCTTGTTGAACAAATTTCTTTACTTTTATGTAAAATTTACTTTTAATAAAAATTACTGTAAAATGTAAGCTTTCATAAATTAACATTTATAGTAAAATCGATTCTCTACTTCCTTCGAGAATATTAATTTTTTTTTTTATGGAAATCAAGAAAGCAGAGAAATTTGTTCAGCAAGTAGCATGAGTCGATTTTGTTGTTCATGAGTATATTTGAATATTATATATTAATGAGATTCATTTAATAAATAAACAAGGGTCGTTATTTAATTATTAATTTAAAAGATTTAGTTTACCGAGATTAACAGATAACAAGAAGATATCAATGAGGTTGTCCTCTAAAATTTATCAAAACATTTTCCTAAATATTTATATATATTTTTTTTTATTTATTTATTCAAGGTAATTTCAGATGCCTCCCCCTACAAGAAGAAATAAAGTCTATTATGATGGCAACTAAAAAATAGAACATATAAAAATATTTCCCCTAATTCATCTTTTTAAAACAATTTATAATATTAAACTAATAAACCTCATATTTATTTAAATGAAAAGTTTTTATTTTGACGAGATTAGCAGAGTTGTTGATTCACAGAGAGAAACAAAAAGGTTGTCCTCTGCTTCAATTAAACAAATAAATAATATATATACATACATATATTATATATGTGTGTATGTTAATTTGGATCAAGCAGAGGACAACCTCTTTGTTTCTTTCTATGAATACATATTTATTTCTATTTAATTCATTTATTTCGAAATCGCACCCCCTCTCCCTAGAAACTAATATAAACTGCCCCCCCTCTCTCTAAATCAAATCCTGGGTACGCCCTTGGATAATTTCATCAGTAAGATAATTTGTATCAGTGTATTAGTCGAAATACTTATTTCTTTACTGTTGCTTTATATTAATTCCATAAAGCAACTCTTCTTTTTTCTTTTTGAAAAATTTATTTAAATTCCATTGATAAAGTCAGAAATTCTCTCGAAACGTTTGTTATTTTAATAAACGTTTGAATATTGTTTTTTATAATGTATATGTTTATTTGCATCAAACAGAGGACAACCTCATTTATTTCTCTTTATTAATCAGCAACTCAGTTATTCGGATAAATAAATCTTTTCAATTAAATCAGTGCTTTAATCAAATTATTTGTGATTGATCGTAGTCGCAAGTATTATTTTGTTTTCAACAAACAGAATCCTTACAAAAAAAAATAAGATTCTTCTTTTTTGATTGCCTCGACCCCGGAAAGAAAAATAAACATAAACAAAAATGTTTAAGATCCAAGTATGGCTCGGTAAGCCGCAGTTGTTGTGGTTTTTGTTGCCTGACCCCGCTCTAACTCAAAGTTTAAATTGATCTAAATTTGGACCAGCTACAAAAACTTGTATAATGTTTGGTTGTTAGCATGGTGGCAGCTGGCGAAGATCGCCGAAGACGTGTTCAAATGCCCATGCTGGAACTCCGCTGGAAGAACGAGCTGGCCCGAGTGGCCCAGAGAACAGCCGACCAGTGTCGCCCAGGGAGGGACCTGTGCCGGGATTTGCGAGAGTACCGGGTGGGTCAGAATACCTACACCGGCATCACCGATATCAAACATCCCCAGGTGACTCACACAAAACAGACAACTAATCATCTCTTTTGAAAATTTTATATTTTCAAAATTTAGTTTTAAATTACAGTGAAACCCCGGAAATCCGAAATCCAGGGAAATCAGAACGCAAAAAAGAGAAACTTATTTGTTTAGTCATAAATCAATTATGTATCTATTCTACTTTATAACCTTATTTTACATAATTATTTGAAAAATTAGCAAAATACAGTTAGCATACCTAACAAAGTGTAAATGTCTCTACATACTTATGTCATCCAGGATTGAAAAACGGTAAAAGTTGGTTATTGAAATTCTTTAGGTTAATCACTTTGCAAAAACAATGAAATAATAATAGAAACACACAACATATCACTTAATCTTTCACTTGATATCAGTTATCTTCAAATGTCGAAGCTGCTTTCGGGTAATCCGAACAAATTGAAATCAGAACAGGCTACAGGTCCAATTAGTTCGTATTTGAGGAGTTTCACTGTTTTATCTATACGAGCTATATCAAAAGAGTACCTGACGTTTCATACATTCATCCACTCACAGCCTAAGCCGCTGGGCCTAGGAAAATGAATTCTTTTATCGATTTATGGGTGAGCTAAGAGATTTTTTGAAATTCAAAATCTAAAGGGAAGAAAAAGCCCCAAAATGTGTTTTCAGAGTTTTTCAAGATCTCTTAAAACCAAAAAGATATATTTTCATTTTAATATCATTTTAATTTTTTAATTTTTAATATCATTTTAATACAAAAAACATATTTAAGGATTTTGTTCTAATTGCCCATAAAAGAGATTGTCGCGCGCCAGTGTTTAAGGGCGCGAACACATTATTTGTTTTATTTATAGCGGGCCCTATTATAGCCCCGAAAGTGTTATAATGGCCTACTAATGGCATCGTGAACCCCGTAGATCGTGAGTTCTTGTCTCGCACGACCGTTGTTGGTGGTTGTGTGTCCTGTTGATGGAAAAAAGGTTCGCTACTCTAGACAAGGGTTTAAATAGAACACATATTTCTTTTACCTAGTTTTTATTTTAGTGTAAGTGGGTTATTACAATTTTTAGATTCAATTCAATTACTGCCTACATGCTAACTCGCTGCTCACTCTCTACTAACTCACTGACTGCTTGGTTGACTGACTGACTTCCACCCCCGAACTCTCTGACAGGACCCTCGGAATTTTACACAGACCTCTGATTGGTTAATACCCTAATGAGTAAGGCCTGGTGACATAATTGAAACGCCCAGTTTTAGAAATTCCTTCTAGAGAAATTCTCTCACGAGTTTCTGGCAAAATTCGGAGAAACCCACAAATTCACTTGGCATCTGTTGCTAAGAGCCATCCGACATTTATGTAAACATGTCAATTTAAATTTATTGTTATTCCAATTGCTTTTCCCACCATATTCCACCAAATATTCGTCTATTGTTGAAAAGCACGTTTTTTATAATAAGAGAAAGAAAGCCCTCAGTCAGCCACCTGTCCCAGCAAAATATGACCCTTAAACAAATAATTTATTATAAAAGAAAAATGCTTCGCCAATTCACCGAATATATATTAAATTTCTAAACATTATTAATTTAATTTATCGAAAATTTATATCGCCAATCTGCGATCGTGACAAGATATACTTAGTCATTTTAGGGAAAATTTTTGAGATTTTTAAAGTATTCTATCTCGGGGTTTTATGTTTTAGCATTAAATTTTGGTACATATGCTTAATGATAAAATATCTCGAAAAAGATTTTTCATTTTTTCAAAATTTGCCCCTTGAACCAAAAATGGGAATTTTTTTATTTTGGGGCCTTAAACACTAAAGGCTTGGTATCTTTTATGTATTTTTAAGTTATTGAACTCATATTTATAATTTTTAATAAAACTTATTACTACATATTTTCTTTTATTCAGTCTCGTATATATATATACAAAATCACTTTCTTAATCTTTTACAAATTACTCAGTAGGCTCGAAGAGTTCGAGTCTCGACTATGATACCCTCAATAACTCAAAAAAAAAAAAAAAACAAGATAGTAAAAAATATAAAGTTGGTTCTAGAGTCAAAATGTTTATATTTCCAAACTGTTTTTTAGCTTTCTTGCTTATTAAGCCTGAATGGGTATAAACGTGGACAATAGGTGAAATATATTATATTATAGATTTTCAAAATGTGATGATATAGGAGTATGTTGAAAGTTAAATGGGCAGTTAAGTATTGTATAACAATGAGCGAGCTCTTAATAGGATTAGAGAAAAGAGAACTTTGTGGAAGAGTTTCGGGAAGAGAATAACTCAGTTGCTATGAAGGTAAACCTTCACAATTTTAAGAGTTATTTTGGAAAGTTTTAGTAACGCCCCCATTTTGCGTAGATTAGCATTAAAATAAGCCAATATTTATGTCAGGTTGTTTGTGTTTTTGCTTATCTTTCCTTTATTTTTCGTTTCTCAAAGTATTACTCGGTACGCCCTGGAGAGAGAAGCCTGCTGGGCGACCCTAATTATTGACTACACGCAAAAAAATTTATTTTGTGTTGAAAAATGTCTGGAATATAGAGAACATTATTTTCAAATATGAATTTATTCTATCTGTGTGTCTGGATTCAGATACTTAAGAATGAAAAGTCGTAGAAAATTTGTTCTTGTGCTAAAACATTTGTACATATTTCCAATGCGAAAAACTTAATAGATTTTGGGCTTTCTAGCTTTCGAACTTCTGTTTCAAAAATGAGGAAAACTTCATTTTTTGAATGGTTTTATTGATATTTTAGTAAAGTCGATGTATTTATAATATAGGGCTAAACGAACAAGTTATTTTAAATTTAAGTTTATTATTAACTACGTATAAGAGCAGCGTCTTTAATGTAAATAAGTGTTTACTTTTTAGTTATTAAATTAATAAATGAAATAATTTTTAATTATTTCTAGAGACTATAGTTTCGAAGGCATAGCCTTCATCATCAGTCTATCACAAATATTTCAAATTAGTTACAAATTAAGATTTATACATAGAAAATTTGAAAAATATATAATGTCTTTTTCTTCATGTTTCTTCTTGGGAGTCTAGAATATACCTGGATCAATATCTGGGTTACTCTTTTGTTTAGGTATTTTCTAAAGAGTTTTACCTGAATGAATGGAATGTTTTTAAAAAAGGGTCATTGATAATTTCTAGTTTTTCATTTAAAGATTCAATTGGGCTTTTTTCCAAGGATTTTAATATTTCAATGGATTCTTTTAAAGAAAGAATTAAGGGGTCATTGACTTCTTTGATCAATTTAATTTTGGATTGATCTGGAAAACTATGATTGTTAGCATTTAAATGCCCTGCAAATGCATAATTTTCATATTTTAATTTGTAGGCTCTCTTGTGTTCATTGATCCTAATAGATAAATTTCTTTCCGTTTTTCCTATATAAGTTGCATTGCAATCTTGGCATGTCAATTTATATACACCGGATTTTTCATTTTCCGGAATTTTATCTTTAATTTGACTTAATTCACTTCCTAATGTATATGGTGATCTAAAGATTGTTGCGTACCCTAAATTAATAAATGTTTGGATGATCGATTCTTTCATTAGAATCTAATCGAGGAAAATTAGTAAAAAGGGCACTGCTGAGGCAATCCATGATTCTCAAATACAAGTTCAGATCTGTTTCAGTCTAGTACAGATTAATTTCTTAATTTATATTATTCTAGGACTGGCCTTTTGACTCTAGGTAAGAACATATTAAATCGAAATGAATATTAGATTACCAAAGCATCAAATCTACAAAAATCATTTAGAATTGAATCAAATAAGAATATGTTAATCATCATTAATTGGTTATAAAAATAAATCAATGTGGTTCTCCTCCGATTGATGCAAATAAACATATATATATATATATATATATAACGAATATAAATACGTTTATATATAAATTATCTGTTAGAGATTCGAAGGTTTGACATTCATTATAAGTCTTGTTAATAAGACCTTTTAGGCTGTAATAATGTATTTTTCATTAAAGTTATTTTATAAATCTTTGTCATAGTTTACAGTGTAATACCTCCCTTAGTGACTTTGTTAGGGTAAAAAAATATATAATCATATTAACAGGTGCTTATTCAATGTTTCTTTTTTAACCCGCTGATAATTCATTACAAATATTAGTATATTTTAAATATAGAAAATGTAATTATTAATTAGCGCAAAAAATCTTTTTTAATATTTTTTATTTTTTATTATTATTTTAAATTTAATCAAATTGAAAGTTTCTTTTTGCCGAGAGTAGCAGAATCAATACTTTATAATAAAGCAGTAAGGACTCACTTGGTTTGTCCGGTTTTGCCCACTTATGGCTCCGCCCCCTGTGTACTCTATCTACCGTAGACTTTCTGGAAGCTTCTAGAAACTTCGGGAACATTCTGAAATGTTCCACAAGGACAGTTGTTCACAAGATTTGGACTCTGTCTTGCAGAGTGATGTTGAGCGACGGATTGCGCGCCCCGAGCAAGCAAGATTCCCGCCTAAGGCGGGCTTTGCAGCTGGTTTGAAATTGAAGTAGACAATAAAAGAGTGTGTCTTCTGCTGGAAAAATAAATTTTAATTTATTTATAAGGAGACTATAGTTTCGATGGGGTTGCGCTCTTCATCAGTTTATTACAATTGATTCACAGGAATTATAGTCTCGTTATAAATAAATTAAAATTTGTTTTTCCAGCAGAAGACACACTCTTTTATTGTCTCCTTCAATTTAAATTTAGTCATCTTTCAATCTAGTTGGGTAAATTTGTAGAAAAAATATAGTACAAGATCCCGACTTAAGTCGACCTTCACCTATCTGGTTTCTTAATGAAATTAATATTTTGATAATATAATGTATTAATGGACAGAATTTGATAGGGTGGACATCCAATTTCCCTGCATAGCTAATTTATTAGATTTATTTATTTTATTTTTTTTTTTTTATTATCTTCATTTTCATAACAATAAAGGAAACTCTATAGCTACAAAATACTAATTCGAAGTTACCTGTTGATACCCTGTCTACCTGGACATTTATAGAGGGAAAAAAGATGGCGACCCAATATTGGCATTTTATTTACATATTTTACTCTCGATTGGTAATATATTTATCCGGAAACTCAATAACTACATTTATGTAATAAAATTAACAAATTTAATTTTTTATTAAAAATAGCTATGCCGGGGAATTGGATGTCGACCCTATCAAGTTTTGTTTATTAATACATTATATTATCAAAATATTAATTTCAATAGGAAATTCGATAGGTGAAGCTCGACCTAGGTCGAGATCTTAGACTAATACCTAGTTTTGAAAATTCTTTCAATTTTTCCACTAAAAGACGGTTTTTTTTCTCTCTCTTGGGGGTTCAGAATTTAAAAAGATTGACATCTATTTATCTATACAACAAACCTAAATAAAGAACATCTCTGAATAGAAAAAAATTAATCTGGGCTAGTATTAACTAACATTCTAAAGATTAAACGTTTCAACTTCTATTGAAAGAACATCGCTTCTTTTTTTTTCATTTTTATCAAATAATTTGTTAAACATACAAATTTATTTCTAAAAGAAGAAAAAGTTTAATTAATTTGAATTTTTCACCCCCTTATTTAATTCCAAATGACTAAATGCCTGTCAAAATAGCCCAAATATATATGTATATAGGGAGCAGAGGATTATTATTAAACATGCCATAAATCTAAAGAATATTCTTTCTACCAATTTGGTCTATAAAATTCTACTTTGTACTGAATATTCATTCATTCCCGCCCCCTCTCTAAGTAAAAGAGATGAGCCAAATATTCCGTCGTTCTTTTTAAGAGCAATTTATCTTTTTATAGTATTTTGCATTTTAATTGGCCATTTATAAAGAGTACTTAAGAAAAATTATTTTTAAATAATTTAAGAAGAAATCCTTTTTTTTCTCTCTCATGGTCTTTCTTTCTTATTAAGAGCTTCGCTTTACCCTTTGATAAATATCGGATTATCTTAAGATATGCTCGGAAGTTTATATTCATAAAATTCATACTTATATATAAATGTACTAATTGACGGTCCGTAAATTTAATTTCCATCTTTTTTTCAATTATACTTTGAAGCGGAAAAGAAATAAAAATTAAACGATACAATAAAAAAGTTTATTACTAACTTATTGAATATTATTCAGTAATGTATTTTTTTTTTTTTTGTTTAATAGTAAATTACTTTATTTTGTCTTTTATTAACTGTAATTTCTCTAGACAAAAATAAAAAGTATCTATGATTGCTATACTTTATCCATTTTCATTTGAAATATTAATATAACATTTATTCCTTCAATATTAGATACGAATTGATGTCTATTTTTTATAAAGAGAAACAAAGAGGTTGTCCTCTGCTTGATGCAAATAAATATAGACAAATATATATATAAAAATATGTATATATGATATATTATTTATTTGTTTGAGACTATAGTTTCGAAAGCTTGGCCTTCATCATCAGTCTTTTACTTTACCATACATGGTATGGTCAAGTATTGTAATCGTGCATGAAAAAAGTAGATTTTTCCTTCTTTTTTTCGAAATATCTAAAAAACGGCTGAAACTATTTTGATTAAAAAAATTGAGCGAAACCATGGCATTTCGTTCTACAAAAAAGCTATAATAAGTTAACATCGAAAAAATTATATTTTTTGAGATAATAATTGTTTTGTCAAAATGTCTGTTAGTCTGTCTGGTTGTCCGATTGTCCGTTAGTATGTGCGTTATCAAATTTGTGTGGACGAGCTAGCTCAAAAACTAGTGTGAATATCGAAACCAAATTTCACACGTAGTTTTGGTCCATTGAGATTAAGAGCTGTTTAGATTTTGGTGCATATCGACCCAAAATTAAGGGGGGTGGGTTAAAAATGAAAAATATAAGCTCTTGTACCAAACTCAACCAAATATTGTATACATAATCAGTGGGACAGGAGAAGTCTAAAAATGCAAAAACTAACCTCCCAAAATGGGGGGGGGGTGTAGGGTCAAAAAATCAAAATATAGGCCCTTGTATCAAACTCAACAATATTTTGTATGCAAATCAGTGGGACCCCAGAGGTCTAAAAATGCAAAAACTTAACGCCCAAAATGGGTGGGGCGGGGGGTCAAAAAATAAAAACCTTAGCCATTTACCAAACTCAACCAAATTTTGTATACATAATCAGTGGGACACCAGAAGTCTAAAAATGCAAAAACTAACCCCCCTACCCTACATGATTATAAATAATTTTATTAGATATTATATATAAGTGAGGGGTCAGGTTGTATGGTAAAGTCAAGTGGATGGCCACATCAGAACATGTCAGCTTATTTTAATTATAAATATTATTTTTCATGGGGTTGAATTGAAAATTTTTTGATCTTTACTTAGCCGAAAGCCAGTTAGAATTAAAAAACAATTTTCAGGACACATTCCTTTTAAACATATGTATCCTTTTTTTAACAAAGGAAAGACGAACAATGGAGGGGACGGGTTTTTACACCTTTTTTTCTTTTTTATTTATCTAAATAGTTTGATATGACAGTACATTTTAAGTAAGTTGCTATTTGATAATTGTATTTTACTGTTCAAAGAAAGGTCCCAATTTTTATTGAATGATTTCAAAATTTCTAAAGATTCAATTGCGCTTATTAATTTTGGATTTCTTTCTGCTTTAATTAATCTAATTCCTGTGCCTTCCGGAAAAGAGAGATTTATCAATCAACAGCTCTGCTACTCTCGGCAAAATAAAAACTTTTCAATTAAGTCTATTTTTTATTTTACTGTTGATAAAGACAAACCTTCGAAACTATATAGTCTCAAAACAATATATTATATATATTGATATATATGTGGGTGTGGGGTGTGTTTATTTTTATCAAGCAGAGGACAGCTTCAGTGATTTCTCTTTATGAATCAACAACCCTGCTACTCTCGGTGAAATTTTAATTAAAATAAGTACTAGCTTCCATGAGTTAAGTACTTTATATAATTTTATAAAAAAAACAAATTAATACTTTTGAATCCAGAGTGATAAGAGAATGTACAAATTCGGCCCCATTATTAAATAGAAAAAATTACGGTTGTATTCCGTTGAATAGAGAAATTCAACAGCGCCTGCTTAGGTTGAATATGCATTCAAATAATACGCTCTCTGTTGCGGGTTGCGTCCGCAGGCGCACAATATAATAGTCCAAGAGCTGGTGACACATTTTGACTACGGATTTGACTAAACTAGAAATTGTGCGTAATAGTACCGTCTATGATGGTTGTACGGGGAATGACCAGTCTGGCTGGTTGTAGCAGTCTGGCTTTTTGTGGCAGGTGGACCAGGTACTGAGCATGGTGTGAGTGAGGTAAAAAATATGTGTTAAAAAATATTTTTGACCCAGAATGAAATTAGAAAAATTATAATTTTTAGTCAATTATAAACATAATATATTCACCCCAGACCATTTGAGTGGTGGGACGTGGAACCAGACCACCCGAAGTGTATTTTCACAACATGAAACTTTAATAGCGTGTTAAGTAAAATTTAATAAATATTGTTTTTAATTGTTTTTAAAATGATTCAGCTTCTAAATTAAATTAATTTGTAACATATATAAATTAATTATTGCTTTTATAATTTTGTTGATTTCAAATATTAAATCTTATTATTATTACTAATTGTTATTATCTGAATCTTTTATTGACTGTTAGCTCTTAACAGTGCCGGCTTATTTATAGATTTCTTGACTCCTTGTGAAACACCACCAACTCCAACCTAATATAATTTTAATTATTATCGTTGCTTATGCATAATATTCAAAATATTTATTTACTTATTTACAAAAAAAAAAAAAATTTAATTTGGTTACAGAAAAAATAAAAATATTCAGTTTTATTTATCATTATCTCAAAATATTTATTTACAGAAAAAAAAGTATTTGGTTACATAAAAAATAAAAATATTTATTTTTACTTTTCATTATCACTGTTCCCTTCTTCATATTGTAAAACTACAATTTGGGGTGGTCTGGTTCCACGTCCCACCACTCAAATGTTCTGGGCTGAATGTATTATGTTTATAATTGACTATAAATTATAATTTTTCTAATTTCATTCTGGGTCAAAAATATTTTTTAATACATATTTTTTACATCACTCACACCATGCGCAGTGCCTGGTCCACCTGCTACAGCCAGCCAGACTGGTCATTCCCTGTACAACTGTCATGGACGGTACTATTACGCATTATTTCTAGTTGAGTCAAATCCGTGGTCGGGGTGTGTCACCAGCTCTTGGACTATAAAAAGCGAGTTACTTTTTAAAAGCTTGATTGAAATCTCGAATTGGAGGAAAAAACTAAAATATTTTCAAGACCCGGCACACTCTCCGCTAGTAGGAAATTTTAAAACAGTCTTAGTAATAGATTTAAATATAATAAACTATTAGTATTTAATTTAATTTAGTTAAGGGAAAATGGTGTAGGTTCTTGGTGAAACATATTTTAATAAAGTAAAAAAAAATATAAAAATTTAAAATACTAGGTAGGTTTCACAAAAATAAAAGACAAGATGCTTATTAGCGGATCTTAAGGAGTTCACAGAGAAAACTCTCTTTGAACTCCTGAAAATGGGCTCGTACCCCGAAATATATATAGAAACATGCTAATAAGCATCTTATCTTTTATTTATTTATTTTTTTGAGAAACCTTCCTAGTATTTTATATTTTTATAATTTTTTTTTTTACTTTTTTTTAAACTATTAGAAATTTAATTTTTGATTTAATTAGCACAAATTCAATTTCTTACTTTTAATAGAATATCAAAGGCGTTGGGAAACTATTAAATCCAAGGTGTTATTAATTATTTTTATTTTGTCAGAAGGATAGCTACACTCTTTCGGGAATCGAACCCTTTGGCCAATGCCAATGGAATCTCTCTTGATTTTCTATAGAAATTTTAAAGATACTTGTGTCAGAATTTGTCTTTTATATTGTTACTTTTAATTTATAAAATATTAATAACAATAAATCATTTTTGGATATAAAATAATTAAATTGATTAATTTGATAAATTAAATTGAAAAATAGTTATTTTTGACTAGGCTTGTATCACGACAACGCCTGAAAAGTGGCCTTATAAAAGTTATTAATAATATACTTAAATATATTATAAAACTAATTATTGATTTATGTCTATATTATAACATTGCCTTAAAATCTCAATAAAATCATTCAAAAGAGATTTGTTCTGTATTTTCGAATGGGAAGTTCTGAATCTAGAAAGTCCAAAAGGTAATAGTTTGCCGCATTGGAGATCCAAATATTCTGGCATAAGAACAAATTTTCTATGAATTTTCACTCATAAGTCGTCGTGAGTATGACAATTTAGACTGGTTGGAAATGGTTTTTCTCAATAATTTATTTATTTTTAAACACAATAAGCGAAAAGAATTCAATATTAGGGTTGCAGGGATGGCATGCTTCAGAATTATTCTTCAATCCGGGAGATCTGCCCTGGTTTGTATCGATTCCATAACTGGGAAGTTGTTTACGCAACAGGCTTGTTAGCCTCACGTTCAACCCCTTTTAGTCGCCTTTTACGACAATCAAGGAATACTGTGGACCTATTCTACCCCCGGTCCACAGGGGAACGATATAAATAGAACAGAATTTCTTATAATGCCTTGGGATAACTTATAAATTGATTCACCAGGTGATATTGATGTTTTTATGAACGAGACACTTTCGAAAATGGGATATGTGGATATTCTTTAACAGAGGTGAAGTTAAAGTTCCAAACTCCCCTTCAAATACTGAAAAATATAAATTATTCAATGGTGGGTTCTTTTGACGACAAGAGGTGACATCTATTCGCAGTATACATATAGAATTAATAATTACATGTAATCGAATAGCCAAGTTAACTCTCCTGGCATCTGGTGGCAAAAAAATTATTGAGGAAACAATTTCTATTATCCCATAAGAGCAATTAATTTACTTTCCCGATAACGTCTCCCACATATAAACCAATAACTTATATATCTCATGAAATTCTTAAGGTATCAAATTCGTATTTATTTGTCGTTAAAAAGAGAATAACTAAATCAGGGGAAAATTTACCTTATTGTCTCCATTAAAAATGTATCTTTTGGTGTTATAACTTGTCATTACTATCAAAAGAATTTGAAATCTTTTAGAAACGCTCAGTATATTTATTAATAGAGAAAGAGATATGGAAGAGAGATGCCTTTTTGGCTAGTAATCTGAATCAGAACTGGGGAAAAGACTTTAAACAAAGTAGTGAAATACAAAATATGGAAATACATTCATTTCATATATTTCAAATACAAAATACTTTTGTAAAAATGTTAAAATACAAAATACTTTTTGAAATAAAAAAATCTTTTTAAAAATAAGATATTTGGAAAAAGAAATCAATTAAAATTTATCTCGAATATCTTTGAATTTATTTTCAAGGTAGGTTTCACTAAAGTTCATTCATCATATTTAGTGAAACCTACCTTGAAATTTTATTTACTGTTTGTTAAAAAATTTTTTAAAAATTAATTTCTACTTTACACCATATCTCTCTATATGGTGTAAGGTAGAAATTAATTTTTTATAAGGAAATAATGAAATCGTGCAGGAAAAATTGATTTTTTTTTGTTTTATGTTAAATGTAATTATTATTATAATTTCCGTCCATAATTTGTATTAATTTGACAGTTTATACCAGGAAAATAAGGACAAGTTTTTATGTGTGACTTTTTTATTTATCAGCCAACGTTTCATTGACTTTGCCGACTTCTTCAGGGCTTCAAATAGTCATGTCACACATTCGTCTACATTTTCTTGTTATCGTTAAATTTGTGTTCTGATGGTCTTCAATGGTAACGAAGATATAAACAAAATTTAGATGACATCACTATTTGAAGCCCTTAAGAAGTCGGCAAGGTCGACCAAACGTTGGCTGATAAATAAAAAAGTCACATATAAAAGCTTGTCCTTATTTCCCTGTTATAAACTTTCAAATTAAGTTAAATGTAATTCTCTAAATTTAAAATTTCATATTGATGGGAAAATTATAGTTAAAAATAAGCTGACGTGTTCTGATGTGGCCATCCACTTGACTTTACAATACAACCTGGCCCCTCACTTTAATATTTAATCAAATTATTTATAATCATGTAGGGGGGGGGTTAGTTTTTGCATTTTTAGACTCCTGGGACCCACTGATTATGTATACAAAATTTGGTTGAGTTTGCTCAAACGACCTAGATTTTTAATTTTTAACCCCCCCTCGACCCCCCTTAATTTTGGGTCGATATGCACCAAAATCTAATCAGTTCTTAATCTCAATGGACCAAAACTAAGTGTAAAATTTGGTTTCGATATTCACACTAGATTCTGAGCTATCTCGTCCACATATTTGGTAACGCACAGACTAACTAACAGACATTTTGACAAAACAATTATTATCTCGAAAAATGTAATTTTTTCGATGTTCCCTTATTAGAGCTTTTTTGTAGACCTAAATTCTATGGTTTCGCTCAATTTTTTTAATCGAAATAGTTTAAGCCGTTTTTTAGATATTTTGAAAAAAAGAAGGAAAAAAAACCACTTTTTTCATGCACGATTACAATACTTGACCATACCCTGTATGATAAAGTAAAAATTTATTTTGTACCTATTTCAAAAAAATATTTTCAAATTTTAACGTAATAGTTTTTTCATCTTATTCTCTTCTATTAGTTCTCTTTGTATATCTTTGATTTTATTTGTGTTTTTAGTTGGTACTTAGTGACTTTCTCTCTGTCTCTGTTAGGATTTAAAACTAAATTCCATAACTAAGAAGACAAAAGCAATTTCCATTTTGGCCTTGTATCTCTATCACTCAAGCAAAGCTTGCAAAGTTTCCACCAGATTGCTTTTGGTT
This sequence comes from Forficula auricularia, assembly GCA_024734495.1. Lineage (NCBI taxonomy): Eukaryota > Metazoa > Arthropoda > Insecta > Dermaptera > Forficulidae > Forficula > Forficula auricularia. The sequence continues at coordinate 11,389,788 of JALMQS010000070.1, forward strand.
GGACGAGAGAGAGGCCCCCCGACCTCAGGGGGATTGTTTTGCCTGCCAGTCATCTTTCTCATCTCGCCTATATATATATATACCCGCTCCCCTCCAATTCGCTTTCGATTTGATGAAATATTCATATATAAAATAAAAATAGAGAATAATCCATTTTATAAGCACTTGCAACTGAATTGTGAAAGAATCAAATAATATATTTTATAACGGAATATTTCTACTATATATAAATATTCATTTTTTTAAAATTACCCCGGGCTCTATTATATTGAATTAACTCAAAAAATTTCAATAATTTTTACTTGACCAAGTATTGTATTGAGGCGACTGTGGGTCAGTGGGTAGAGTGCTGGCTCGCTGACTCGAAGATCGCTGGTTCGAGACCGAGTCTCGACAGATAGATATTTGCAGTCGCCTCCTCTTGGAAAGTAATGGCAACCTACCAAGAGTATAATTGCCTAGTAACCTCTCCAAATTAGCCGTTCGGAACCGGCGTTAAAAAGTAGGTCCCGTATATCTGTGTAAAACAACTAAACACACTCAGCACAGGTATATGTGGAGAGGAGCCGACACCCGTTTCGGGTATGTCACTCGAAAAAGAAGAAGTATTGTAATCGTGCTGGGAAAAAATTGATTTTTCGCTTCGTTTATTCGAAATATCTCAAAAACGGCTCAAACTATTTTGTTAAAAAAAATTGAGCAAAACTATGGCGTTATTGTCTAAAAATAAGTCCAAAATTGTAAATTTCGAAAAAATAATATTTTACGAGATATTAATTGTTTTGTCAAAATGTCTGTTAGTACGTTAGCAAATTTTGTGTATGCTCTTGCTCAAAAACTATTGTGAATTTCAAAACGAAATTTCACACGTAGATTAAGTGCTCATTAGATTGTGGTTGAAATCGAATCCAAAATTAAGGGAGGGTGGTTCTTGAAAAATTTCATCAAAGATGTTACATATTATTAATATGTTTGATTTATCGAAGGCTTTTCTAAAGACAGAGCACTTCATTATAAATCCTGATATTTTAACGAAACACCTTCTTTATTTTGTAGAGAAAATAGAAATTGTTGAAAGAGCAAGCGTTAGGGGTACTCGCCATCGGTGAATAACAAACATATCCCCACAGAGGAGAAAAGCTGTTGTTCACCGATATATTTCAACTATCTATGTCAAAGAGTGAATTCACATTAAAATTCCGCTACCTTATTAATTTCTTATATCATGAATTGATGTCACCTCTATCGGGATTTTCGCGAAAATATAATAAAAAAGTTGACAAGAAAATATATAAAAATAATAAAGTAAAATTTTGATATTATGCACAATATTTGAAAGTTGAATTTTTATATAGAAGGAAGTCGGTTAATAGAACCATTTTAGGCTTTTGTGCAACACTTTTCATTTTCCTTGGACCACCAGTGTTTGGTAAGCCTTGCTTTATTCGCTGGAATAGAGGCAGCGCCATAGGTGACACTTTTAAGAACTTCGGGTACAATCTACCTCCTTATTCATCTGTGTATATTAACGTGTATTTTACTGAATCAAAAAGTGTTTAATTATTTTACTTTATCTTATAAAGTGGATCAATTGATGATTAATTCAAGTAAAAAAGTATTTTTCAAGTGATCTATGACGAAATGTAAAAACACTTCACTAAATTCCAGCTATGAATTTTATTGTTTAACATTTTTTATTTATTAAATTCGATTGAATGGGTAATTTTTTCAAAGCCAGTTTTAATAATTTTATTAATTATGATATTTCATGAATGTTCACCTCAATAAGGATATTTAAAGATATTTTTTTAATTGAAAAATTATATTTTTCAAGCTATTATTTTAATTTTTTATTAACAAATTTATTTATTGCGGAAATCTATGAATATTTTAGCTTTTAAACATTGTATTTTTTATGAAATTAATTATTTTTCGTAAATACCTATTGCTTTTATACCCTATTATTGTACCTGAAGTTGTTTTTTTCGCCACAGATGGCGCTAAGCGCGGTTGCGCACGGAGCGAATAGTAATGTTAGAATTAAAAAAAAATTAAAAATTGAAGAAACTCACTTGTTTATTTATTTATTTATTTGAATAGATAATTAATTGAAGGTGTGTTTGCTAAGGTGAATTTGAAACAAGCGGTGGATAGCTGGTACAATTGTTCAGATGACGAGTTTTCCTTTCTGCATATGATTGGTCCACAAACGCGGCATTTAGGCTGCGCAAGATCACGAACCATTCTTACCACCTATCCGGATAACACAACGTTACCAATCGATTTTCTTGTATGTAATTATGGCCCTGAAGCGCAGATTCCGGTGGATTCAACTCCTCTTCCTATATGCCCTTCTGGTGGCTACAGGCAAGTTATCGTAGCTCTCATTTCATATCTCCTCAAACACCTTTCTTGTTTATATAATATACTAGCTGTTCCAGGCATGCCTTCAGCACGCCTTCTGCACCTAGGCCCTCCGGGCGGGTTGTCCTAGAATGGCTATATAGGGAGAGTGGCGACACGTACGATCATCCGCCATTTCTAGTCGGTTTTTAAATTGAAGAATATTAGGAAATTTAAGAAAATTAATATTTAAACACATTCTTTACACATATTAAAGAATATTTAATTAAAAATAAAAGGTAATAATAATAATATTATCTTAAATTTCCTAATATTATTTAGCTTAAAATACGACTCAAAATGGCGGATGGGACTACGTGTCGCCACTGTCTCTATAGAGTCACTGTAGGTTGTCCTGGCTGGCAGCGTCTCAAGACGGCCAAAAGTTTACTTTTTAATACTTATTTAAACCATTGGCTAAGCACGATCACTATCTGACCAATCAGAATCGTTCTAATAATTTAACGCTTTGCCATTGGCTATGCACTGGCCAATCAGATCGTCTGGATCATACAAACATATATACATACTTTTCCATTATATACCGTATATATACATAGATAGAAAAAGTTAAAAATGCAAATTTCATGGTTTGGTAGTTGAATTACATTTCAAATTAGATATATTAAAGGGTAACTAATTCTGGAGTGGTTTTCAAGTGCTTGAGAAGGCTGACTATCGTTAAAGAAAGATAAAGAATCAGTGTTTTCTAATTTTCTCTAGAAGTCACCAAGGGAACTAACGTACTAACTCAAAAATCAGAATATTTAAAAATTTTATTTCATATCAAATATGTGATTTTTAAAAATGAGAGAGAAAGAGAGTTGATATATAACTAGTATCGATATGTAATAATACATCAATATAATTAAATTTATATGATTAGATTTTAAATATTACCATATTATTATACTTTTTAATCTATTTAAATTTATTATCATTTATAGAATTTAATAAATATACCATACATAAATATGATTAAACTTACCATATAATTATTTAACGATTTGTGAAAATATAATTTGTATAATTAATTTATAATGATTGAAACATGCATGGAAAGAAAGATTCTATATTGTATATTAGGATGGTCCCTATTTTGGGTATTTTCGAATTCTAATGCTTCCAAAGGCTAATATGGTTCGAAATAAATGTTTAAAAAAATATCCCCCAAGTTTCGAGTCTATCTCAATTTTAATCTTTGCCGTACAGCGATGCAAATTACCCATCTAATAACATATGGGGTTTTAAAATATCAATTTTTTATTCCGGTCAAAAAATTTGAAATTCGGTAGACTTTATCCTTATAATAGTAGCTAACCTTCAGAAATTTTACAGATTTTTAGTTATTATAATTTTATAATCTATAACTTTTACTAACGCTAAGATATAGGAGTATTTTATCAAGCCGTAACTCCAAAATTATAATAGCTACAAATCTGTAAAAATTCTATAAGGATAAAATCTACAGAGTTTATAAAAGAAAATTGAAACGTTTATTTTAACCCAAACTTTTCGGGAGAATTTTTTTCTTTATCAATGGAATTTTAATTTAGGAATTGTAAAAAAAGAAAAATGGTCCTTGATCTAATGAATAATATAAACTAATACTAAAGATATAACTATTTTGAATAAAGACAATGATATAAATTGCCTTGGCGATGGAATTATCTTTAACAAGTGAATAATTAATTAATTCCTAAATTGAAATCCCATCGAAAAAGGAAGAGATTCTCACGAAAACTTAGGATTCTAATAAATGTTTAAAGATTGTTTTTAAAAAGATTTGTATTAATTTATATTATAAAAATAATAATATAATTTTTTAAACCTTAAGAAGTTTTTTTTACTTTATCCAATGTTTTTTTGACAGGCTGATATTATTAATATCTCAGGATTGGATGTAGTCAGTCCGGAAATAAACAAGAGAATACTTCCAACGAATAATATTTATCCCTTATAATATTGTTTCAACTGACTTTTCGGAGGATCTTCCCTCCTTCCTCAGGGTTCAAAAGCTCAATGAAGGAAGCATATGGTACTCTTCCTTCTTGCCACCTCTCTCAGAATTAGTTGGTATATAGAGAATACTTTAAGACTTCCCATTATCAGTAGAACAGAGTAATAATACTTTATTAATAATTTTATGCAAAGGTACTATATTAACCCATTTTTCACTTTTTTTATATTTCCAAGCAGGTCTGTAATAATATTTTTAAATATTCTGGTTTGCAAGTGAACACGTTGGTCATCCCAATGACCCCTAGAGGAAGTGAGAAAACAATCGGGTACATTTATCGTTCTGTGTCAAAACTAGTTTTAACTAAGCAATTCGAATTTTAACTGATTTTGAATTCTTATAGTAACGTTTCACTTTGAATAATAGAAAAGAAAAGTCCTCAATGATGAATTGTGTTTAGTTAAATAATAATAATGGTTGTGTTAATCTAAATCTAATCTAATAATTTATAATCCAGATATAGGTATGTGTCTGGGAGGGGGTTGAGTGGATATTATTACAAAGTTTCTTCCCCTTACTCAAAACATCAATTAATATTAAAGATATTGTTTAGCGTGATGTTTAATTAGAATGAGAGCATCCCTGGAGGTGTTGCGCGTTATTCAATAAACATTTTTATAGGAAATTAATTAAATATCGTTCGTTACTTTGAAATTTAATATACACAAGAGAGAATAAATAATAAATTAACGAATTATGAAAATTATTATACCATATATCCACTTCTCAAGTGGAAAAGTTATTTACCCGAAATGTGACATCTTGTTATTAGATTATAAAATTATTATATACCTAAGTTATAAAACTCAGTCTATTTTATTATGTTGTAGAATACAAATTTGAAAATAATCAACACAGAATATTATACAGAGTGTCCCAAAACTCAACGGTAAGCAGAAAACACGTGATAGGCTGTTTGTGACGGCCCCGAAAAGTCTCATAGTTTTCGAGTTATATACTATATATATAAAAAAAAAAAAAAAAAATTTATAATTAAATTATAAAAGTAAATTTTAAAAAAATTGATACGACTTTGATCGTTTATAGCCCTAAAATTTCAATTTTTGTTAAGCAATCCTGAATAACCCAGCTATTGACCACAATCCAAAATAAAACTAAAAGTACTATTCTTTTTTTGTTCGATTCATTTGTTAAAAATGTTTGATCTTCATACGGTAAAAAAATGTACTACCTTAAGATGGCAAGCTATTTTAAAAGAAGGCCCATTTAGTCAAGATTTCAGAGATACTTCTTTCTTAAATAAAATAGGTGTTTGTGCAACAGGGATCGTGCGTCACGACTTTAGCGCCAACTGGCGACGAAAATGTAAGCTTTGGGGGATGATTTAATAAACTTCCAAGACAAAGAGACTCGCTCAGTGCCCCCTAGGCTCCGTACACTCTTTTATTTATGATATATACTATAATAAAATATTTGCCCCAATTCTCCCAAATTATTTGAATAAATAAACACAAGAGAGCCCTACCTTCGGCAGTAGTGCTGCCTCTATGTTTAACTTTACTTCCATACCTAACTTTTCCAATTACAGTTTCACTTTATGTTAATGTATTATATTTTTATTTGAACTATTTTTATTAACATTAGTACAGGGTAGTAAATCAATTATTCCAGGAAATTTATTTAATTATATATATTAGTAATAATGTTTATTTACACTAAAGGTTACATTAATTTATTAACTTATAGATATTGCCTTAAAGATATTATTATAAACACGAACTTTTTGTGTATGTGTTGACTTTGGTACGTTAAAGATGGGAAATAAGACCCGCCTCTAAATAAGTAGAGGTGCGCATAATTATGCGCAGATTAATCGACAATGTTAAGATTTTCTTAAATTGAAAGTTTTTGCCGAGAGTAGCAGAATTTTTATATATTGAAGGAGACAATAAAAGAGTGTGTCTTCTGCTGGAATTGTAAATTTTATTTATTTATAACGAGACGCTTCGAGGGCTTTGCCCTCTTCATCACTCTATTACAATATATTCACAGGAATTAATTTATGAATAACTAGATTTTCGTTATAAATAAATAAAATTTGTAATTCCAGCAGAAGACACACTCTTTTATTGTCTCCTCCAATTAAGATTTTCTGTTTGTGTTTTGGAAGGGGAAAACCCTCTAGCTATCCCAAAAGTTCTGCTATAATTAACTAATAAAGTAACATTTCAAAAACAATGTGTCTATGTTACCAAATTTTATGTAAGCTCTAGTTCAAAAACCAATAAATATATCAAAATGAAATTTTAAATTTAGATATAAATATAATATTGAGTTTAAAAGCTAATTAGATTTTGGATGACTGTGGACACGGTTTTAAAAATTAAAGCCCGTTGTCCGATTTGGTCCAAAGTTTGCAGAGTCACTTAAAATGTTATAAATGATTATAAATTTAATTTTTTATTAATTTGAATATACTGGAAGAAGGAGTAGCTGTATGGTAACGTCACGAGATGGTTACATTACATATTTTAGTTTTTAAAAAGGGTTTATATCAAAATATTCCAACCATAAAAGCTTTACAATTTATAATTTATTTATTTATGTACTATTAATTGTTACTTCATTTATTCATTGATGTTAGTTTGTCATAAAAGAGAGTTTATGAAATGTAAAGCTTTTAATTGTTTTACTCAGTTATTCGATTCGATTTGAATTCAATAAATTCCCTAGAAATATTTCAATTCTGAATTTTTGTTTAATTCATTTTGAATTATGTTCATTATTCAGGTATTTATTATTTCACTTCTGAATTATAATAATCTAATTTTGTGAAACTAAATTATTTCATTCTGTCGATTATATAGAATTTACTCTTTATTAAGTGACAATCAATAAACTCGTTTAGATAATTGGGGCTTTTCCTTGAACTTGGCTTCAAGTTAGACAATCTAATTGCCAGTTAAAGGAAAGGATTCACAATATCCGTGGGCGAATACACAATATGTATATAGAATGGGCTTAATGAGCGTAGATATAAACTTAATAGCTAACATAATAATATAATAAGCCTATTAAAAGTTTGAAATTAAATCTTTTTTTAATAAGAAGAGATGATAAAACAGTCACGTGATAAGGGACCGTCCATAAGTTACGTCACACGAATTTCAAGATTTTTAGACCCTCCCTCCCCCTGTGTCACTTTCTGTCACGTTTTCATTTAGCCCCCCCTGTGTTGTGACGTCACAGTATCACTTTTATAATCTATAATTTAATAATTGTAGATTGTATAATATATTAGAAAATTTTGAAAAAATTTTAATTTGACTTTTGTGACATCACAATTTTTAAGAACACCTTTCTCCACTATCACTTTTGTACCTTATAATTTAATAATTTTATAAATTTTTTTATAAATTAAACTCAACTAAAGAGATTTACTACATATATTTTAAGTTTAACTTTATTTTTATTCATATCATGAAATCTAAAAAATATATTTGAAATATTTTAATTTGACTTTTGTGACATCACAATTTTTAAGATTCTCCCCCCCCCCTGTCACATGTTGTCACAAATCTGAGATTCCCTCTCCTCCCTTACCTTGTGACGTAATTTATGGATGGCCACTAATATAAAAAATATTTATAATCTAAAGAAAGAAAGTTAAAGTAAAGTAATTAAGATAATACAGAGTGTTTCATTTAAAACGCTATCTGTATTTGAGAGTCTTAATTAAATGAAAAATTTTAAAAAATCACGTCGACGTCGTTGCGCAAGCCGATTATAATAAGTATATTTAAATCAGCTCTGAATTTAACCCCTATAATTTTTCAATGTTCACGTCAGCTTTGCGGGCGACTTCTAGACTAGAGCCCTTGTGATCTACCGGTCTACCACAGTCTACGTTTTGACCACCCCTGCTATTTACTATCGACTAGATACATCATCGGTGTACAAGAAATGTGACACATCTCAAAAATCCATATTTTTCAGGAGAACGTTTTTAAAAAATTGTTTTGCATTTTGAAGTTATAAAAAAAAAAATTATTAGAATGTTATAATTTTGCTTGATTGTGCTGGTTCATAATACTAAAGGATCCAAAAAAAAAATTATCATTAACTTAACTAAGTTAGAGAAACCACCCTTAACAACTCTTTTTTTTGCAGCTTGTGACACTTTTCTTGTATAAAGTTTTCTTAAATGAAGTGAGTAAATCAATAAAAATGTCACAACTTAAAATAATACAAAGACCAGATAGGTATACAATTTAAAATGGACTTACCTTATCAATAAAAATGACACTACACAAGCGATGTCGTTATTCTTGAAAGAAATCTTGGGAAAAACCTTTATTTATGTAGGTGTAATTCAAAATGTGTCGTTTTTTTTTTTAAACTATAATATACACACTACAAGTGGATAGACATAACTAAAATTGTGACGTTTTTCCTGATCGGGAGACTTCAATTCCAGCGCAGCGGCAAAGTGACACATGATCTCCCTACAGAGTATTTTATGAACTATTCCTATGTCAATTTTTCTGATAAAGCTAGATATTTTTTTGAACATTTTATATTATTTAACTCAAAAAGGAGAATTTTTGAGATGTGTCGCTTTTCTTGTGCATCGTCTGATGTCACGTGTCCCTTTTTCGACAAATCTATTGTGTCTATGCAGAGACGAATCAAATGCACTAGACTCATAGAATAATTATTCTATATATAATAGCCTAGATTAATTTGCAGCAACGCTCAGAGAATGCTGCTGGCAGGGAGCGCTGATGCCATCGGTATATTTGCGGTGTATTTGCGGCAAATTTGAAATATAATTGTAATTTGAACTCGCATTTTGAAATAAAAGACTCCAATTTATTTTAAATTAAAAAACATTAAATATATTGATAATTATTCCTCCCCCCCTCACCACTCAAAAATTAAATATTCAATTCGCTTTTCTTTGCGCACAGAAGAAGAAATTAATCACATCTTATTTGATTTATATTTTATATATTATTTGTTTATTTTTTAATAATTTGCCACTTTTTTTATGATTTTTTAAAAATCTAAATTTTCATTATTCTTATTTTTTGATTTTTACAAAATTGAACGACTTAAGACACGCATGCCCGAGTTTCTCATGGCAATACTGGAACAGGCTGTCATACAAACAACACCTGATCTCTTTTAAATACTTGGAGCCTTATATCGATTATCGATCCCAAATTTAAAAAAAATGATATAATATAATTCTCCTCCTCTTATTTAAATAAATGTATTTCCACACAAAAAATATCACAATGCTGTAGATTATAGAAAAAAAAATACTTCCAGATTCATATCTAGAGTGTGGCTTTTTAAGAGGAATAAAAATTTTGGACCGAGACGCCGCCCGCCAGGGCACCAGCCCGGAGGGCCGAAGTCACGCACGAAAAGCTCGTTATTTTATAATGAAAGGATGGTTAATGATCACGTTTTACATTAGATACCTACTCTATATAATTTAAGATATTCAATATAGACCTACCTATTAATTAGTGTTTGACCACAATAGTTGGAGCCGCAATTATCGCGCGTTATGCGATCGGTGTTGTGATTACGATTCTCCGTGGACAACGGATGCAGCAGCAGCACCGGAAGTTCATCAGCCGCCCCCGCTTTCAGTACTAGCGGCTGCAGCCCTCGCTGCTCTTGCTGCAAACAAAAAGAATAAAATCTGAAATTTAAGATTATTTCTATCAACAAATAAAAACTAGAAATATAGTAAAACGGAGAGATAAAAAGCAAAAATAAAAGGTAAAATTCAAGTATTCGCTTTACTTTATGTTTCAATATTTTTCGAGCCTTAAGCCTGACAATTCAATTCTTAGCCTTGAAATAATAGATTATTGAAAAAAAATAATTAGTTTCACGAGAGTAGTAGAGTTGATAATTACTAAGGAAAATATTCGATGAGTTTATCTTCTGCTTGATTCCCATTTAAAATTTCAAATAGCCGCCGGCACAGATTTTTGCTTAAAAATAAGGTGACCAGCTTTTTTTGTTGTGTAATAAAAAAATATAATTTAAAAAAAATGCAAAATCAATATTTATTTTCAAATTTTACAAACCAAGATAAAACAGGGGTGAATCGCGACCTAAAATCGTGTCCACCTGCTTCCACTTCCACTTTCATTTCCAAGTAGAAGACAATAGATGACAATATATTATCTAATTAATTCCAAAGTAATTCCAAGTAATTCTAAAGACGGTGTACACCTAATTCCAATCGCAGTTCACCCCTCGTAAAACATCAATACCCTTATCGGTAGAAATTATTTGAATCTGTATGTAAATCGCAAAATATTTATTCTCTAAAATTTTTTAAATATAAATTAGAGTCCAAATACACTACTAGAGTAACTCTAGGTAGAGAAGTACTAGTATGTCCGCTAATCAAATTAAAGAGGCTGTGGCCACAAGTGCAGCTTAGTCCACTTGTTTTCAAATAAGCTATCCCTACTTTATTGTGATTAGCGGACAGCTCTTGCGAGAGCGTAGTGTACAGGCATCCTTAAATTTATTTTAAAGAATTTTTAAACTCTTTCTTTTTTTGTTTTATTGTGGAAAATTTAAGATTCGTTAAATAAAATATCATTTCAGAATGAAATAATTCTCTTGAGGCGTATTAGGAGAGCTATTAAAGAAAAGGAATTTATGTCTACCAGGGAGAGAAGAGGGTAGGCGTTTTATGCTTTCACATTTTGTACTGTGAAATATTATTATCTAGAGTAGGGAAATTTCTCAACAAATTGAATTCAATGGACAAACAGATTGTTGTTATTATTATTAAAATGAAATCTTTGATTTATGTATTAAATTGGAATGTTCTATTGTAAATACAAATATGTTACCATTTGATTAATATTATTATAATATTTTTACTTTTCTTTTTTATGGACTAAGTACAATAGATATACTATTTTCACCTAGGTAGGTATTTATTATAATTCTTTAAACCTAACTTTTAAAAAGTTAATTGAAAATATTTTATTTGCTGAGAGTAGCAAAGTTGTTGGTTCATAAAGAAAAATCAATGAGGTTGTCCTCTGCTTGATGAAAATAAACATACACATGTATTTAACGAATATGCATATATATTATTTTTTGTTAGAAACTATGATTTCAAAAAGTTAACCTTCATCATCAGTATTTAAAATTAGAAATATTTTATCTCTTATTTCTCATGGGTTCAAATATCCGATTGGATTCGTTTATTGAGTGACTATTATAACAAAATGAATTTACCAACATTCAATCGGTTAATTGAACCCATGAGAAATAAAATAGATATAGTAATTCTAATTAAAAAGGCTGATGCTGAAGGTTAAACCTCCAAAACTATAGTCATCAACACATAAATTATATATATTTATATAAGTTAAAATATTTTATAAAAAAATCTGAAAATTGAGGGAATTCTTCTTTTATCAATGGAAATTTTAAGAAATTTATAAAAAATAGTTGCTTTAAGAAAGTTATTGGATAAAAAATACTTGGTAGGTTTTACATTAATGTCAAACCTACCAAGTATTTTTATACAATAATTAAAAAAAAAAATTTCACCAAGTACCAACACCAAATTCCTTAAAAGCTTTAAGAAAGGAATGATAAAGCAACTATAAACAAATAAATATTTTGAAATTCTACAATGATACAGATTGTCTTGGGGATGGAATTACCTTGAATAAAGGTAAAGGAAATTTTCATAAATATTTATATATTTATTTTTATTCAAGGTAATTTTATCCCAAAAATTTATATGTTTATAGTTGCTTTATATTATTCTTTCCTAAAGCAACTATTTTTCCAAATTTTCATTGATAAAGGGAGAATTTAGTCCAAAAATATTAAAAATTTTAATAAACGTTTTAAGATTGTTTTTATCAAATAATTATTTTCATTTATTATTAAATGATATACAAAAAAGTAATTTATTTTCGGTTTCAGCAGGTGTTATTTTATTTTATTCATTTATGCAGGGGTAAGTGAAAATCACGTGGTGTGCATTAAACAAGGCAAACATTTTTTACAATCTCTCAGCTCCCCTTTTCAGCCTAAATCGATACTTACTTATTTTTGGAAACAAAGCTTTTTATCTGTCAGTTTGTTGAACTCTTGGCCAACTTTTTTGACCCTTTTCAATTAGTATCAATGTGTGTGAGGGAAGAAGGGGGGGGGGAGGGGTTGGTGAAAGCATTCCATAACTCATGTGGTCCATTCACCCGGAAACCTCCCCCGCATCCTATTCTTTTTCATGTCTAAAAATCAATGAACAATGATTCTCCCTTACTAGCATCATTATCAACTGGTGAAAACGGTCCAAGTAGGAAAGACCGAAACGTTGACAGAAAATTCTAATTGATTAATAGTGACGTTATATTTAATTGAGAAGATTTTGTTTTGCCGAAGGTGGCAGAGTTGTTGATTCATAAAGGGAAATCACTCAGGTTGTCCAATGCTTGATGCAAATAAACCAGGGGGATAGGGAGTGCCTGTAAGCTTAGAACTTAGGCGAGGAAATAGTCTCCTGAAGCGGGGGGAAGAAGAAGCTCGACCGCCATCTTGCATAGTTCAAAACATTACCAAACATAACGTTATCAAATGGGAAATACATGTTTAACAAAGAGCTAATACTCTCATATAAGCACGTTTTTCTTTAATATAAAATACAGCATATGCTCCTATGATTATTTTGTGTATATTCATCTTATTTTAATGTGAAATAATTTTAATAATTAATAATTTTAATTAATTTCAATTTTCTCTAGATATCTGTAAAAATCAAAAAACTATAATTTAAAATAGTTCTTTTATTAGTTTTTTTTATTTAGGTGACCTTATAATTTTGAAAATCGAAGGTAAAATGATATATATTTTAGTATGGGACCATATGGAAATCTCAATGTTTTGAAAGATCCAAGATGGCGAACTGTGAGTCAGCGATGACGTAGGCAGGCGACACTTTTCTAGCCATACGCTCTCTCCCTGAAATAAAGGTATACATTTATACTAATATGTATAAGTATAATTTATTTGTATGGAACTATAGTTTCGAAGGTTTGACTCTCATCATCAATCTTTTTAATAATCTGACATTTTTCATGGGGTCAATTACCCGATTGGATATAGAAAGTTTGTTTCGTTTGCTAAGTAAGAGATCTTTTGTGTGGCTAGCTTGCTTAAACAACGAAACGAACTAATTGACCCCATGAAAATGACAGATTGTTAAAAGGATTGATGATGAGGGTCAAACTTTCGAAACTATAGTCCCGAGCAAATAAATTATATACCTATAAACCCATATGTACATATTTATATTAGTATATATGGTCGTCTTAGAGTGTAAACCTGCTACTCACGACAAGGAAATTTTACATGGCAGAGAAAAAACAAACGAAATTTAATATTGTTGTAATGGAAAGAAACTATATTTTTTTTCTACAACTTACGATCGAAATTTTAAGTAGCAGTTTTACTTGGACGATGCTGCATCTCTTTTTCTCTCAAACGGTATTAATATGTCATACATATATGAAAAAAATGGATTTAGCAGGTTTACTCTCTAAGGGCCAGTTGTATGTCTGTTGGTGGAGTCTTTGTAAAAGTTGACAAAGGGTAAAACCTTGTGCCCGGCGCTATGGCCAATCAGATGAAAGTGCGAGTCATCTGATTGGGCATCCGGCCGGGCACAAGGGGAATTCTAAGGTTTTACCCTTTGTCAACTTTTACAAAGACTTTACCAACCGACATACAACTGGCCCTAAGGCTAAGACGATATGTATATATTTATTTGCATCAAGCAGAAGACAAGCTCGTTGATTTCTCTTTATGAATCAACAACTCGGCAACTTTTAGCAAAACAAAATATTTTCAAGAAGTAAACATTTTCGAAATGTTAGGAACAAAAATGTTTCTTCAACTTAAAAGTTGCCATCTATATTAATCAATAGAATCAAGATTTCGGCAGTTAAAAAATAATACATAGTTATAGAAATAAAGTTATTACCCGAAAGGGCATAAAGTTTTACGACGTGGCTATTAAATGCCGAACTGCCTGACTGTTTGCTATAGGTACTATGACGAAAGAGAGGGCAACATTTCATTTGCACCCTTTGAAGGGAAATCCCCTAACGGCTGGCCCCGCCCCCCTGAGTTCGGAGTCTGGGTCGGAGAGTACCTGACCGTCTGTTGTACAGAGTTCTGGCCCGTCCCCGTAAATACATTGAAGAAAGTTTAGGTTTACCTTTGGGTCCATTGTTTTCAAATTCTATTGAGAAGAGCTATAAACGGATTAAATAAAAATGATAAAGCTCTAAACGTTCATATTCTTAGAGGACTCTTTAAAGATTAATGGGAGAATATAACCCGAAATACAATTTTCAACACATTTTTACCTATTGGAAAATATATTTTTTTTCTATTAAATAAAAAAAATGCAAATAATTGATTTAAAAGCAATCATACAACGTTTGATTAAAATTCAGAACGTATATGGTATATTATTTGAAAATTGGAGGAAAAAGCGAAACTTTGCAGTTTCGGTGAATTAATAATTTTAAATTATTGATATAACTAAATTTGATTACTAATTTCGATTTAATATTAGAATCAAAAGGCCTTGTTGGTTTTTGGCATTCTTGCAATGAAAGAATCGATCCCCCGTACATTTATTAAATGTTCAAAATAGTGAATACTTATTTACGCTATAGAAGCCCTTATAACTAATTAATAATTAATCTAACTACAAATTGTTTATTTATGCCTATATTATAAATACATGCTCATAAAATCTCAATAAAATCATTTTTCAAATGCTATTTTCTGCATTTGGGAAACTGAAGATCTAAAGGTTGTAAGCCCAAAATCTAAACACTTATCCACATCAAAAAAATTAAAACATCTTAGCACAAGAACGAACATTCTATGAGTTTTCTTTTTAAAGTTATCGTAGATATCTTAATTCAGACACATGGGCAGAAAAAATCATGTTTTTTTTACGAATTGAATATTTCAATAATAGGCATAATTTGAAAATAATGAAAAATAGTTTCTTTAAGGAAGAATAATAAATCAACTATAAACATATAAATAAATATTTAAATTTTACTTTATATGACATTTACTGTATAAGTGGTTTCGAGGATATCGTAAAAACCAAAACTTTTTTTTTATTATCAATCAAAAAATCAATAGCCAAAGATTGCATTTTGACAATAAACATTATTTTGATTTTTTTTTAGTCTCGTCCTATATTTTTTTTCATGTAAATTGATAGTAAAAAAAAATCAAGCTTTAATATTAATGAAGAAAGAATTTAATTTTTAGGACAAATTCTAAGATTTTAGTAGAAATATTATTAAAGTGTGATATCAGATAGGATTCATCCCCCCAGGAGTCTAACCTGAGAACCAACATGCTTTCCGGGCAGTCAGCTCACACCCTCGAGACAAAAACCTCTCTATTACTCGCAATATAAGATATAAGCACAGAAATTCTTTACTCCATTATTATATGACGGAAATTAAAAAATTTTGCTTAAAATGAAAAAAGTTTTTCATACAAGTCCTCTTATTTAAATATAAAACTAAAGATTTGAACATCTTCTTTTTAAAAATAGTTGGAATGTTTTTCAAAAAATCAACTCGGGTTCAGATTAACAAATCAATTTTAAAAGAGAAAGAATTTAATTTTTAAATTCTACGATTTTAGTAGAAATATTATTAAATTGCGATATCAGAGGGGATTCATCCCCCCAGGAGTCGAACCTGAGAACCAACATTCTTTCCGCGCAGTAACCTCACACCCTCGAGACAAAATATTAATATTAATATTTAAAGGTCTCTCGAAAATGTCAGACATGAATCTTCACAAATTTTGAGCGACCTTTAAAAATGTATATTTGAGCTGAAATTTTCATGCAATTATTTTTTAACATAGGGAAACAATTTTTGTATAGAAAATAAAAAAAATATGGAAAGAAAAAAAAATTGATTTTTGAGTATTTTTTAGATTTTCTAAATTGTTGAGCAACCTCTAAAAATTTGAAGCATGAAACAAATTTCCATAATAGAATCGAAAAAAAAATAATTCGGTAAAAATGGGTTACCCTAACTAATATATACATAGTTTTTACATTTATTCGAGCATTTTTGCCCTTTTGAAGGGTCAATGCGTGTAAAAATGTAAAAATTTTGGTTCTCAATTGTAAACCTATTGTAGGACTTCATTCTGTAAAAATTTTTTTAGTATCGTTAGCGAGTGTGCCATATAATTTGAATTTTATTTTAAAAAGTAACAAAAGTAATTAAATAGTACTTTCCCGTACAAAATTTTTAATTTTATTGCCGGGGAAAGTAATAAATAAAAATTAGAACTAACTTCTTCAAATCAATGAATTTAATTAAGTAGCCATTTGTTTCTTCTTAGTTGAAGTTTTCAATAACAAAAGAAGAAATTAAAACAAAACCCATTAAAGTTAGTCAAAAAAAAGAGGAAATTTCGATTAGCTCTTAAATTATAAATTACTCCCAAGATACTTTATTTATTTATTTGTTTTTTCTTTCAATTATAAAATAATTATTTTTGTTGCTTGTTGTTTGTTAATTCTCTTAAATTCCATTTATTTAAATAAGTTAGTTGTTCGTATCCGGGGATTTTATCTAGCAACCAACAACCTAGCTTACCTACCTGTTGAGACCCCCTTAACCCCACTTAACCCCCTTCATCTAATCTCATTAAAAGGTTAAATTTAAATAAAATAAGAACGAGAGATTAAACCGAAACCTCTTAGGAATGAACGGTACATTACCCTTTTGTAAGTATTATTTATCTATTACAACTAATACTACTACACCTTTTCCAATTGTATTTCAGAAAATAAACATATAATTGAAGTGGAACTGTGTAGCGCATATAGCATGACTTACGTGTATTAATAATAAATAATCTGCCTTGTTTTGTGCTAACTAAATTACTTTCACTTACCAACATTAAATATTTTGTCGTATTTATGTCGACCACACAACTTTAACTAATCAACTAATGTTGGTAAGTGAAAGTCAAGTGTTAAGCAGAGCAAATATATAATATTTATTAATGGTAAGTAAAAGTAATGTGTTCAGCCTAAAACAAGGTAGATTATTTAATATTTATAAGGGAAAGTCATGTGATATGCGCTACGTAGTTCCTGTTCAAGTGTATATGTTTATTTTCTGAAATTTAGTATAATTGAAATTTTCTGAAATATAACTAAGGTTTTCTAAAATTGAATTGAGATTTCTGAAATACACTTGAGGTTTTCTGAAATTCAAATGAGATTTCTGAAATATTATAGGTACATTGAGTTTTTCTGAATTATACTTGAAAAAGGTGATAGTAGGTAGATAATAATATTTTGTACCATTGTAGTTTAATTATTTTAAATGTGGCACACTAAATTATAAATATTCAGAGATTTTCTGATTATAATATATACCTATATTTGAAAATGGAAGACAACTTTGAAACGTTGTCAAATACTAATGAGATGAAGATTTAATTTTAGATAGGAAATTTTATGAAATTCGGTTTATTTTCATTACTAGAAAGGGAAACAGTGAGGAGGGGGGGTTGAATTACATCTTCGAAGAAGGAGGAAGATAAAATAAATGTCGTTTTGCGTGGAGAGTCGACAATTGGGTTAATTAGAAATCAATAGCAAAGCGAATATTGCGTTTATCATTTAAAATTATGACAATCGGCTTTGGCAAAATGACATGTCGAATGATTTGTTGTGAAAGGTAGCGTTATCGTATATATAGGTATATATACGCTAGTCCGGAAGAAAAACGTCACTAGTCAAAGAATCATAACTAAAAAATTTACGGGAAATATAACAAGTGAGTAAATACTAAAGAATATTGTACTAGAACAAGCCTCTGTAATTTAGTCTAGTCGAATTTATCAATCATATTAAATTCTATGCAGTAGTGAGAATTTTCAATCAGGAAGCAACTTCAATTTAAGTTCCTGAAAAATCATACCTTTTGACTTGTGACAATCCAGCAAAGTGGGATGCCAAAATCCGGTAGGATCCTCCATCATTTGAAGGCCTGGGGGATCCCGCACCAGCTTGCGAATCCACAAAGTCGGGAACAGTCAGTCTTAAACTGTGTATTGAGAAAGCTGTCATCCAAATAGCATGTGACATATAATTTACGGATGAAGAATGGTAGAGAATCAAAGAATTATTGACAGCTTTCTTCCCTTTAAATTGGGAGTCGAAGTATTTTGTAGAATAGTTTTCTAATTAATATATCAAAGAGAGTTGTTTTTGATCCCGTTGTTAAACAAGATATATATATCGCTAGACTACTGCTGGTTGAGGCTATTGGAGTCTGCTGAATCTTAAGTCTGGACCAAGAGAGAATGAAAAAAATGTGATCCATTTAGCTATGATCCAGCATCATTTCGCGATTAGCCCGCTTGACGCTTTTACCAAACACTGATATGGATCACCTAGTGGATTTGTAATCTGAGATGTTATATATTCAATCCCCCACTACAGCGCGCTCAGTCTGTTAACACGTGTGTAAGGTGTTGCTATCAATTAATCTTGAGTCTCCTATATTTGATTCAATCGCGAATCGAATGCAGGTGATTTTTGTCAGATATTAAGTAATAATAATATCTGAATTTATATATTTCTGTGTAAGAACAAAAACAACTCTCTTTGATATATTAATTATTCCTTAATATATTAATTAGAAAACTATTTAAATTCATTATTTCTTACACAGAAATATATAAATTCAGATATTCATCATCATCATCATCATCAGCCTGTCGATATCGACAATCCACTGCTGAATATAGGCCTCTTCCATCAAATGGAAGGGGGTTGGCATTAAGTCACCACGCTTGCCAGACGGATTGGTGACTAGGAATCAGATTATAGCCGGTCAAATATCAATGCAGGGACTCGGACTCGAACCCGGGGCTCCTGCTTAGAAGGCTAGTGTCTTTAAGCTCTCGGCTAATCCGATTCAGATATTATTATTACTTAATATCTGACAGGGGTCACCTGCATTCGATTCGCGACTGAATCAAATATGGGAGACTCATGATTATTTTGTAGAAAAGAGTCTACCCTAATAACTGCAGATATTTTAGAGAAGTTGAAGAATCAAGTCACAGTTTTAAGGGCTGAACTATCTATTTATCCGAGGCTCTTCGTGTAAGAGTGAATAAAAGACCCACTAATGTTACAGGGATGTAGGTTGACATGCAGAATCCAGAAAAATATGATCAAGAGTTGAAAACACCTGAAAAATGTAAAATACCTACTCGGGTTACCGCGGAATTAGCAGCGATCCACCATTCGTTCCACGGAATTGCAATCCTTACTTGTGATAGTTTTCTTAGAGATATATGCGTTCACAATAATAATTTTTTATAATGATTAATTTTTCATTGTGAACCTAATGAAGGCCAACGCTAATTGACAGATTCTTCGAGGACGACACCGCAAAAGGGCACCTAAAGTCGTTTAATCACAAATTATTATTTTTTTTTAATGAAAATGATAAGAGAAGGAGTTACTCCAAAAAGGTGCATCCCCTAAAGGCCTGGGTTGGCCCCTCCATCGTGAAAAGAAGAAGAAGAAGGGTAGGGGTCGAAGGTATCTGTGGATACGGGTCTTAAACAGTTGAAGGTTATAAGTCGCGGGAAAGACGGTGCCTGGGAGCGAGTTCCAGTCTCTGGAGGTCATAGAAATAAATGAGTTGGCGAAAGCGCTTGTTCGATTTTTATCAAATTTGACAGTGAAGGGGTGCTGAGCGTTCGAAAACCGCGTGTTTCTCTTAAAGAGGGATTTAGGGGGAATAATTGATTTCAGCTCGACTGAACAGACATCATGATAGTATCTGTAGTACAGGAAAAGGGCAGAAACGTTTCTTCGGTGAGCCAGGGAATGAAATTATGCCTTACAAATAAATACGAGAAGGCTGCCTTTTTGGGGGTAATTATAATAGTTAGCATATATTGGGTAAAATAGGCATTATAAAATGTATATAGTGATCGTGGTGAATAAAACAGATATTTACCTAGAAATCTAATTTCAAAAATTTAAATTTCTTAACAAAAAAATGCTTTTGATGAAATTTATTATTATTATTATTATTATTTTTATCTTAAAATTTTAAGGAAAATTTTCTATAGAAAAAAAATATATTTTCTTATTTTTAGTTCATTTTCACAAGTGTAGAAAAATTTCAGGAAACCAAAAAGTGTTTTTGTCATTTATTATTCTTTATTTACGAAATGTCTCTTGTATGTAAATGTGTTTTAAAAAAAATGTACCACAAACCCACTGTGCATACAGATACTGATACAGAGAGAGAGAGAGAGAGAGAGAGAGAGAGAGTTTCCTTAATCTCCCGCTTGCAGCTTAGTCACCTCTTTAAAAAGTTTAACAAATATTAACTGGGCTTCTTAATATGATATTTTGACTTGTCCGGAGTTTTTTTTTATCTCTAACTCTGGTTTTTCTTTTATTACATACTTTAATGCATATTAAAAGTTTTCTCTTCAAAGTTTCAACTTTGACTTAAAAAAAAAAAAAGAAATTATTTTCAAACAAGGTTATTTATCTGTTTAGTTTCAATTTATCCCAAATTGGTTTAAAAAAATGGCCTAACTTGAGCACACAATGTGATTTTCATTTATCACCCTCTCACAACAATCCAAAAATAAATAAACTGAATTTGGGGTAGAGACAAATTTTAAAAATATAACTAGTATCGTAATTAGGCTTATGGCTAGAAGGGCCGAAAAGCCAAAAAAAAAAAAAAAAAATAATAAGTAAACTTAAAATTGAAATAAGCAACTATACACAGTATATATAGCTTAGACCATGAAATATATAGACACGCCCTCTGCTACTCTCCACACAGAGTGAAGTGAGGCCAACATCGCCTACAGATGACGTCACGTTCTCGCATAAATATTTTGGTTATATTAATTTAATATTAATTTGCGATTATTGGAATCCAAAATAAATAATCTCAACTAGGATAAATTTATCTCAATGTATAATAATTCCTATAGTGGCCATGCTATTTCTGGGTGTTCCTACCTACAGATGACCTCACGTTCTATAGGAGATGTTGACCTCACTAAATCGACACCAGGGGGTGTCTATATATTTCATGGTCTAAGGTATATAGTATACATTCAAAAAAATTTCTTTGATAAATAGTGAAGAATTTCTCCCGAAACATTTGGATTTTAATAAACGTTTTAGTAAATGTATACCTTGTAAATTAGAAATTAAAAAAAAAAAAATTATATTAATATTTGAACCGAGAGATTTATTTTGGGGAGGCTCAAATTTTTTTTTATTCGTAGAGTACGAAGAGAATCCATATAAAAATTCCTTTAAGCAGAAATAGGCTAATTTTTTTTAATTTATTTATATTTAAAATAAACATAGAAGATAGGAAGCCTTTTGTGTTTAAGACCCCAAAATAAAAAAATCCTCCGTTTTTCGGCCAAGGGGATAAATTTTGAAAAAATAAAAAAAAACATTCCGAGATACGTATTTCAAAAATAGTCCTAAGTACCAAAATTGAATGCTAAACTTTAAAAACCCGAGGAGATAGAACATTTTAAAAATTTCAGAAATTTACACCAAAATGACTATATATCCCTTTCAGGGGCAAATAGAGCCAAATACTCAAATATGTTTTTTTAAGTGAAACTGTAGGGACTTATCTGTTTGATTTTTTTGTTACAATAAAGGGGAAATGACTCAATAGAGGGGAAATAATTTTTTAAAACCGACTAATATTTCATGACAAATAAAATTTATTGAAATTTAAATTATTTCAATAACATCGACGGCTAAAGAAGTTTCAATTCCCCCGTGAGCTTATGTGGTAAGAACGGGTTCTTACTAATTGAAACGCCTTTCACTGAATAGCTTTGTGGCAATTGGAATTTACTGATGTTGGTTGAGTTTGGTCCAAAGGTCTAGAATCTTCATTTTCGACCTTCCGCCTCATTTTGGGTGTTTATTTTCAAAAGAATTTCTAAAGAAAATGTCAAAAATTACATCCTCTACATCTTTGCTTCTAATGAGGATGTAATTTTTGATGTTTTCGTTTGAAAACATTTTGAAAATAAACACCCAAAATGAGGCGGAAGGTCTAAAATGAAGACTCTAGACCTTTGGACCAAACTCAACCAACAACAGTAAATTATAATTGCCACGTAGATATTCAGTGAAACGCGTTGTGACTAGTAAGAATCTGTTCTTACTAAAAACAGGTTTTTACTGCAATATAGAGATTAAAAATATCACTTTAAAAGATCCCCAAAATGGCCATTTTTAGATAATTTTTGTACCAGACAAATTTCAATCTTAAAATTAGTTCATTTTCTTCTTATTAAGGACAAATTTCGCCGGAAACGTTTAGATTTTTAATAAAGGTTTTCTGATTGTTTTATTACAAAGTGCTCGAATTATTTAACAGAGAGATATAGATAAAAGAACCAAGTTAAATAAAAGGTTGAAATAAAAATTGATTAAATATAATATCCAAATACACAATTTTACTTTATTTTTACTATTTGCGATTTTTTTTAATATATACTTTTTTGTCTAATTCGTATGTCTAATTTAAATTTGATTTTAACGAGAGTAGTTAATTTTGCATTGGTTCTATATGTAGAGAGGGCTTGTCTCAAGGTAAATGAACCAGCAGCAGGATTTGTGCAAATAGACCAAGCCCGAATGATAGGGGTCTGTAAAGAAGATGGTGCGAGTATTTACACGGCTGCCAGGGCTCGGGGTAAACTCACCCCTTTACAGGGCCAGAGGAACGTTTCTATTTTCTAATGGACTCCTGGCCTGGCCGGCTATAGGTGGAAAACCCGTATTTACGGACACAATCACAAGCAAAATCCTCATTCAAATTAATTAAATGCTCTTTCACTTTGCCGATTAGTAGTTTGTTAAGTATCATAACACTCAATTCCATTTAATTATCTATAAGTATATCAGTGCAGGGAAAGGTCTATACCCAAAACGGGCCTGGTACAATATAAAATTGTAAATATTTGTTTATGTATTGGGAACCTTAGTAGGAGCGCGGCTTAATTTTTTGGCCCATGGTGGCTAGTTTCAATTTATTCCACCAGATAGTGTATCGGAATTCTCAGTTCTCCAATAAAATCAATCCAGCACAATTATAAATGTAAATATCTCTGTAAATTCATATAAATATATTTATCAAAATTGTAGCTCAATAAAGGCTTAAATAAATAAATAAATATATATATTCGTGGCGTGCGGTCCATGGTTGCTGTGGATGCGGTGCATCCCTAAAATTTCAAATATTTAGGGTATTTTCATAAATTCAGGAGGATATTTTTAATTTTCAAATTACTATCCGATATTTCAAATATTTCTATAAAAAACATTTTTTGTTTTGAAAAGTATATTAGTTTTCGAAATGAAATAAAATTGTTGCATAGTTTCAAGGGCAATTAAAATGAATGATTTTCCGAAAAGGGGGCCGATAGAAGGTTTAAAGTCCCTGCCTGGTAAATATATCTTCCAATTCAACCATGTCACAGACAACTCCAGACGAGTTTTAGTAGAATAAAAATTGTTCTCGCTGAGAGGAACTATTAAAATAAGAATAATGCAAAAAAGGAATAAATAAAAATGATTCGAGAACTTTGGAATAATCCATTTCTAAGAATTCTAAATATATAAGTTCGGAAATAACTAAGAGTACTATAGACAATTTATATCTTGTTTATAGCAATAGAATTAGAAGAAATTTAAGATTTTCTTATAGGACAGGCTGATTCATTGTGATGGTCGATTTCCATCTCAGGAACTGCGGAGTTTAAGTCACAAGATTTAATTTCTGACTCCTACCCTCACTCACACAAAGCAGTATCCGTTGGAGGCCAAGGTCCCAAAATATATTTTTGTTATATTTGAAAAATTTGAAAATGATGCCGAATTCGATGAAATTTGCAAAAAAATCGAAGATTAAAATAAAATTTCAAAAAATAAAGGGTAGTTTTTTGAACAGCATCCCCTGGCTGAAAATTCACCAAACATATATATATATAATGTTAGTGTAATAAAAACAGTGCAAGAATAAATAAAAAGAATATTTCCATTAAAAAAACTATTTATTCCGAGGTTTTCTTTTAACAGATTGAAACTGACGTTTCGGAACATCTGTAAAAAGAAAACCTTCCAATAAAAGAATAGTCTTTTAATCGAAATAATCATTTTATTTAATCCTGCACTGCCTTCCATTAAACACTCAGTCATAAATTTACCAGTCCGTCTCCAAAGAAAAACTTTTAATATAATATTTCATTAATATTTCACTTTTAATATATATTGTATATACATATACCCCAACTCGCACTTGTCCGGCATATTTATATCTGCTTTTACTACGCTGAAATACAATTTAAATATGAATTTAATCAATATTATCCGAATACATTATATCTATATTGTTAATTTTTTTTAATGAAATATCGTTAGGTTAAGGTATTTTAGGGTAAAATCCATTAAATTTAATTTCAATTTCCAATAACTCTCCGTCCAATGAAGGGAGCTATTTGTGTTTGTCGATAATGGAATTTATTCTTATCGGTAAATTGTTATGAAGGGGCGCAGAAGGCCAATCAATACCCCGGCCTGCCTAAGTTTCCCTGAGAATTCGCCTCCAAGTTAGGCAACCTAATTGCTAAGTTTCCAAGATATCTTTTAACTCTTACCCTGTCTAGGTATCTGCCAGGAGAATAGATAAAATTTATTTAAAATTGCCTTTTAGTGAGCTTATGGTAGAAGATACGATCGCATATGGTATATATTATTTTGTTATTTATTGAAATAACATTAAAAGTTTATTAAAACTTTTGCACAGATTTTATGTCATTTTTCATAATTATCAAATAATTAAAGAGAGAAAAATAAGAGACCGTAAAATGAATAAAAAATTATTTTAAAAAAAGTACAAATTTTTGTTTAATTTATAATTTAATTACTTTTTATTTTTTGTTTGAAAAGTTTTCGCGTTCATAATTATTATTATTTTTATATAACTATAAATCACTGGTTTCAGAAACAACCCGAGTCTATCGAACATTTGAACTTCTGACCCTTTTTAGGTTTCCATTTAAAAGGAAAAACGGTTTCGCTACAATGTCTATCTGTCAGAGTCAGAGCATTGTAGCTTGTATACTGAATAGGATAAAAATTTGAAAAGAAGTTTGTAGCACAGTTGTTGATTCATAAAGAGAAATCAATAAGGTTGTCCTCTGCTTGACTCAAATAAACATATGCATAGGTAAATATGTAAATGTATATATATAATTTATTTGTATGAGTTTAGAAGGTTTGAACTTCATCAAAAGTCTTTTAATTAAAAATACTTTATCTGTTATATCTCATGGGTTCAAATTCTCGACTAAATATAGATAAATTCGTTTTGTCATAGAGGCAATGGAGGAATAATGGGCCCCTGTGGGTTATTTGTGCACCCTCTGTATCTGATTATATAGGCCACGATTTCTAGCGATGAACACTTCAATTACTAGAATTAGTTCCTAAACAACACTGTAAATCAACATTATATGAGACTAATTTGAGAAGTTTTTGTAGTTAGTTTGTTCATGATAAGTCACAACCACTTTTATTTAACCAAGCCCTAATCTCCAAAAAGATTTTGAGTTTATATTCTACATACAATAGAAAAAAACAATGTTAGACGTAGGTTCCTTCATTTTACATAAAAATATAATTAATGAATTTTTTAATTTTTTTTTTTAATAGAGGGGCCCATATTACCAGCACAAAAGTTAAGCTTTAAAAAATGCAGACTTCTGAAAAAAAAAGTATATTTATTTAAATGTGAAAAAAATGAACAAAAACTTACCATAATTGGGGTCTGGAGTACCAGAGATATGTTTTTTATCAATTTCAGGTCTTTATACTAAAAATAAAAAAAGTTATATGGAAAAAACAAAATAGGGGCCTTTATATCCAGCTTTACCCCTAATATTAAGCAAGCAGGTCATTCGTATTTGTTTATTGAAGTAACTTGCTAACTATTACGATAAAACGAATTTACCTAAATCCAATCGAGTATATAAACCAGAGAGAAATAACAAATGAAATATTTCTAAATAAGACTGATGATTAAAGTCAAACCTTCGAAACTATAATCTCAAACAAATTATATACAGGGTTCGGCGCTCGAAGTGTTACCATCTACCGTGAAATGATTTTAAACAATGCTTTACCTTGGGCAGGTAAACAATTCGGTAGAAACCATTGGACGTTTCAACAAGACTCGGCACCATCCCATAAAGCCCGTGAAACCCAACGTTTTTTTACAAGCAAAAGTTCCCAGCTTCATTTATTCACAACAATGGCCACCATATTCCCCGGACTTAAACCGAATGGATTTTTTCATATGGTCCATTCTTGAGGCCAAAGTATCAACTAAAAAAATAATTTTTAAGAAAAAAATAAAACCGACTACAAAAAATTAAATGGAACAAATAAAATACACTAAAAGGTATAAAATAATTATTATCCTGTTTAGTTACAAATAAACTACGAAATATTAACATGAAATTACTTTTTGTACTCGGTGCCAATGCGATTCATAAAAGGTATATGTTTGGCACCGACTTAAAAAAGTAATTTCATGTTAATATTTCGTAGTTTAGTTGTAACTAAATAAGATAATAATTATTTTATACCTTTTAGTGTATTTTATTTGTTGCATTTAATTTTTGAAGTCGGTTTTATTTTTTTCTTAAAAATTATTTTTATTTTTCTCTTTTTAGTGATGTTATTAATAGTGATCATATCATCAGAACTTGACCAAATTAATATGCCACCATCCCTAAGATACCCCCTTTCCAATAAAAAAAGAATCATCGAAATCGGTTCATAAACAAAGAAGTTAGGCATGAGCAAACCTAACAAAAAAGGTCTAATACCTATGAAAAAAAATCAGACTAATCGG
Source organism: Forficula auricularia (assembly GCA_024734495.1). Taxonomy (NCBI): domain Eukaryota; kingdom Metazoa; phylum Arthropoda; class Insecta; order Dermaptera; family Forficulidae; genus Forficula; species Forficula auricularia. The sequence goes on from JALMQS010000070.1 coordinate 11,417,268, forward strand.
AAGGTTGACTGAACCCAATGCGAAAAAAATTTCAAAATCGGTTCACAATTGACGGAGATATGAGGTGACATAGGCACAAAAAAAATCAGTCGAATAGAGAACCTCCTCCTTTTTTGAAGTCGGTTAAAAATACCATAGCCTTAGAGATTGCTCTTCGCAAAATGCCATCAGACCATATTCGTGCAGCGTATGAAGCCTTCCCGGATAGAATCGATGCTATTATCCGCGCTAAAGGTGGCTACATCGAACAATAACATATTTTTCTTAAAATTTGAAATGTTTTTACGATATACCTACTGACGTTTTTAAATAAAAAAATAAAAATTTAGAAAACTACAGCATTTTTAATTGGTAACACTTCGAGTGGCGACCCCTGCATATGCATATTTACATCTATTTGATCTCTTAATGAATGTGAGTTCGAATTGCACATAGTTATGTAGTATTAACAATAAATAAAATTATAAATTACACTTCAGAGAGGGTCTGTAATTTATGAAATTTTAATCTTTTAAATTACCATTCGAAATTAACAATAATAATAATAATTTGATTAAAAGTATAGCATGTATAATAAAACTGCCGATACAATCTTTTTCTCAACCATGTAGTAGTAATAAAAAATAGATTAGGGAGAATATTCAGAGAGAGAGAATTATTTTAGGCAAAGACAAGAGGAAGGCACAAAAGAAAATTTTAATATACAAATGAGCATATTTGACAGCCTCAGCAGACGGTAAATAATTGCTGGGCTTAGGAGGCATAAATGAAGAAGGAAAAGGAAGAAGAATTTGAGCAGATAAAGAGCAAACTTCCCTCTGCCCCCTTAAATGTATATATATATATATAAATAAATATCCCTCTATCTGCAGAAGGGCAAAAAGTTTGCATTGCAGTGGGGATTATTGTTTAATATGCATATTAATTAATAGGTCAATGCAAATTCAACTGTGCTCGCTTGGATATTGAATTTAGACGCGTTTGGGAATAACATACATTGAATAGAGAATAGATATCAATTGACACCATTTCCTGTATATAATAATTAAAACAATATTAATGGCAAAACAATACAAACAAAATTTTACATGCATATATTTATTCAGAAATTAAAAATCATATCATCTATATTATATCAAATAAATACAAATTTTCTATAAAAACAATGTCAAAATAATATTATTTTTAATACTGCAGTACTTGTGCAGTGTATTTAGGAGCAGAATATTTATTTTATTACATCTAATGACAGGAAATTCCAGAATCAGTGGAATTAATAATATTCTCTAAAATGCAACTAATTATTTTATGTATTTGCTTAATTTCTGGAATACTAGAATTACCTGAGCCCATGTTACATTTTTTAAGACACAAATAAAGTTACTTTATGAAAATGTCTGTTGAGAAAATGAGCCTTTTGTTTATTTATCAAAATATATGGCATTATCTATGTGCTGCCCATTCTCATTGACCCAGATTGTTTCTGTTTGGATATGTATTGAAAAGATACAAAGGTTTTGGCAAAAAGGAATGGCTGTTCTGCTTAGATTACCCTATGGTATTCCATTTGGGGTAGATGTTCTTTTGGTATTTACAAATTTCTTCCTTTGTGAGCTCTGGTTGTAAATATCCATCTCCCTCAGTTTATCTCCACCATTTAACCTGTGCCTGACAATGCAGTTTTATCACAATAACATGAGTTTTATTAGGATCAATCTTTTATTTCTGCATTAATAAATAGTTTAAAATTTAATATTGGAGCTTTATACTGTAATATTGATAATCTTTAAATTTTTTGGATTTTTGGCTATTATAATTTTTGGGTCTACTGCTTTGCATATACTGATTTTAGCAGTGTATATCAACTGTACTCAAAATTATATTATTTCATTATTGAGAAATTCTGAAGAATAGCTACTTGCTAAGGATAAAGTCTACAGGTTTCAAATTTTTTTGAACCTACCACTTTATGGGATAAATATTCAGTTTCATTTCTATTGTTTTAGATGGGCAGCTTGGGTTAGAGTAGAGTAGAAATTTGCAGAGCTTGGTCTTTTTGTTATTTCGACATATGGGCCTCTGTATAAAATACCAATACGAGACCTTCTAACCACTCGTTTGGAAGCATCAACAACAGCCTTCTTTTCTATTGGAAATACAGTCCAGTTGAAGAAAGTATTATTGAAGCTCCTTTATCATCAGGCTAGGCAACACATGTTTAATAGTAATTCTAAGTCCGGAATGGTGTTCTGCTGTTCAAATGTGAATAGATATTCGCTTGTTCATCTACATATAATAAAATTATGAATTTAAATCCTAGTCACTGACTTCATCAATGCCACCAGCTTCACGATCCCCAGTATCCAAAACAGTTAAACTCTTGGATGGGTAAAATTGCAAAAACTCTGCAACGTCTTAGATTTATTACCAATCTGTTAACATATTATTGTTTCATATCAACTGGTGTTGGAACATTTCTGGTTATGGGAACTCACCATAGGAATGGTAATTTCATAAATATTTTCTCTTACATATCTTCTTGCTCTTCATCTAATATTATTCTGCTTTTACGATCTACATGAATTATTAGTTTAATTAAATAAATGTAAAATGAGTTTCACAAAAATATCTTTAATATTAAATTCGATATCGACTTGCGGTGTTAATAATATTTAGATACAAATTCTACTTGCTCCTGAAGAATCGATAATATCTAAAAAAGTTAGTGTTGTCATTGAAGGAATGACAAAAATGCGTCTACAATTGGAAAAATGAATTTTTAATTTGACCTGTAAATATAGTTTCGAGCTTTGCTCGGTCCCTTACAAGTGATTCACAAAAGTGATGTATTGCATCTGATTCGTGAATAAATTTAAAAAATTCATATAAATGAAAAAGTTTCATTTATTGAAATATATTTATTTTTGTAGAAACTCTGCACTTTTACTAAATGTGTTTTCACTTTACTTTGGAGACTATGTTCATAATAATTCTCCAGTCATTCAAATTCCTATTTCAGGGTTCAAATTTCAGTTTATCATTTTACAAAGAAAAATTCCAATTTTTTATCAATTATTGTATTGTCAAATATTTAAACACTATTTAGAGTTGATCGTCTGTCTCTGTGAAATAAATTATTGAAAGTGTCCTTTTAACTTTTGATAATGGATAGGGTATTAAAAGACTATAACTTCTGCAATTAATGACTTTCAACAAAAATTATACAGACCAAATAATTCAACTTTTTGCAAGTCAGGTGGTATATTTTTAATGGTTTGGCGGTCCGTTCATTGGTTATTCGTCTTGTCGTAAAAAGCTATTTGCATTAACATAATATGGCTGAAAGCATGATGTAAATTTGACTCTATTTTCATGATGTTTTTGTATAATAAATATTTTATAAATGAAAAATTTATCTATATTTCTTATTGTTATTTATAATATTGTCAAAAATAAAGATTTTTTTCCATTAATAATTTTTTAATTAAAAAATTCTGAACTGAATGGTGTCACTCTGGAAAATACAAAAAGATTTTCGGATCAACAAGTTATTCATGATCTCGAACTCCTGTTCATTTTCCCTGATCATGAAGCTTTTGTTAACTGCAAGCCACCACTGGATTTCGCTAATGATTAATTTCCATTTTTGTTTAATTCAATTTAAAATGAATCCCCATAATGAATATAGAAAATCATGGTTTTAATTCGATATATACTAAAATTGTTATACTTTTGCGGTAGTAATAATAATAAATATGTAGTTTTAAGGTTAAACTCGAAACTAAACTTTTTTATCTTTATAAGCTTGCATTTTTAATACGTCATCTAAATATTGAAATAAATGTCTCCATTAAAAAGCACTCAACCTCTTGCTGCTATCTCTTTCACTTCTTTCTTACTTGCTTCTTTTTGGCGGTTTGATGTGCATATCAAGTTTTCTTCGTAAATTCAATCTTGATAAAGTTTCTCATATTTCTCCTCTTCTGCAAGTTTGTTTATTTATAGAGTCCGCTTACTTTTTTCGCGCATTGTTGATTACCGAGATTGTTATCTATTTTAGGTAATACATCTTATCTCTCAACCAAGAAAATGCTTCCCCAGACCTGTGTCCTCTTCTCCCCAGGCCAGATGACTTATTCCCAATTTCTACAGATGCTGGGAAGCTTGTATTTCCTTTACTTGTATCACTAACATGTTTATTTGCTATTACTGTAAAAATCACTGAATTAAATGTGCTGCAACAGCTAGTATACACACCTTTGTGGTATTTATTTTACCTTTTTCTTTAGCATAATGTGCATCTTTTATATTATTCTTCTTTTTATTTTTAAGTATGTTTGTTTGTCAAAAATATTTAATAACTACATAGCATGATACAAAATATTGTGTACTTCATGGCAAAAAGCAGAAAAATTTTTCTAAACAAAAGATAGACTCATCTCAAAATAACCTTTAAAAATTCTTCACTTCTTCTTCTTCTGTCTTTAACTATATATATATATTTGACAACTCTTTATGTATACATTATTATCATTGTGGTTTAAAAATAGCAAGTACTTCACTTTTATAACAAAAAAGTATTCTTGTTAACATATAATACGCCCCATCCCCTCCAACAATCACAGAGCATTTGTTTGAAACTGGAAGCATTTGAAAATTCTACTTGTATTTGGCTTGGCATTGAAAAAATTATTTCTTCATCTTTAATACTTATTCTTTCCATTTTTTAAAAATTCCTCAATAAAATACCGACAACTGAATTTCCGTCATGTACATTGAAATATAATTTAATACATATATTAAAAAAACTAGTAATATTATTTTCTTTAATATAAAGATGTAAGAAAATGTATCTTTCTTTTTTATATGAAATAATATACATTTTATACTGACTAATATATATTTCGAACTACATAATAATAATATTATTATTTGTAACTGTATATAATAAAGGTAATAACTGCTGCATGTATAATATTCCCATGACTATACTGAATCCAGATATTTTCAATTACTTTACTATATTGAAAGTTTGTTCAAAAACACTTATTTTTCTTATTACAATATTATCCTGTTATCGTGGTATCATTCATGTAGATTTCCTACTAGTAATTAATGCAAATGCGTTTCTTGCTAAAGGTAAATTAGATTTGAAAGCTGGTTTTATACACAATCAACTATATTTGAAGCTAAATGGCCAGGTCATTTGGATCTGATCCAGTGGCTAAACTTATTGCTTTTGAAGTGTAAAACAATTATCAATGTATTAGTATTCAAGACCTTTGTTATTAATTGCTATACTTGTTTTAAAAGCCGTAAATACAAAATCGGGAAAAGGTGCAATTAATAGCTAAAGCATTTTGATCAAGTTGCAAATTCTTTTTAATGGGAATGAGATGAATGCTTCTGAATTATAATGTTTTGGCGGTGCAATCAATACAATAATTAAATATACACAGTTTTACAATGTTTCTGAGATAATCATTTGTTCACTTTGATGAATTTTACACAACCAGTTGCTTGAAGAAAAATACCTTTTCTACTACACCATATGTACGATGAAATTTAATATTTTTGGTTGAAAATTCTGATTTTCTGAGTTGTATCCATTTTATTACTTTATAAAACGGAACTCTTAAAAATCAATTCTTTTATATCGGTGTATCACCAGTTTTTTGGCCAGTATAATTTAGATTCTAGTTGAAATTGAATGCAGTCGTATACTAAAAGTAAACGTAAATGGTGTTACAATCTAAAAATGGTTTGATGACTTAAAAGAATCCAGTTGGTAAAGTTGCTTGTGTTCTTGTCTCACAAGTGATTAGGCACCTGCCAAACTGGTGCCATCAAATGTGGTATGATATATATTCCCCAAAATTGGTTGCAGGAAAGTACGGTGTAGGTTTGGGTGGCTTATGTCTTATTCTTAGTAAAGGTGTGTGGTTTAACGGTAGATGAAATGCGCTCAAGTTTACAACTCAATGTATTTCAGTTATTGGTCCATCATCAAGGTTTTAAGTTCAACCATATGGTGGAGCAGTGATTGATGCACAACATCTAATTAATGTTGTGACTTGTTATGTTGTTTTGGATTAGATGTACAAAGTAGGATCCTCGTTAATTGTAATAGTTTAACAACAAATACAATGGACTGAAGCTATATTGGTTTATCTCATATCTTGAATTTATTTCATTTTTCTATTCACCTTTACTTTATTGGTACAAAATTGGTTGAATTAATTTGAGGCTGTGAAATTGAGGTGCTGTGTGGGTTCACATATATTTTTGATTTAGCTATTTTCTCAAAGCATTTCACATAACTACTACATAAATAACCAATTTATTCAGAAAAATAAAAATCTGCCCCTAATCTGGGTAACTGAACTATAAATGGCACCAGTACGTATATTTCACCTCCTGCCTTTGGTATAGTTAATTTTACATTTTACTTCTTTTCTGTTTATCATTGTTTTTATTTATTTATTTTAGGGGGTGTGTGTGTATATATATAATATGAAAGACTATCCCTATAAAGGCATAAATCAACACTCATAGTGACCATTGACAAGTGCTAATTTATATCATCATCATGTTATGAACTAACAATTAATTTTAGCGGCACTAAAACTTGAAAAAACATTTATTTCTCAAGTGATCATAATAGACACTGATATATGTATTTAGTTGCTTGTTTCTTCTCCATAATTTACCAGGCTGCAGAACGTGCTCAGTAACTACCTCTTAGTTAAAATCCACATTTTAATATTTTAATTAAAAATTCAGTAAGGTCAGTTTTATTTTGGAATTCATTTCATTAAAAATAAAAATTGTATCTTCATAGTAGTATTCTGACCACTGCCCCCCTCACCTATGTTAAGCCTATTGCCCACACTCCAGATCCCCAGCACCTTTCACCTTTACTTCCATCCCTCACCTCAAGATCCTTTCTAATATAAAGTGTTAATAGGTTTGTTTAAATAAATCATTCAGGCAATTTACAAAATAAAGAAAAATGCAAATATATACTACTACCTAGAATGACTTGTTAAGGTTTAGTTAATATGACAACAACACTTTTAGTCCCAATAGTTCTTTAAATACTTGCAAGACAATGAATTAATATTATTGTATACACGTTTAATAGTAAAAAACCACTTTTTTTAAAACCTTGCAAAATGAATTTTTACAAAATCATTAATTTGAATTACAGTAAACCTCACTCATTTGCTGAATGCAATGCGTAGATCAATTGTTATACTAAAAACCTCCTATTATTGAATTTCTTCCATCAGTAGAATCGATTTCAAAATAGAACCAAGATACAATATATATATATATATATATATATATATATATATATATATATGGTACACTCTTTAATGAGTGATATACCATAAATATTATTATTCAAATAGTCTTATAATTATTCAAGTGTCATTGATTTTGGAAAAATATTTTATAACATCAAGATGCGTTCAAGAACACACTATAGTGTTAAAAGTACTTTGTTAATGATACAATTAAGTAATTATGTCATTTTACTTTATACCTACAGACGATATTATCTGGCATGTGCCAATGTAGAATTAAGTTTTCAATAGTAAGATTAACTTTGATTAAAAAATAAATAAATAATAAAGCGAAATCATGTTGTTTCGGTCTACAAAGAAGTTTAATATGGTAAGTTGAAAAAATTATTTTAGGAAATTACTGGTATATGGTGTGCATGTATATTTAGTGATACGTTAATTTAGTGAAGTTAGCTCCAAACAAAATTAATATCAACATATGATAACATTACGGAAAAGTTGCATAAAGATTGCGCTTTGTGGCAGTAATAGAAGCAATTGAAATGAAGCGTTATTAAACATTTTAATAGTAGAAATTTAATTATACGAAGAGATCTTATAAGTTATTAGGGACCGTTTTAAACTTAATGGAATTTCTTGGTATCAATGCAATTAAAGGCTACAAAACTTCATTTACAATTTTTATGTCTGTTGTAGAATCAAACCGCTAAAAATTAATTAACAATAATGTTAAAGCATTCCTGAACCCTTTTTAAGTGTTTATTTTAAAATTTTAAACCATCATACAAAAAATGAAGCGAATTATTAAAAATGAAGATACTAGACTTTGGACCAAACTCAATAGCAACAATCATTAAGTTGACTGAAATATAGTGAAAACACATTTTTAATTAGTAAAACCCATTCACCTACAGCGAGTTTTACTTACACAACATATGTACGTACTTTGTTTGTTTATATCAAATAAAGGCAACCTCATTGATTTTCTTAATGTATGTGAAATCCATCTCTAATGACAAAATCACCAATTTAAAAATGCGTCTATTATAATAAATTAATTCATTATACTGACTAGCTGCTATTTTATATGTTCCGTAAAATATAATGCATAAAATTATTCAAACTCCGGCGCCATATACTTGTGTTTGTTTCTTGTATAATAAAGGACTACACCGTTTAATTCTCTTCTGTTTTTGCTTTCATTATCTGCGAATATAATGGAAATTGTTCGTCTGTAGATTCACCGACTCTTTGAACTTGTATCTAGAATGAAATTAATTTGTTTGTAACCTGATGGAAGGGTGATACATATGGTTGAAGCCAGTTTGGAAATAAACCAGCATGAGGATATTCATATAAGCTAAAAAGGTAAAAATCACAATTGGTCAGTACATGTATGTACATGCACATGTACATCTTACCCATTTTACATGGGTATAAACTACAGTACAAACAAAGCTCGATATAGGCTAAACAGTACAATGAGTTTTAATTTGAAACCAAAAATGAAATAAAGGAGGGTATGAATTACTAATTAAATGATTTCAAATAAATAAAAATATTGAAAGTCAGTGTGGTGAATACACAGTTGATTTAATATATATTTATGCAGTGAAAAAAAAAATGATTTTTTTTTTACACTCATTCTTCTCCTGATACCATAGATGAACAGTTCCTCGATAATATTATCTGACTTTACTGCCTCTATAACCATTTATGTTCTCAATTTCCAAGAAGATATTCTATTTGCAAGTATTTTCTAAAAAATATAATATAAGTATATGGCTTGGATGGGCTAGAATAATCTCACCTTTTAAAGGATGAATGTATATATCTGATTGCTTGTTGGTAATTCAATACGAGAAGATAATCCCTCTCTTCGAAGGCACTTATAGAATGAATACAGGTCCCTCCCCCATTTGAGAGGTGTTTCATAGACATCCAAGTGTTGTTTAGTGTGCAATGGGCCAGCAAGACTTGTGATCTCGTTGCTGGAATATCATTATTAATACTGTCATAATCAGGTGTCTAATTAGTTTTAATATACCATTTTACAAAATTTATTAAACCAATTGCTTTGTCTAGATGTCTGCATTTGTTTTGAGCTTCGACTCAGGAGATTAGTTTCTCACCATCGACTGTCCTTGATCTATCTTTTGGTCTTGTTTTTAATAAGGAAAAACACTCTTGTGTCTGTCAAAAAAAACCTCTTTTCCCGATAATTTTTCCAATTCCCATTGTCTCTCAACGTCTCTAATCTAAATTTTAATAACTAGAATTAATTTATTAATTTTTAATTTATTGAACCAATTATTTAAACGAATTAATATAGGTGGCAACTGTTTAGATTACTTCTCCCATCAGCTATGTAGTCATCTTTTTTAGTCCTTGTTTTTATGAAAGCGCCATTAATAGCCTACTGTGTTAACACCAATTGTTCTTCTATCCCA